>JACEFO010000216.1:0-447774 GCA_015342445.1 Digitaria exilis
TCCGCATCCTCAATCTGCATGTTTCAAAAAACGCGGTTCCATGATCGACAGATCTGGCACTGGTTTGTAACGACGATGTAATCCGTCGTTTTTCCAGGATTCCATCGCGTGCCAATCGCCAACGGTGAGGGCACCCTCGTGTGTAGCTACGGAAGTCACGGACTTGCCACGATAGAAGAATATACCCGAGGACATTTCTTCGTCAAAATTACGCATGGCATGCACTTATTTTTGTCGTGGATTGCATTTGTTTGTGCAGGTTACACGGTTCCTCCATTGGGAAGAGAATGAGGGCTGAATTTTGTAGTTGAGGAGATTGCGTCTACAAGCAGGAATAGTTTCGTCTCAAGCTCAACATTTGAGTTGTTATGCACGGCATGCCACTGAGATATGTGATGGAAATATTGGGTGCAAAATAAAGGTAAGACTATTTGCTCGTCGTGCCATTGCATCCCTTTATGTCTCAATTTCATAATCTCTCACAGCACATGCATTGCACTGTATTAGTAGTGGACAAATAGTTCATAAATGTACAATCGAGTTTCAAACGTGGACATAATCTGCAGCGTCTCTGGGTCTAACGAAGAAATGGGAATGACACAAGCACCATACATGCGAAAAGAAATGGAGCCGTAGATCGTGACCTCTGACGCGTCACAACACGGAATCAGATGAATATGTAACAGAATACAAACGAAAACAGAGCCCTCCAAAACTGAAGTGATATAAACAGTAAATATTTATATTTCTGTAACTCACTATTTACAACAATAGTGTTCTTTATCGATAGGTCACTTTTTTTCTTTTTTTTTCGAAATACGACTTTTCTTTTTTTTCTTTTTTTTTCTTTTGATAATTTCTATGGAGAAAAGGGAAAAGGCAAGCTAAGCTAAAAGAATCAGAAATACTTTGGCCTATTTATTGGCTAAACTATGGTCAAATTCTTCACCATAGCGAATTGAATTCTGTACCCAGCCCAGCACCGACATCTCTGATCATCAGCCTTCCAGTGATCATAACCACGATGGCTGCCATCTCTTTCGGTCTCACCTCTTGCGCAGGCAGATGCGCTTGGCCGTCGGCCGTTGATTTGCTCTAGTCGTCAGCCATTTCCTGCTCCGTCAAAATTTCTACAGAGTTGTAACCAAGACAAAATGTTCACCTAGTAGCAAAGCATGCCTCCATTAGCGACCCAGTGCGCAAAGCGGTCAGAATAGTCCCGAACGTCCGAGAGCTGGCTGCTCGAGCGAGACAGATCCGTGTCATCCCTTCCCTGCAATATTGAAAAGGTTCACAGCATGAAATTCGGATGTAAGGGAAAGCAGTGCGAAAGTAAGCTCAGTTGCTTATAATTCTGATTGCCACTCTCAAGGAAAGGTTTAGAAACGTGGCTAACCTCCTCAATGTGTCCTTGCTCGCTGTATGATGTAGATGATTCAACACTGACCTCATCCATTGGCGAATTGATCAGTGACGACCTGCAACTCATGATTTGAAACACATTAACAATGCAAAAAGACTAGTAAGATACTAGGATATGCAGACTTGTGGCAGTATATGTTACCTCTCAAAAACTTCATCATCGCAGGAATTCCCCGAAGATGACAACAAATCAAGGTCAAGGAAATTTGAAGAATGCAACTCAGGATAACCTAATCTTTTCAAATAATTCTGCCGCTCTTCTGACATGGAATGCCTTCCAGACACTGGACCATAGTTCATACTGAGCATATATAAAAAAGGACACGGTTAGTTCATATCGCATTCATGGAACGAACAAGTTTTCTAGCAACCTTCAATTTTGTGCAAGGATCGACGCACCTGGCGCATGGGTTAGGTTCACATATGGAGATATCAGGTGCAGAATCAGAAGTCTCTCTAATATCATCCATCTGTTGCATCGGGAGCAACACAGTGTTGCTTTCGCCATTGTTGCAGTTAGATACAGGTAAGCTGTTCTCCAACAGAATATTACCATCTGATAGTGACCTCTTGATGAATGATCTAATGTAACAACATGAGGGTTGCTAAATTAGAAGAGTCTGACGAACACATACAATAGTACATTTGGTAGAACTACCAAGTACCAGCCCAATCTAGACTGCTGAAACACATCTAGTTGTTGTCCTAACTCCTAAGTTCTTGTTGTCCTACATCTTGCAATTTCAAACAATGCCCATTGGTCTCCTATTAATGCATCAGTTGCATAGTCATGAAACGATAACTCATTATTTCTTGAAACAAGGAAACATGTGCTTTTGTTGCTCAAGTTCTCGAAGCTTGAATTTACACTTTAAAGTAATGTCTACATCAACAACCCTCCTACATTTTCGTGAGGCAATATGCTATTTTCACAGCTAGAGAAAAGAACTTGCAAGTTTCCATAAGTGGTAAACCACCATCAAATAAAATTCGGGTATAAGATACAGCCATTTCAAAAAGTAATCAAAGCTTAAAATACGCACCTTCCAATTTCTTCTTTTAAAGTTCCTTGCCTCCCAATGTTGTAATGCTGATCTGAGTCCAATCTCCACAATGCAGGTTTCCCTTGTTGAGGTTGGAAATGACCCAAGAACCTGCATTTTTTATAAACGTGCAAATATAATAACATATAAATGTCAATGTTTTCCATTGGTTCTGTCATTATATTATTTTGCAATATATTGAGAAGCTTACACGTTTATAGCATCTTGCTTCTCGTGATCAGTGTAGGCATTATTATAGTAGCGTTGAAGAGTTCGAAGGAACTCCTGAGATTGGGTCGCTGCCTTCCATTGGCCTCTTTGCTCACAGAAGATCTATGGCACATGAGTGACATGGAAATTTAGATTGACATAATTCAAACAAGTGATCTGGAACAGTTAGGAAGACTTTTATAACTAGTTGAATATTAATATTCTTTGATACAAGGGAATCTCTTTAGAAGAAAGAATTGTACTTCAGAGTATTTTACACATATTTTGAAGTGTTCAGATGCCAGAAATTTAAGGTGTTTACAGTTAAGAAGGAAATAAGAGCAGCATTATGAGTTGTATGAACTCTTCAGCGGTGAATGTTTATGACAACAGATACCTTGTTGTGAGCAGCTGAACCACCATATTGAATAGCTAATGTATCACCCATCCGTTCATAGAAATCCATTAGATCATCAGCCGGAGGAGCATGCAATTCAAGTTTAGGTGCTTCAGTAAGCCCCAGCGCATGAAGTTGACGCCCTAAAGCAGCTAAACCGTATGCAAATTGTGCAACATTTGTGCGGTCCAAGCAGTCTATGCAATTTGTCCTGAGCACACCCTTCTGTAACAAAAGAGGTACCAACTTAGCTACACATTCGCTTTGATTGCTGTTACTTTTGTCATCACATGGTTTGGCAACGGTTCTTTCACCACTGTAATAAATGGATAAAAGGTATTAGGACTACCAAATGAACACTCACAAATAGGCAAAATAGTATAATCTCACAAACGAATTTGACATAAAAGACTTGCAAAAAGTCGTAAAAATCAATTTTCAAGTTACAAATTCGTTAAGGAATTTGGTGAACTGTAAATTTCTATGATTTGTAAGCTACATCTATGGTTTTCTATGAAAAAGTTCTCTTGGTGAACTTTAGGATGTTCTAAGGGGACCAGAAGCTACCTTGCGGCATCCTCAGATTTTGCTGATGTACTTATTTTGCAGTGGAGGAATTCAGTTAGATCCAACACATCTGATGCCACCTTGTTCAACAGTGCTAGTACGTTGGTGCCTTTCCTGAAAGTAGCAAGTTGTACTTCGCATTAAGGTACTTACAAGATAACTGACATACATAGCAAGCAATCTTATAAAAGATTAGTTTGGAATATAATACATTACCTTCGAGAAAGCTTACTCAGATCCATGTGTAAAAATTTTAGACGCTTGTCCTCTGTTAGCCCCTTATTAATGTAATGGATAGCCTTTGCAAACTCTGCACGGAGCAAAGACTCACGAGGCTTCTTTTCGCGGGTCTGATAAAAGGCAATTAAGGGATCCAAAGGGAACATTCAGATTTATAACAAAGAGCAAAAATCTATCAAGTTGGCGAATAAACCCTTAGAAATAGAAGGCAGTGACAGTATAAACAGAAGACAAGACATACAAGTCATGTCAAAGTATGAATATTGATGCTGCACTTGCCTTTATTAAGTTCAAGATGATTATCGGATTCCCATATCTAAGTGCTAGGTTCTCAAAATGAAGGCGAGTCGCTTTGTAGTCCACATCGGGTTTTACTGCAACAGCGAGGACATTGGAACATCAGGTGAGATAGCCAAGATCCAAACTCATAACGAATTTAACATAAGAACTTACATATGATATCTGGTCTAATATTAATTCTTGAAGTTTCTTGAAACCAGACAAGAGGTATTGATCCTCTATGTTGTACAACAGAAGCCATCTGACTTGGGATTCCATCAGATGTGTCTTCAAAAACAATCTGTTCAGTCTCAACATCATTGGCAACCCTGCCCTTTTCATTGACACCTCGTTTCAAGAATCTAAAATTCCAAACAGAGTAAGTATTCAGAAAATGGTTCAGAAACTACTGTTGAGATGAAAGGATTGTGGAATTGGCAATTACGAATGCAATTCTTATCTAATGAAGCTATAAATCTAAAGGATTAGAAGTCGTAAAACAAACCTTGTTCCAGCAAAATGGCGTGAGCGCCTAGCTATAAGTGTTAGCCAAAAATCCTTCCCAGATACTGAGAGCTTCGACTGTCAAAACAAAACAAGTGTATTAGTTCATATGGACTTGATTGGTAACATCAACTTTAAGACGTGCTCTGGTGCTCGAACTAGGATCAAGAGACAGTCCCACAACTTACTTGCCAAGGACAGTCAAAACAGATATATAACATATAACAATGGAATTTCATAACTACACATTATGAGAGAGCGATTAAATTGTTCAGACTATATGATCTTACTCTGTTTCAGCAACATACAAAAGTTAAATGAGAAGGCTGAACAAAAAAAGAAATATAACAGACTGCTGAGACTTACGAGCAAAAGTTCGACTCAGGAAAGCCTCAAGCAGCTCAAACTGGAAAATGTCAGAAGGTTATACAAAGCCATGCCTTTGCAAACCCATTTTTTCAAGCTTTCACTATACATCAGATCATGAAACGTGGAGTGAAACACGTAAGTTAGTTGGGTGGCATTGAGTTAGCAGCAGCCCTACTTGTGGTCTTCGTTGATGAATAGACAGTACTGGTGATACGGATAAGCTCATTAATCAGAATTTTAAAGGAGTGATCAATTAACCCACTTACAAAAGAACTTTCAGCTTAGTTTAAAAACGAATTACCTGTTTAAAAAATCCATGGACTAAGGCAACAGTCCAACTGGTATTCTTGAGATGATTCCGAATCGCTCGAGTCAGAAATTCATTCCAGACAAACATTGTTTCATAAATAACCTGCCCAGTATTCTTCTCAGTTATGTTCTTCTGAAGACTGCGCATGATGTTGTAAGAGTAGCTGAAGAAGAAATCCTTCGAAAGATCAACCGAGCAAAGTAGGCGCTTATATCTACAGGAAATGAGAGACAAGAATATAAATCCTTTCAGACAATTTAAAACTTAGTGTATATCAGAAAATGAATATTATAAATGCAATACTACTGGAGCAAGAAAATTTGAAATTTCTCTATATACCTCCAACCACATGAACACCTTACACAAGGCTCAGGACTGCCAGAATTCCCATTAATATATACCGACTATATGAGTTGGATGTATATACATAGGAGGGATGTAAAAAATACTATATCACTGTACAATCCAACAAAATCATGCAAATGAATTGCCCTTGATCCGTTGGAACGTGAATAATAAAGAAAATGCCATCATGCAAATTGACGTGAAACCATGCAAACAAGTGGAAGAAATACATAGACACCAAAACTGCGTCTTAACACAACATAGCAACCAAAGCTCAAAAGTCAAGTACGTGGTAAAGAAAACGGTGAACAATGATATAAACAAATATAAAAGCTAGAAAATGTACGCTAGAAAATAAGCTGGCACTTGTAATATTGTTAAGAACCACTGATGGAATTACACAATATTTACATGTAGAAAAAATAAAAGACCTGTTCTCATCCCTAGAATAAGCCACGTTGGGCCATACTATAACACTTGGAATTGAGATCATTTCGCTCTTGCCAATGGAATAGATTTCATGGCCACAAATTGTGCCAACTTTCCTTCTCCTGGTTATTACAACCATGTAGTAAGGACCGAGAAACTTTACAAAACCTGAATAAGCAAAGAATTAAATGTTATAATTTGAAGGTAAAATCTAGAGAATTGTGATTGATATGTTCAGGGAGTGTTGGTTTATGTTGCATTACCAACTATTCCGTAGCATTTTGTGACAAATTTCAGTCCACCAGTCAACCTATTCCCCTCGTGAATCCGCCAAAGGAGTTCTTGACATTCACTTTCTGTGTAACTAGTTGGATCCTCCTCCACACCCAGCTCAGTAGACTCCAACCGATCAATCTTTAGCACCCTCCAGTGAGTCCTGCTCTTGTCTCTTCCAATAAGATAAAATTTCTACACCAAAAAGGCGCACACATATTAACAATAACAATTGGACATTAGATAGAACCCATATAAGATTCCAACATCAAGACCATTTCAGCAAATCAATGGAACAGTGAAATAGGGACAAATATTGAAAAATGCATATCGTCTAATGTACCAATATCCAAATCTTCATGTCTAAACCATAGGGCTAGCTATCCTTGAAACTTTAGGGAAAAAAATCCAAAACATCCATCCAGCAAACTTTGAATAGTTCTGAAATAATTGCAGAGAAATAGCAAAAAAAAACAGCCTTTTAGTTTTCATTGTCTTGTCTCCCTGCAAAAGAAACAAAAGGAAGGATCTTTCTCAACCTTTTTTGCAGCCTTTTACCCTATCCAGTAACCTAATTGAACTGTGAACCTATCGTAAATGTAGCATTAAAGCACACAAGAATTCAATGGAGTACATAGACGAAGAAACACAAACCCATTGTAACAAAGTCAAACACAGGATGTCTACAGATATAGAGATCTCAGAGAACCTCCAGTCGCGACCGAATGAAGCAGGAATAAGGAAACATGATTTGCGAGAGATCCGTACCGATCTGGTTTCGTAGAGCCGAAACTTCTGGAGGAATTTGCCACCTGTCATAGCCTCCATCAAGGGACGGACCCAGTATTAGAACATGGACTTGTACACCCAATAACTGTTGCAAAAAGATCGAATTTAGCAGGTAAAATCATGGTCAGATCCGAAAACAAACACTACTGTTGCAAAAAGATCGAATTTAGTAGGTAAAATCATGGTCAGATCCGAAAACAAATACAATAAGTTAGGGATTTGGGTGTTTGATTTCGTGCAGCACAGCAGCAGGATGGGAAGGGAGGGGGATAGGCAGGCATACCCCTGTCGGATGTTCGTCGCTGGCGAAGCCCCCGTCGCTCGATGAACAACGGGCAGCGGAAAGGAAGACCGAGGCCGAGGCCGAGAGAAAGAATAGAGAAGTCGTGGGACCGCACCAGCTGGACTCGAGCTGCAGCTGGGCAAGGGAGCGTGGAGGACTGGAGAGGCGGAGGCGGGCAATGACGAGGGGGCGTGGAAACGCGCGCAGCGCGGGATGGGAGCGCGGCGGGACGCAGCGGTCCGCGAGTACCGGCCGGCCGCGCCGACGAGGTGGAGAAGGGGTGGCGAGGAAAAGTGCCTGGTTGTTCAGCTCCTCGTCGGCTGCTTCAAGTAGAGCATCCTTGTCACCACAAATGCTCCTGGAGAGAGCCCAAAATCAAGCTACCACCTTTCGGATCGAGAACGACCTGACCGCGAACAAATGGATGAAATCGATCCAATTCAACCACACGATGAGAGATCCCCGCGCTGTTGGATCTGAGCACGGCGCAATACCCGGAAACCAAACTAAAGAGGAGAATCCTTTCTCTTACCTGGGCAGCGAGAGATTTGTTGTGGAGTGGAACGGGAGGATTCCGCGCATACAACGCCCGCGGGAGAGCTGTGTCAGCAAATGGCTAGGCTAAATACTCGGATTAAAAGAATGGATTTTTCTGGAGGGGCGGGGAGCCGGGGAGGGAGGAAGGGGGGCAGCGCAGAGCCACAGGAACCTGGATGGCGACGACGACGGCGTCGTCCACAAAAACACCACGCAACGGTGAGCGAGAGTGGCCCGGCAACGAGGGCAAAGCCGTGTAATCATTGAAGGAACAGTATCTTTCTTGGTATCTTTTGGTGCTGGTTCGACCCTGCGAAGTGCGAACAACTTTGGTTTCGTTTCGTCCAAGAGGAAACCGGTAAATGTCCGCTTTTTGCGCCATGACGGAGTAAAACGATGCCACTCCGTTATTAGCTATAATAGAGAAAAATTCTTCCTTTTAATTTTCTTACGACTGAATAATAAAAAGGAATTCAATAACCTAATACAAATTTTCGATTATTTTTCCATTTTGAGCCTTTGACTTTTGCTGCTTACCTTTTTAAAACTTTTCCAATGACTATCAACGGTGGAAACAGCTTTCTTGAAACAACCATCAAAAGGTGTTATATGGCAAGCTTTGAAACTCGATCGGTAGTATAAGCCTGGATTGAACTGCCATGCCACTGCCATGCCAGGACACTACAGATTTAGAAAGTTGGTTCAGGGTCGTAGATGAGCAAACATCCCATATGGTACTATTAATGCAATGCCGATGGACAAGAGAAGAGAAGAAGCGTGCAAGCAAGACGCCAGTTAGCTTTCCCAAGAGGGGCCAAGAACTGGAAGTAACTTCATCTTTAATTCCCCATGAAAAGCTAAAGCAGACACATGATAGTACATCACTGACCAATAAGATGGTACAACCAGCTGGTCAGCTTACGCCTGTTCAAAAGGGACCTTTTACTGCAAGAGTTTACTGTAGTCTTCAGACAGTTATGTGAAATCCATCGTTGTTACTGTTTATTGCTGTTCACCATCAAATCACTCAACTACTTAAATTGACAAGGAAGAGTCTTGTGCCTTCCTTTTTACATGTGTGGAGTGAACAGCACCGCCGGTCTATTTGTTCCCCACGACCACTGAAAATCATTTCCTCGCTCTCAACTCTAAGGGGGGAAAAATGGCCGGCGATCGATGACGTGTGCTCAAGATAACCAGCATCTAATCTCAGCCATTCGATGGAGAAACCTAGCGACAATCAATGAGCCTTTAGACACAGTGCTTATCTACAAACTAGCACATCGACATCGCCGTGCATGATCCAGAGACAACTTTTTTTTTACATGGTTACAGTTTAAGCCCATCTGTTGTCTCTGCTAGCATACTCCAGACAGGTGTTGGGCTGCAGGGCAGCTCGAACACGAGCTCTGGATCTCGTACATGCGTTGCGTTGGCGACTAGCCTTTTTTGGTTGCGGCCGTCTCCTTTGGGCTCCTGTTTCGTCTCTCTTTTGACCTGCTGCCTGTGGTTTCTTTTGTCCTCTGAAGATTGCTGCGTCTGTGATGAAATGAACTGACACTGTGGAGTGTGAGAACGTCTGCGTTGGCTATATTAGGTAGGTGTGCGTCCCCCTCCCTCTTTTCCACACGGATTTGATTTGAAGGGGAATAAGTGGCCGGGAGCATGGCCATGTAGCATAGCGTGATAGACAATTGGACACCATGCCATCCAGGAGCAGAGAGCCTCCTTTTTGCATGTCCCTTTTTGGTAGGTAGCTCTGGATGTAGCAAGTCCACAACTATATATATCTACTAGACTTTCTTTTCTTTTCACCTGTTTTTCATGCCACTTTTCCTAATTTCCAGAGACTGGTGGACAGTAAAATTCCGAGGTTGGTGAAGTGTTTCTTGCTCGCCCCGCGAGCGCTGACATATGCAGAAGTTTGCAGATATAAAGGGGAATTCTGTTTTGGTCTGTTGCCTGTTTTTCAGTTTTTGTAAAGACTGTCGAAAAGATGCTGCCTAGTGGGAAAGTCCCAGAATAGCAGAATCTGCAGAAAGCTTCTAGCACCAAAACCAACAGACCAGTTGCATGCCGTGCAACAGACTTGAGCTTACTCATGGCATTGCGACGAGACGGCTTACGTCACTCCGCGCTTTTGCTATAAGCTTGATATATAAAAGAAAAAGAAATGCTTTGAGCGTGTATGGGTTCGGCCGTCTCATGAGGTGGCAATGACGACGAGGAAGATGCTGATTTGGATGGCTCACCAAGCTGCCAGCTCCACCTGTCACAAGCCTTCCAGTTCACACACATCGATCGCCATTCTGTTCATCACCAGTTGAGCACGTGGAACATGCGTCTCTAGTATTCCACCTAGCAAGTGCCGCCGGTAATTAATAGAGAGTAGTCTCCCTTGTTCAGACGTGCAATGCATACGTAGTATACGTTTACGTATACATACGCGGGCCATGGAAATACATGCGTAGAGTACTTGCGTATGGCATCGATCACAGACTCACAGTTTTGTCAGGGAGGGATGAGCCGAACTGTTGAGGGAGTGGCAGCGAAAAAGGATCCTTTTGTTTTGCCAATCTGAATGTGCTGTCCAATGTTCAGGAACAGTAGCGCCTGCCGAACGACTCGGCGTGATCGCGTCCTCCGATCGTCCTGACGTCGCGCTTCGTTTGGTTGATCATGGCTGCATCCAAGAGATCCTGTGTTCAGATGGAGTGGAGAAAAAAAATACTTTTTCTTCTAGGAAGCGTGTTATGTGAGGGAGATGAATAGGAAGGTTGAAAAATGAATTTTTGGGACACGTGTTATGTGAGGGGGATGAATGGGAAGTAAAAGTACTTTTTGCACCCGAACACGGCCAGATATAAATGTTCCTTTATGTTTTCGGAGAAAACGTGTATATATGATATCCAGATTTGCAAGTAACTAATCTGAACGGCGTACAGGAGAAAAACGAGTGCCATGTCATGATCGTTGTGGGTATTAATGCACCATCTAGCCGAGGAAGAATATTTGCATTAACAGTGCAATGGAAACGGTTTCGGACAAGATGGCGAAGTCAACGTAACTGTTTGATAGCCATTCACGTCCTCCGATCCAAATAAACAATCAGGTCTGAACACTAGCTGTATTACGAAACAGTACGTGCTTGCTTAGGTATTAAGAATAAGACACTATCTAGATTTTTCTTAAACAAACAAACAATGTGTGTCAGCAATGTGAAATTGCGTTGCTAATTAAAAACTGAGACACGAGACCCGGATTAATCGAGAACAAAATAAACATGAAACATCTTGTGGATGTCATATCATGTGTGTGTGTCGTGCCAGCCACTTAAACGAGTACCATTGGCTCACCCTAGTCTGCTAATCTTTAGTCCCTTAATTTAACCGAGCCCGCGAAATCCCAGCGTCGCTAGCGACCGATTCAGCTCGCCCAACAACTACCACGGCATGCTCCATCGACCTGTCCGCGTCACGTACTCGCGCTAATGAAATTGTTTTGTGTGCTAGCTTCTTGCGTCCCTTTCGGATTGCATGGTCAAGTCAATACTGGCTGGCTAATATAATTCTTCCCTGCTGTAACATAAATAAAACAATCTTATTGGGTGGTTTAGACAAGAGTTCATCGGCCTAGCTAGCCTGATGTGATGGTATGCTTGGAGTTAGTGCAGCATGTCCATGACCATGTAGCTACATGCACGCATATTTTGCAGCAAATAAAAAACATGATTCACGGCCGGGGCTCGGTAAATAACTCCAACTGTTATCATCGTAAATGCTTAATTAGTACCCCCAGACTTCTCCTTTGTTTCGAGGACACGCCAAACCAAAAAAGAAAACGTACAAATGTGCATGACTTGACGTCAAGATAGAAAATACAACACCAAGGCTGGACGCAAACGATGGGTATCCTGCAATGTCTCCCGCTGCCCGGCTGCTGCTGAACAGCAACTGACCTAGCTAATCCCACCATTCCTTATTTTTTTCTGGCTGTAATTTACCATGTGATTCAATCCTGCAGTCTTTGATTACGGTTAGTGAGGCAGCAAGGCCAGCACGTATATATGCCTAACAGTTCCGACAAACGTAACCGCCAAACGCGCGGTTGTTATCGTCGTCCTCACTCCTCCTCAGTCCTCACTACTGACTGAAAGCAGCTAGCAGCATTTGCATTCATATATGAACTAGAGTAGCTCAAGTTGATCATGCATGTGGGGGAAGACATTTTTTTAAAAAAAAATTCTGGAATAAGGCATGTAGCGTGAGAGGCCAATCTGGCAGGATCCACATGACGCCGATCGATGCGATCGATGCCCCCTCATTGCTCGCTGATGAACTAATCCAATTTCCTCCAGACACAGAGGCTGGGGATGATGGAAGCCAAATCCACGCACGGCTGACCTGGCCGTCCCTTGGACGGAACCGGCGGCGTGTCGTGCTCGGAGCCGCCGGCCGTCGATTAGCCGGACTGACATGTGGTTAATTACCCGAATCCGTCCACCACACGGAATTAATAACTAATTGACGATCGAGCTAATCGCAGAGGACGCCGTGACGTACACATTGGCCTTAGTTTAACCACCATCATATTCATGTTGTGGCACTTCCTTCCTTGGGGGGACTGGGGGATTGCATGCTGACGTGGCAGGGGGATCGGCTGGATCGACCATGGGTGGCGTCAACGTACGGACAGCTGGCCCAGCTCGATGGCGCCCATGATCATCAAGGCATCATCACCTTGACAGCAGGCTCATGCATGATCGTGCCAACTTGTGCCGGAACTGAATATTGGCGAATACTCCTACATACCAGTCCTCCGCTCTTGTGGTTGGGTGGGTGTACTAAAGATTCTGCCATCAACAGTTCACATAAACAGCTGGGTACGTACCTGCAATCAACCCAAGTCGCGGCATGTGCTCAGCTGACGCATGAGGAGCTGATTCTGAATATTTATTTTTAAGCTGAAAACAGTAGCTTAACGCAACTGACGCTTGTAGGTTTATTCAGTTCCAATGATGCCAGGCGCAGTCGACGATCGAGAGCCGGGATATCGACCCAAGACGACGACACGTTCCGTTCCTAGCAGGTCGTCTGTGACTGCGAGCTAGACGTGCATCGATCGATCGGGCTTGCAGTTGCTGTGACAGTTGCCTCTCTGACACAGAGACACTGGTGTAATCACAGTCATGATCGCGTCCCGATCAGCACATAAATCCCGAGCAGGCGGATGGCTGCGGGCAGGGGTAGGGTGATGTGTACGTGCTCCATCAGCAGGGAGAAAGAAAGATTACGGCGAAGCAATAAGGGCCATCAGGCTCACTCACTGGCTGGACCCCAAGCTTGTTCGCGTCATTGCCTGTGCGCCAAACGCGTGGCTTTAGGTAGTTCAGTTGCAAGGCACCGTTTCGTTACCTGAAGAAACAGACGCTGCTAGGTCACGACTGACGAGCCATGCTTATCCACTTGGCATGGTCCCGTCCCCAAAGAGGCAAGGAAAACGACGCTAAAGCATATGAGCACGTCGTCCTTACTTATCGCTGCTTTTTTTTTTCTCGGCCAAGGCATCTGGACCGGGCCGCCATGCCAAGAAAGAGCGCGCTTAGGCCCACGGAAGAGGAAAAAGAAGCCCGTTTAATTTTCTTGGTTTTATCAGACCTTGCCTCAACAGAAAAAGTATACGCCTCTGATCGATTTACGCGTCTCTCCGGGCTGGCCGATCGATGGCTCCACGGTCCACGCAGTGGCCCATGCGGATGCCGACTCGACTCGACGACGACCATGATTAGCTCACTGGATCCCAGTGTGCTTCGTATACGTGGTGTTTATGTGTCATGCCACAAGTGTTAATGACGATCGAACAGGTTGGTCCTGCACTCAAACTACACGTCCTGTCGCGGCCGCCATTTACTAGTTGTTGCATGCAGCGTTCGTGGCCTGAAGAAGTGGACGATGAACAATTGGGCTTTACACGCAAAAAGAAGAAAAAAAAACAAAACGGGTGCTTGTCCGGACCGGATCGCCGCCAGAGGCAGCCCGGTCCAGCTAGCAAAAGAGAGGAGAGGAGAGGGAGAGCCCATTTTTGCACCGTGGGAAACTCGTAAGATGGCCCGCGCGAGGCGTCAAAACCTGGCGGCGGCGGCGGTCGCCGGCGTTCGAGCGGCCCGAAGGCGGCAGCGGGCTGTCGCTGCTAGTAGCTGCTTCCGTTCTAGTAGCACTAGTGCACCTGCACGTACGACGCATCTGAAACTCGTTAGCCGTGTGCCGGGGTTTAGTTTTGATTGCCGGTTCCGGCCTGCGTTCGTACGTACGTGTTGAATTTTAATCAGCTATAGGCCACGCACGTGCAGGTCCTAATACGCTACGCGCATTCGAAGTCAAAGGCAGACGAGCGAGAGAGGTACGGTGCTACGAGTATAATTAACTTGTTTTCCAAGCATGATCGATGGTGTGTGCCGTACGTAGGATCGACGACGTATGTATACACGAGTTAAAATGCTCCGAAGATCACCACGATTCACGAACGGACGTGCCGGGAATCTGCAGAGTTGGACCACCTGCGCGCTGACGAAACCAAACCAATGCAATTGCAAATTCTCTTGCCCATTACTAGTCCTGATCATCGATGCACATTAGGGTTTGATCGATCAGGGGGGGGGGGGGCATCGATCGGTCGCCACTCAGAGACGCACACCAGGTTATTGACGGCTGTGTGGGACCATATGCTTGATTTCAAATCTTCGTCAAGGCAAACCGTTCCCACTTCGTTCATATTCATTACATTCGCGCCTGACGCCTGTTGAATCTTCGCACGTACACGTATTACGTTCACGTGAGAAATATTTTGCATGAATTCCAAGCTCTAGCTAGTTTCGCGCAGCGGGCATTCCTCTCTTCTGGTAGCCCAAGAAAGATTGTTCCCTACTTCCCGCTTTGAAATTATTGAATGATGCGTTCATATATATTTGCATTTTTAAAATTTCACTCCAACTAGTTTAACATATCTAATCAATTACCGGACAATGCATGTAGATCGACCTGTATATATCCATGCTGGCTATATGCATGTATGGAAAATGTAGATTCATATGTTGCTTTTCAAAATGTAATAATAATAATTATTATTATTATTATTATTATTATTATTCCGAAATAAAACCCCACTTGTGTCTAAATACGGCCTATCTAGTTAACTAGGAGTAGCTCTTATGCATGCATTTGGAGTATAAACTAGATTAGTACATGTGGGCGTCCAAACTCCAAATAGTATAATCACCACAAGGATTGTAATTCGATGCATTTCGACGCGTTTGCTTGCAAATTATTAACTTTTGGGAGTCAAACTGATCAAGCTCTCAACTGCCTACTAAAAGACAATCACCTGATAGCTATATGCTGTACGTATGGTTGAATAGTCAAACAACTCAAAACCATGCACGCAGGCTGCTTTATGCAACCCACGGATTTGACTAGATCGTTGACTCTCCCAACATGCGAGACCATGCAACTTGCAGCCTACATTTACTTATCTGCCACCATCTATATGTCAAGTTGCCTTTATACATTCATCATATATAAGTAGACTATAACTTTGCAATGAAATATAGATATATAACAACACTTAGTCAACTAGTACACTAGTGCTAATATAACTAAGAAGCTGACTTTTAATTTTTATGATGTGTAGGTGAAAGGGGCTCGAATAGCATTCTAGGTTAGTTTCTAGCTACCTAGTTAATTATTAGCTAGGTATTTGATTATATGCAATCGAATTGGTATGCTATATACTTGAAGTAAGAAGGTCAATTCCTAGTTAAATAGTGTGGCTAAATGGTCTGTAGGTGTACTTAGTATCAAATAATTTGACCATTTTGACTTGGATTCGTTATATTTTAGGTACCATTTGTCCTTTTTTTTTGAGTCATTGACATTGGCTAGCTTGTGGGAAACAATGTATTTGTTTGATGCCTATGGGAAACACATTGTTTGGCCTTCCAAGAATCAGCAAGACAACACCAATGGTGTCTACCATTTCAAAGCTTAATATATGTTTTAATAGATTAACTATTGTAAAAAATGAACACAAGATTAGGCAACAATACTACTATTATTAAGGTATGAATCAATCTCACATAATTCCCTCTGTCTAACAGTACTGAGTGTTTGTAGTCAATAGGCGGGTGATTAATAATATATCAATATATTGGTATTAGTTAGAACAAGATGTCTCGAGTTCAAATTTGGTCAGATTAATTCAAAGAGAAAAAACATGAAAGTTTACTATTCCATATTTGAGTTTAAGGTTGGCACAAATAATAACAACACTAATCGACAATTGTAAATATCCATACTTTTCTTAGAAAACGGTGAAACATGCATGGAACCTATTTTTTTTTAACGGAACGGCAAAAGATTTGCCGTAATTTTTATTAGAAGAGGAAAAAAAACAAAAAAATAATACAATAACGATAAGCAACACCCGGGCTACTTTAAAAAATCACAACTAAGACACTACATGGAAGGCCGGGTGAACAACTTTACAACTCTTAAGGATGCGCAACAACTTAAGCTAACCCTCTCATTTTAGCAGTTTGGTAGAGTTCCGCGTCCATTTTAACTAGTGAAACCACTTCTGCCACTTGTTTCGAAACATGCTGAAAAGTTCTTCTATTCCTTTCCTTCCAAATGTTCACCAAAAATAGATAATTAAACCATCAAAGGATGATTTCTGTTCCCGGTTAAAGTTTCGACGCAGTCGTTTCCACCATTGGTGTAAAGAGCATGGTAAGGGGATATGAAGGTCATGTCTGCCAAGGCTGGTGACCAACTGATTCCAGGCTTCCTTAGTGTACACGCACTTCATGCATAGGTGTACTGGTGTTTCTGGGCAAGAGTTGCATAGTTTGCATTGGGGGTCATGTGGCCATCCTCTTCTTGCTAGATTATTGGCCGTGAGGATTTTGTGTTGAAGGAGGATCCATGCAAAGATTCTGCATTTAGGTTCTGCTTTTGCCTTCCAAATTGATGTGCAGGTCTGTTTCCTCTGTCGGCCAAAGAACTGGATTCGGTAAGCACTTTGCGTAGTGTACTGACCATCTTGTGTCCATTTCCATGTAATCTCATCATTCAAGTCCATATCACGCTGAACTAGTTGTATCTCATCCCATAGTTTGATATAATCGTGTAATTCGTCCATTGAATGGGAGAGATGTGTCGTATCCAATTATTGTTCTCAGTAGCTTTAGACACTGATATATTTTTTCTTGTGGTTTTGCGGAATAACGAGGGGGCTATGTTTTTCGGAGCCAGTCCGTTGATCCAGCTTGAATGCCAAAAGTTGGCTTTGTCGCCCTTTCCGTCCGTTACGATTGTGGAGGCATTAAAAAGGTCTCTGTCAATGCTGTCGCAAGGGATATCTAGGCCGGTCCATGGTCTTTCCGCGTATTTCCATTTGAGCCAAAGCCATCTCAGCCTTAATGCTCGTGCAAACCATTCCAGGTCTAGGACACCCAAGCCTCCAAGGTCTTTAGGTGTACACACCGTCGGCCAGTTTACAAGGCAGTGGCCGCCACTAACATTCTCAGGTTCTTCTCCTTTCCAGAAGAAGCTTCTCCGCATTTTGTATATCTGCTTGAGTAACCATTTTTGCGTTGGGAAGACGGTTAGATGATAAATTGGTTGAGCAGTCAACACGCTTTTTACCAATGTCTCTCTGCCGGCCATGGACAAAAGCTTTCCTTTCCAACCAGGTAGGCGACCTCCAATTTTATCGATCAAAGGTTGAACCTCCACTCGTTTTAGCTTACGCGTGTGTAAAGGTAGACCCAGGTATCTGCCCGGAAATTTTCCAATTTTACCAGGGAAGTCCACTAAAGCCTCACTGATTGTTGTGTCATCACACCTAATTGGGAAGATCTCAGACTTATTTAGGTTCACTTTTAGGCCTGAGCAGCTTCCGAAGAGGTGGAGTATTTGGTTCATGTTGTGTAGTTCCGTGCGATCCGGGTTGGCAAATATGGCTGCATCATCTGCATATAGGGAGCACCGCAAAGAAGCTGCTCTAGGAAGGATCGGATGCAATAGGCCTCCTCTAGACGCCACCTCTATAAGGCGGTGCAATGGGTCAATGGCGAGGATAAATAACATTGGCGAGAGAGGGTCGCCCTGTCGTAGACCCCGAGCATGCTTAAATTTTTTTCCCCAGGCAGCCATTCAGAAGAACTCGGGATGATGAAGTCGCTAGAAGTGTGGCAATCCAATCTGGTCATCGCTGACCAAAACCCAAAGAGTACAATAGCTTCGAATAATCACCATGAGAGCCATGCTATTTTGCATAAAAATCATATAAACTGGAGGTGCTCTAACCAAGGAAGGTCAGGTTTGAACTTTGAAATAAAGAAATTATGATTAACATAATTGGAAAAAAATCCACAAATTCTGTTTAGTTCCAGCTGATAGTTTCATCCTCATTCTATCTCAAAGTGCCTTTTGAGAACTACTTCCACTACTGATGAATCACTGCTGACGTACCGCCCTTCTCCCTAAAAGGCTTTTGAGAGAATGAAGTAGGCCTGGCAAAACATCTCGTTAAGCTTCATTGGTGACTAATTTCAAAATTACTCTGGTTAAACTCGTTTTTATCCTGTAATATTTTTATGATTTTGAACAAATCGATTTTATTCTAGATCATTTGACTAGCTTGAAGTTGCCTCTCAAATTACAGGCGGTGTAATAAGGGAAAATAAATCAATTTTGAAGAAAGCTAAAAAAACACAGAAGTTACCCACCTCTAGAATAGAATATACAAACTGGTAAAAGTGTGGATGCAACTTGGGACTATCACAGTAAGATGGGAAAGGTTAAATTTACATAGATCTTCGATTAACTGAGGCTTGCCCGGCTAGCATGCATAATACTGAAGCCGGGTTACTCTTGGTGAGGCATTACCAATACAGTACCAACATTTTGCAAAATTCAAACTATATGGTCTCTGGATTCGCACATAAATGAATACTCATATGTAGGAGTACTTGGAAACAGTCAGACATTGGGCCCAGTGCAAATTATACCGAAAGAATGGACTACAAAACTTTTATTGATTGTTGATACTCCATACATTGCTGTTACAAGAATATTACAAAAAGAATGTATTACAGGGGCAGGAATGAAAATAATTGTGTTGGTGCCAGAAGCACACGGGGACTTGTAGCTACCTGGCTCCACATGGTCGTGGCAGCAGCAGCTTCCCCGGAGATCTCGTGGTCGCCGGTGCGAGACAAGACCCCGATCAAAGTCCTCTACCAAACACTTCCTCGGTTCACATGACACGACCATGACCTAATAATTTTACATGGATCTCCTGATCATTATCAGCTACGGTCCTTAACTTATTTGTAATATGCTAGGATAAACAAATAACGAATCTTATCAATAAGCTAATTAATACTAAGCACACACGTATATTAGGTGTACCATATAAAGTGTATAAATATATCTGTTGGCTGAATTAATTAACTCTGTTGCAGATGGAGTCGTCGATGGATGGATGGATGGGCCCATTCTATTCTTCCTTGTAGTCCTGGTTGTTGTAGGGCGCGAAGAGCTCAGCGAGCCAGTTGCCCTTGCGGAGCACCCTGGTGCCGAGGTCGGCGCACATGCCGTCACTGTCGTGGATGCTGTAGGTGGAGATGCAGTGGCGGAGGTAGAAGCGCGTGGTCCGGCGCATGACCTCCGCCTCGCCGTCGACGTGCTTCACCATGGCCTCCACGCTCGGCAGCTCGAAGCGGCCTCCGAGCAGGCCCGCCAGCCACCGGCACCGCAGCTCCGACGTGTGCAGGTTGGACACGCTCTCTACGTACCCCACGAACGCCATGTTCGGGATCAGAGGGTGGATCGTGCCGCTGCAATAACAAGTCCAATCGACGTCGTCTCGATCAGAACGAATTGAACTCCAACGCAGTGCAATGTGCATCTATGGATGACCGCGCAACATATAAATATGTATATATATAACTATAAATAACGGAATTGAATTACTTACCGGTAGAGCGGCATCATGCCGGACTTGTCGACGACGAGGCCGCGGAAGGACTCCGGGAGGACGGCGCGGACCTTGTCCTTGCCTTCGAAGCCGGTGGCGAGGAAGACGAGGTCGGCCTCGACCTCGGTGCCGTCGTCGAGGACGACGCCGTTCTCGTAGAAGCACCAGCCACCGGAGGCCCTCTTGAAGCGGATCATGTCGCGGTCGGCCATGTCGAAGAAGCCGTCGGGGAGGATGGCCATCTGGCAGCTGGCGTAGTCCTCCACGAAGGGGTGGCTGGGCCGGAGCCCGTACTTGTCCAGTGGCAGCTTCCATGCCAGATACGACTCGATGAACTTGGACACACCGGCCCTCTGCATGCACATCGAACATGGTCATCAGCAAGCAAGTTGATATTGATGCCCATCAGTCAGTTGCAAACCGATAATCTGTGATGTGTTGATCGTGCCCTCTGCACGTAGTAGGATAGACGATGGTGACACTACACTTACCAGTGGGGTCATGAGGCGGCAGAGCATGGAACGGAGGATGCCCTGGTTGGGGCGCTCGTAGAGGAACTGCGCCAGACGGGTGGAGTAGAAGAGGAAGAAGGGCAGGCCCCAGATGGAGTAGGATGGCACCACCCAGTGCAGGGTCCTCACCAGCATCGTGCACGCCTCGCCTCCCTCACCTGCAACATCGTCGATCAACACAGTTCTCTTCTTATTAATACACTGGTGATCAATCAGCTAGCTAGCAGGCATTATTACATCACATATATACAGGTATATATCTGCATGCCACCCGTGTAAAAGAACAGTCAACGACACAAACAAACAGAATGAAAGATCGATCAAATGGTACGTGCAGTCTGCAGTGCAAGCGTATAGCGAACCCCGAGGGGGGGGGGGGAGTCTGAAAAGTCAAAAGGAGCGTACGTGTTGCGTTCAGTGTACTTTGAACTAGGACAGTAGGAGGAGCTACACAGTCTAGATGGAGTGTACGACGGACCATGACAAGAGTGACCTTTTCTGGGACTAGGATCGGGTCTCCCAACTGGCCAACTCGATCATATCGTTAGCCACATGCACGTTGCTGTCACCTACTCCCTCCGTCCCTAAAAGGATGACGCTATGGGATACGTGCACGTGTTACTTTCTCAACTTTGACTCAATTTGTAAAAAAAATATATGCAATATTTATATTCTAATAAATTTGTTAAAAAACTAGATTCAAATATCTATCTAATGGTACTAATGATGTACTATAAATATTAATATTATTTTATATATAATTGGTTAACGTTCAAAGATGCTGTTTTTATTGGAAAACGAGAATGACATCTATTTTGGGACGGAGTGAGTACTGTGCAGCCTCTCCGGCCAGTACGGTCTTGCTCGTTCATTCATCGGATGTTCTTTTTTTAAAAAATATTTTTTGGGGGGCTAGTTGTACATACGTGGGTAGCAGCAGCAGTTGATTAGCAAGCACTTGTGTGTGAACTTGCTAGGCATATTCTTTTTCTATTATTTCCTTGATATTACGAGTTGATTATTGCATGCATGGCTGGTTGCTTGTACAATTAATTCAGATAAACTTTAGCAATTTTGCATGTACTAGTAATTCCAATAATGTTATTACGAAGAATTCCTAAATTAAAAGGTATATATATATACCTTGGTTGGCCTCCGCGCATTCGAGCGCTAGATCGATGGCGCTCTTCTTGTAGCCGACGACGACGACCTTCTTCCCCTTCATGAGCTCCACCGTCTCCTCCTCGCTGAGCTTGCAGTAGTCAAGCGAGTGCATGACCTGCCCCTTGAACACCTCCGGCCCTTTCCCCTTTGGGAACACCGGCATCCGTGGCACGTCGCCGTACTTTCCGGCGCACATGACGACGAACTCGAACTTGTAGTACTTGACCTCGTCGGAGCCGGCGGTGGCGACGCCGATCTCCCACATGGGCTTTCCCTGCAGCGCCTCGCCGGTGCCGCTCCACATCTTCTCCTTCTTCTCGGTGAAGAAGCCGGCGTCGGCGTCGGCGTCGCCATGGCCGCCGAGGAACTTGACGTCGACGACCTTGGAGCCGAAGGCGATGTACTTCCAGAGGCCGAACTCGTCGGCGTAGCCCTCGAGGTAGTCGACGATCTCGGCGTGGGTGGGGAAGGTGGGGTCGTCGCGGTTGCGCCATGGGTAGTCGGAGAACTCGTAGTCCGGGCGCGGCGTCTGCAGACGGGTGGAGCGGTAGACGCAGTGCTTCCACACGCCGCCCACGGATGCCGTCGCCTCGAACACCACCGGGTCGTGAGACGCCAGCTGCCTCGCCGCCGCGAGACCGCTGATGCCGCCGCCGATGATCGCCACCCTCGAACACGCCGGCACGGACTGCCTCGTGCTCCGTGCACGCTGCAGCTCCTGCTGCGCCGCCGCCATGATGAGATGATCGAGCGAGGTGGGTGAGTAGTTGCTGGTGATGGGGTCGGTGCGCGAGCTGAGCACCGGTCGCGTTCAGCTAGAGCTTGCTAGTGTGTGTGCGAGCGAGTCGACGGTGATGGATGGGAGGAGGTTGATGAGGGATCGGTGTGATCGCCTGCAGATGATTGGTCGGAGAGTTAAGCTGCTAGGGCTCTGTAAGCTATGGCTGTGTGAGTGGCGGGCATCCGGCAGGTTCTATATTTATAGGGGCTGTGCGCCACACGCTAGTGAGCGAGAGAGGCTGGGCCAGAAGGTTTCCATAACGTATCATAGAAAACGGAGGGAAACACTGCCAGAGAAAAATCGCATAGAAAAACTCTCCAAGGAGATCGAACAGGTGGGCCCATATATGCATGCATGCACATCAACACAACAATAAGCTAGACATCATACATGCACCGACTCCGTAAGAATTGTAATACTCGTGTTAATTTCACCCAGATAACTTTGTTTTCTTCATCGATCTATGGTCAATGGAAATAATTTTAAAGAATATATAATACAACAACACAAGCATTTACTTCTTCCATCTCACATCTCAGAATATAACTACGTCTAGATTTATCACATAAATCTAACATTATAATTTTAACTTTGACTACAAATAAATAAAAATCATGAAGATGGTTGATGGAAATGATGTTGGCATGTTCCTTTTTATAGGTAGTCCTTTCTATTTAAACTAAATTACTTTTAAAAAATGAGTCATTTTAGAATGATTGGCAAGCACCAGTTGGTACTTGCAGGTACTTGAAATACTTTTGCTAGTACTTAATGGTACTTACAAGAAGGTTAAATTAAATTACCTCCTGAGCCCACTTAATTGGTGCTTTGTCCCACAATTTTGGTACTTTTAAGTACTTTTGTTTTGGTACTTTTACGTGCTTGATGTATTTTTCACCGTCCGATTCAGTATTTTGCAAGTGTTGTGGTACTTGCCAATCATTCTAATATTACTGCTCAAGGTTAAAAATGTTTGATCTACAAGCAACAGCCAAACAATAAATCTAAATGTCGTTATATTCTGAGATAGGGGAGGAACAGTAAATTAAACTGGGCATGTCAATTTCAAGCGGGCAGGGGCAGCAGACCTAGTCATATATTTTTACTGGCTTCTTTTGAGCACGACGATGGATTCATGAATCTGACACGGGAACGATGACCTCGTCCCGTTCAAGGCCAGGGGCTTGAGAACTTGAACGTCGTAGATTTAGACCGGAGAAAAGGGAGCAGCAGTATACTACATGCCTGGGCATTTTTGGCTGCGTGCCCATGCCTATATCTTGTTTGTCCCCTCTTGAAATAGACCGCCATGCACCCTTGTGCTTCTTGTCCTTTGTCCGGCCGCCATGGCCTGTCGCATCATATCACTGCCTAGCTAGCGGGTGATGCCTGCATGCGGACTATTCTTCTATCCCTGTCACTGCGCGCGGTATGGAAGCAACAAACCGGGTGGTGTTGTCCAGCAGCCTGAGAAAACATTCCCATTGTTTTCATTGCGCTTTTGTATTGTATATAGTCCCTCGGTTAAAGCTGATCGGAGTATAATTTACAGAGAGATATACTGATTTGAAATAGTGGTTCGACATAAGTTGATCAGGTTTAATTTATAGAGAGATATACTGACAATTAATTAAATTCATACCATGAACACATGTCTTGAAAATGTATGACAAGTTATTGTACATGCTAATGTAGTAATGTATCTTTCTATAAACTTGATGGAAGTAGGGAAACACTGGACTTAGGTATATACAAAACTGTTTAAAAAAAGCTCCATAATGTACCTTGTGGTATTAAGGGAAAAATATGCTAGGTTTAATCAGTTTGCTCCTAATTAACAGTGTTGTGCGTTTATGACCACACAATCAATCCATTTTTTTAGCTACAAATAGTTTCTTCTTATTATTATTTTCAGCTTGAATATTGATATTGTGGTCCAATTATTTGAACACGTTTGGTATTACACCGTATATTCTGGGCTTCCAGTGCAAAAGAAAATACAATCGGCTCTTTCACACCTTTTCAGACAAGGGAAGCAACAGTCCCTGTCATGCACCCTCCCAATTTTATACGAATACGAACCTCGACCGCAATTCTGTACGTAACGACATCAAGTTATCAACACCCTTTTTAATTAATTTGATTTTATCATTATTGGTGCATGCATTATTGCTGGCCTATAATCTACGTGCCCGGTACTGTGGCCGTGTGTATGTACGCGCACTTATGAACTCAAGAAACCAAACCAAGACTGGCTCTAGGGCTGACCTTGAACATGCACACCCAAGGGCCGGTAGTATATAACTAACAGTACAGTACAAAGAATATTAAGTAGGTTGATCGATCAGCAAACACGCATCGATCAAATGTACTATATTTCATCTGAGCTCTTCGTCTAAGACCGGATTTCAAGACCATATTTTTTTAGGTTTGACCTCTGCGTAGACCATATAATTATAACCTAATCATCTATCAAATGGGCCTTAGTAGATATGCATTATATTGATCACAGTATAGCGTATGGTAGTATCTTGGGTCACATGCATGGCTGACAAAAAAAACTCCTCCACATGGTCCAGTCCTATTGGTTACACACATGCATGATGCCTGCACTGCAGAGAGGTAATTAAATATATATAACTAATTGATTAATCGACATATTTGGTACGCTAATGATTATACACTTGCACAGTACTGTATGGAAGTAATCGGTCGGATTCCATGCATTTGCCACGAAATGCGAGCTACTTTTCGTGCCTTTTCCCCAGAAATAAACGAGTTAGCTAGATCCATGTGTATACGCACGCACGTATAGAAATGAGTTTGTTTTTTTAAAGGAACGTAGAAAAATGAATTCATTCGTTTTATTCGTGTAGACAGAAGAGATCACACACACAGTTCGTCAGTTCTTGGATTATTAGCTGGAAAAAAACGAGCAAAGGTAAACTCGCGAAGATTCAGAGTATTCTAATGAGTTCTAGAGAGTGGGGGTATATGTGCTAGCCTGTTGAAATTCAAATTGACCATTGAATTTCAACAGACGGGCGTGCAAACGACGTTGAATTTTTATATAAACAAATCGCACATGCGTGTGCACTGTGCTAGCGCTGCATCCACTCTTTGACTGCTCAATAATGTAAATCTGTTATACACGTAAGATAATCTCAAAGAAAGATCGGGGCGGAAATAAAACTCTTGTTTTTTGAACTTGCGTCCTTGCGCTAGTTAAATAATCTCGGTGAATTACCGTCAAACTTGGTACGAATTTCTCTTACATTTCTGCTACACATCACTCTAGCTTCTTGTTTTTCTTGTATTATATTGTGTGCGTGCCAGGCTTGTATGCATCATCGATCACCCTGAGATATCTAACGATATAGAGCTTTCTACATTGAATTCTCCATTCAACTGAGATATCTAAAGAGTACAGACAGATCGGCCCAAAAGGGCTAGAACATGCATGCATGGACAATAGTATTTTATCTAGCTTCATTAGCTTGTGATTTTTCAACTTGGAACATTGAACAATGACATGCATGAATGGATTTGGTAGAAAACTTTGAAGTCCTAAAGACCATACTGGACCCTTGGACCGTAGAAATTACTAAAGGGAACACGAATGACAGACATGATAAGACTTAGATCAAGTAAAAGTACCTGAAGCTGACTAATACTACATGTGTATGTACGCTGTGTTCATATTTTCTCCGACATTTCCCAGCAGTTTTGGTTTGTCTGAAGATGTATGACCACTCGATTAACGAATAGCACGCCAACGAACTTCCTCCAAGCACAATCATAACCAGCTAAAGAAATGCCATTTAATTAAATATTTTATTTGCTTGGCAGTCGTCCAAGCCGACCTTCTGCAGAAGAAGTTGCAATCCACGTGACTGGAGGACTCGATAATAGAATAAGCTGGTTACCCTTTTGGCAATAAACTATGTACAAGATATACCGAAACAGCTCTCTCTTACGCACAAGGTTTTCCGAGAGTTTGAGGCGGTCAAGTATCTCTGTGGTTGCCTGGTTGGTAGCCTAGCTTGACCCAACAGATTCAATTCAGCAGTCCCCAGTTGAGGCAATGTCCATTGCATGGACCGAGTGGTTTAATTTGCAAAATATATATATATGCACATTATTTGTTTTGGCACTTGCAATTTGCAGAGCCACTTGTATAGTTTCATAGGCTGTGCTCCATGATTGTTGCATATCAATGGTACAGGTCCCCATATGTTATGTGTAAACTTGCACTGCCATGTTCTATATATTATTGACTTGGTGTGGACGACTTTGGAGACTCGGTCAGAGCATATGCATGGCATGTTTATGCTCAGTTGGTGATAACACTTGGTATTTCATCTCGTATATATCATGCATGGTTTGTGGCTTCGTACTTAGTACGATCCATATAACTATATATCATGGTATCTCTGATTGTATTTTTTTAAAGAAGGGAAAAGGGAAGATATATAATGCAAACAAGAGTTCTAGTCCTTTCTGTAGAGGAAGGACGAAGGGGGTAATACTGGTGGGCTGGAAGCAGAGAATACGGAATTTAGGCCCATGCATGCACAGCCTATGGAACGCGTGGATCATCATTTACGTCCAGATCAACAGAAGCGTACATGTACTACGAGTCTACGACGACTGTGTAAATGTGTATACGTACGGTCACATTAATTAGTTTGTACATTCATTCATCATGTATAGCCCTCATCAGCAGCAGGGCAGCCACGTACGAAATGAAGCAAGGAAAATGCACGGCAGTTCCACGTCGCCGGCCTTTTGCCTTTGCATCAGCGAAACTTCCCTCGATGCATGGCTCGACCAGGGATCGAGACCACAAGATCGAGGTCACGCCGCCCATGCGGTGATCAACTACTGATCATTCCATACCGTATATCCCTGCCACGGCTGCACCTTTCTTTCTTGTCGCCAAAGACATGCATGATGGAGTAGTCGACGGTCGTTTTGGTACTTTGGTGGCTCAGATTCGGCGGGCGGGCGGGCGGCGGTGCGATGCATGTTAGCCGAATCCGGCTTGGGGGCACGCGCGCGGCAATTGCTCGGCCGGCTGGGTGTCGGACGGATCGGCACCAGCATGTAGTCGTTGATCTGAGTGAGTGAGATACTAGTACATACACATGACAGGTGGTATAGTCTAGTCTTTCTTCCCTACGACGCGTGTCATGGTGAGAACATACAGCTGCTATCACATCGATCCGCCACGGCTAGCTAGATCTTGGCTGGCGGTGGTCCGGCGGTCGTCGGAGATCTTGCATGCATTGGCCCACCGCCACCGGGGCGAGAGCGACCGGCAGGCGGTGGATATGTTGCGACGCGTGATGATACACGAGTCAACATGCTTATGCACGGTGGTAGTAGGATCGAGTCCTTACACCACACCGTTGAGTCAATATTCATGGAGCGAGCTGGCGTCATTGGTCGCTCGCCGCGTCAATTGCCCTGCCAGGGCACCCCCGGTTCGTTCGTTCGGAAGATTTCTGGTGCTGGGTAATGTCGTGCCCCGACGAACGAAGAACAAGTAGGCGTGGCGCGTCGCGTTCGGCCGGCCATGTGACCTTTCCTTCCTTGCGCGCTTGCTTTTGCGGCGCCCGTTCCTCGGTTCGATTGTTCCACTCTCTTTCCTCCTCCCCACTTTCGCGCGCGGCGCGTCTTGAGTGTCGTCTCTGCTGGGCTCTCGTGCAACCCGCTCTCACTCAGCTTGCTTTTTTCTTTTGAGAGGACACGCTCAGCTTAATTTGCTGCAGGCTGCAGCACCACACGAATCGGCCCAAGCTCTCAGAGGCCCAGCAGCGCCCAGGCCATACCCGCAGTCTAGACACACCAATTTCGGCGCTCACAAGACACCACCAGACCACACCAGACCCACCACTGGATTCGCAGGTGTGCATTTGCTTGCTTCTCTCTGTCCGAATTCCACCCAATCGTGTACCATATGTTGTGTTGTGTCGTGTCTCACTCTGCCTGACGCGACATCACTCGATGCAAAATGCAAAGATTCAAACACTCCGATGAACACAGAACTTAAAAGATCGAGATATCGATCGCCACTTCACACGCAACGTCAGGAAAAATATACGCCCAAAAAAATCAATTCATTCCATCATAACTTAAAATCAGCAACCCGGCCTACACCTCTCACCATCTTCGGTTGTTCTCCGCCCAACTACGTCATGCTGTACACAACCGAAATAACTTAAAATCTTCACCCTTTTGCGACCGTGTTCCTCGTGCGCTACCTTCCTTCGAGCGCCGAGGCTGCCGTTTCAACGGTTCCAAGCAAGCACTTGTACACCTTCTGCTTCAGCTGCTCCACGGTTTCGACCGCCTCGTCCTGCAGCTGATCGAGCCAGTTGCTTGTTTCCTTGAGCTGCGACAGCCGGACCGCGATCCTCCCATCTCCACCCTTGCATTGTCCCCGCGCGCGTTCCCTAGTGTTCTTGGTATGATCCTCAAACTTGAACCCTGATTCAAGAGCGTCCTCCAAGAAACTCAGGAACCATGACTGGGATTCTTTCTTCAGAGTGAGCCATGACCTGCAGATCTCCTTGAAGCCATCCTCCCGGGCCCATTCCATCTTTTCGCTTGTCTGAGCATCGTCGGAATTCTTTGCTGCGTTGTATGGAGCAGCTTTGTTCTGAGATGCAGAAACTTTCCTTGATGGTTTCTCCTTCTCTGCTCGAGATTCTTTGCCAGCCTCTGGGGAGTAAGCTTTCCATACAGCACTTTGCTGAACGATAAGCCGGTGCAGCTGAAAAAACTTGGTAATTGCAGCGTGTGGATCCACTTCAGAAGATTCCCTTATCTCGGCAAAAATTCTGTGAAGGGTAAAAGCACCCCCACGAGATTAGATTTATCCGTCAAGTTCATGACCCAAAGGAAAGCATGTGGCTCCCACAAAGGAGAAAAAGTTTGGTAAAATAAAAGTAAAGCATGTGCTTCACAGAAGGAATCAAGATACTGCGCGTTCCAATATTTTGGTACCATGCAGTTGTTCTGTTCAGAGTACTCTAGTTTCATCATATTTTTTTTGACTTGCAGTGTGAAGGTGCTTCTGTCATAACATACAAATATCTCAAATGAGCTTATAACAAATCGTGGCCTTCAAAACCATGAAAGCCTTAATGACCATTTTAATCGACCATTTTAAGAATCTACAACTCTGAGTTTACAATATGCTACCAGCAATTTGTTCTTTGTGCTAAACAACAAAATACAAAGTGAAGTTGCAACACATTGAATTCATCAATTTGGAATGTCTTTCCCAATTTATGCGACTAAACTTACTATTGTAGTCAATAAAATAGATACACAGCTATAATAAGAAATATCTGAGCTATGGACCTACTTACCCAAGGCCTTTTACAAGACATGCGGCTGCTGCAGCCTCCCTTTGAGCCTCAGCTGCTGCTACAAGCGCAATATTCTTTCTCCTGACAACAGCCTGTTCACACAAAATAAATGAATATCCAAATAGTGTAAGACAATTTAGTAAATTTGGCTTATAACTAAGTGCCTTTCTGTGTATACAATGATAGTTCAAAATAATGGCTTCCAATGAGCGTGCGCAAAATATAGAGAACAGAAAACATATTGTCAAGTCATGAGAATCTCACTCTCAGTGCAGGCATAAAATTATTAAACACCCGATACAGGCTTAAAATCGCCAAAAGCTGTAAAGCATACCTTTCCTGATTTGATTAGGCTTGTTGGGAGGGAATCCCAGGAGATGGTTTCTGTAACTCTTCGCTTAACACTAGATACAGGAGGAGTTGGAGCACAACTTCCATTCTGCTTTGCTGATGAACTAAGTTTTGTTGGTGAGGTCCTCGCTGGCGTTGGTGAACTTCTATAAAGCTTTGGCGGTGATCTTCTTTCATTTGCAGGTTCCTTTTTGCTCTCCTTTGGCATTTGCTTCTTCACTGCAGCGGAACCATTTGTACTAGGTGAAGTTCCACTATTCTTTCGTGTGTCCTTGTTAGTTTCTTGCTTTGAGGAAACAAACTTAGCAGGGCTAGGAGATGTATTATTTGGCCGTTCCTGCAATTAATCATTAACCATTGGTTCCTTACACTTTTTCCAAAAGATAATTATAGAAGTTTTTTTACTTAGCTTTGTTTATGTAACATTTACAAGAACTCATGTATCATATCTCTGCTACCTCTTAAAATCATATTCGAAAGGATTCGCCAACTCAATTTATTGATACTTGTAGTTCGATTGCCAAGATATGAGGGTCATAATTTTGTTAACATCAACTTCTTGAACTAGAGCTATGAGCTTTAAGCATACCTGAGGTTTAGCCTCTTGTCTGACTTTCGGGGCAACAGACTTTTGATTTGATTCACATATGCTACTTCCTCCATTACTTTTGTCACTATCAATGCTGGAGTTAAGATTGGTAATTTTCCCATTGTTGCTTGATACCCCAAGCATGTAACGGGAAGCAACAACTGACTTCTGCTCTTTGATAACTACCTTCCTCTGCAAATTTTCCTTCTCACTTTCAGAGAGATCAGCTGACTTGGAAGTCTTGCGTTGATGATCCAGTGCTTCCATAACGCCAGAGGGAGTTGACATTTGCATCAAATCCTTTGGGTTTCCAATGCAAGGGTTCCTTCCAGGAACTGGTCGGACCCCAACAAGAACCGGAACAGGGATACTTGACTGAACCTTTTCAACATATATAAACTGTCCAAGTTGTAGTTTGTTTGATAAGATGAGTTCGTTGTCCTCCTTAGACAAGGAAACATATGTCGAGTGCGATGAATCTGAAACTTTGATGAAGAAGCCATGGTCCGGCCAAAGTTCAGAACCAGTAATTGCAGGGACTATGCTAATAACTTGGAGAAGAATGGACCGGTATTCTCCACAAACTTTCACATCAGAGTTAATATTTTTGAGAACCTTTAACAGTATCCCTGGAGTAAGAGACGCCATAATCTTTGAGCCAGCTTATTATTTTTCTGTGAAATAAAGAATAAAGGGAGTTAGTTATATATTTTATATGAACTATTCTCCACATTACTGACACTACTGTATCTAACATGTGGATTAATAATAGTTAAGTTAGGGAAATGGCTTCCTGGTCGTGGTCCAATATAAAGAAATAATTGCTAGATTGTCGATGTTTAAGCCCCCACCAAAGTAATATCAAACTTTAAAAAAAACAAGCCTGGCAATTTTAAAGAACAAAAGGACAAAAATGGATTGGCTAATGCTTCAAAAACACATAAAGGAGGCAATATGGGCATGCAATTAGCAAACCATGGAGCTGTAACACCCAAATATCCAAACTTGGACAGATGTCGAGATGATTGAAACATAAGGAAACAACAACCAAACAGACAAAAAGAAGAAAACACTTGCAACGCTATTCAACACCAAACAATGTCCTCTCACACAGCAGCGAAATTTGCTGACAGTATAAGCTTACCAAATATGAAAGAACAAAATAGTTTTCTGTTTGCAGGAGAAAAATATTTTACTGAATAAGTACAAGCATTGGGAAAAGGAAAAAGGGACTGTATCTATGTTCCTTAGCTTTCCAGCAAAGATTAGTGGTGTAGACCCCCCTCCTCAACCAAAAGATAACCCAATCATTCTTGCAACGCTCCAGCTTCATGGCCCTCTTTTTTTTGTAGAAGTAGGTCCGTGGCCATGAAAGGGGAACACACAAACACCACCAACTTTCCCAATTCCTTGGTGTCTCAGCCCCGAAAGAAAAGGATCGTGAACTAATAGCCTTCCAAAATCCTGCCGTAGTACGCCGTCCTTACGAGTTTCTTGTCTTAGAATTCAGGAAATGTGAAACCTAACGGGCCAAGAAACAGGTGCTGTTGGAAGGAACGAGAATTGAGTAATAAACCTTAAACTTGTAGGTCGAGGTAATGTGAACTCATGAGCAAAACAACTCTGCTAATTTGATACTAGACCAAAAAAACAGAACAAATTCGTATCACAGTTTATGCATAACATAGGAACATGCGATTAATGTCGGTCATATGCGTAACCCATCCAAAAAGACCATATATCAGGTTTAGTAACTGCATAGACTGCTCGCCTTTTTCATCCGTCCATATTCGAGGTTACCAAGAAGGTGGCATATTGCTGAAAGGGCACAATAAGAAAATCCAAGCTAGTAGCTTACACATCACCTGTAGACTACCAGGGTTACCGAAAAGGGGAACTTCAGGAGGCGGAGGAAGCCAGAAAACCATGGAAATCGCCTTAACAAACTCACATGTGATGTGCAGGTGTGCAGTAAAGGCCCTTGTTCAGGAGCAAGGACCAGGACGACGACGCCAGAGGCTATACAGCTAGAGCCTTAATTCCTCGAACAAGCCGCCATAACACTCCAACCAAGGCAGAGCACCGCTCTCTCCGTCACCGAACGAGAAGCAACCGCCCCGAATCAACAGCACGACAGCGGAGCCGGCAGGGAAACAGCAAGCGATCGAGTTCTGGATTTTCCGCGGCCCGGGCGTTCCGGCGAACAGGTGGTGGGGAAGCGAAGGAAGGAAGGAAAAGGAACGGAGGAGAAGAGATGGGGAGGGACGCGCGGTACCTTTCGAGACGCGCGCGCGAAGACGACGTGGGAGGGAGGGAGAAGACGCAGAGGAAGAGCCCAAGCGGCGGTTGGTCTCTCTCTTCCCCCCTCAGCCGGGGCGGCGGCATAATAACAAGCAGCCGAGGATGCCCAACCCAACCGCCGCTAACCGCCTCTGACACGCCGGGCCCCACCCAGCCCAGCCCAACCAGAACACGACGACGAGCTGGAGTTGGGGGGAAGTGTGGGAGTGGGTCGGGGGCACGGCAGCGACGCCCGACGGCGCGAGGCGGGGAGCCGGTGCGGTCCGCGTCGCGGCCGATGTCGACTTGGGCTGGGTCGTTCGGCCACCTCGGCCTCCCTCCCCCACAGCGACGTCGCCGCGCCGCGCTCGTGCACACGCGTACGTCCGTCGCCGCGCGTAGTAGTATTATCCGCTTGGCTCCCGCCGCGTGCTCGGCGGGTTGACCAGACTGGCCGGCCGGCACGGCGAGTTCATCCCCGCATGTTTGCAACGTGCCGGGTCGCAACTTTTTAGCTGTTCAGTTCGTTAAAAAAAAAGTTTTTAGCTGTTCGGCGATCTTCGTTTGGGGTATTCGGCAGGGGAGAGAACAGGAAAGGCGAAGATTCCTATACTAATACTCGATTGCTGATCTGGTCCAGCGCCTCTCGCTTTGGGGTTTAGTGGAGGCCACGCACGCGAGGTCAGGATGACAGGATCAACATCGCCAAGCCAAAGCCAGGTTTTTAATGTAGTAAGTGGTAGCGTGCAAGCTGTTCCAATTCATAACGGCATTTCTCAAGGAAAACTTGTTCGCACAAGTATGTTCGATCGCTACAGGTCCTACTAATGCTTACAGTACCAGTAGCTGGATCGAATGCTGTCGCTTAAGACGACCTGATCGATGCGTGTATCAGTGTATGTACGAAACGAGCTGTACTGATCCAGGATTATATATGCTCAGGGAATCGTGTTGCGTTACAAGTTGGTACAACAAGGGTCAGACCCACAGCCTGTGACGTGTGACCGCACGAGCTACATCTGGTGGGGCCCGCAGCGGCAAGAGGCCAAATGTCAACTTCGATAAATCGAAAACGACTCTTCACTTCCTTTTTGCTTCTCAGAAGCACACTATGGGGTTTCACCTTGTGCATTGCCATGCATGATGCTCTATCCTCGTGAGTTCATGACTGACACAGCGCCCCATGTACCGAACCTCAACAGCAACAGTGACGCGAACCTACCTTCCACTGAACTCCACCATCTTCATTTCTTCACCAACAACATCACGCTAATGCAAGTAGCGCATTATACATCCGTGGTGCAGGTACACAATATTTATTTATTTATTTTTGTTTCTGTCACGTAGTGCTCAGCGTTACCATGTTTGTAAACAAAATTACTCCAACCATCCATTGGAACGGTTCAACCATCCAGGCAGCTCACCGGATCCACCACCTCTGCAGCTGCAAGGCGATAGCATGGCCACATCAACCGGCTTGCCGGCTTCGGAAATGCCATCAGAAGCAGCAGCTCGCCGGTCATGTCAAACAGGGATCTCTCGTCTTTCCTGCTGCAATGCACCCCTCTCGATTTGCTAGTATCGTTGTCAGGCGTCCGGAGCTCATGTAATGTCAACATGGACATCCCATCTGATTCATAATTTTATGAGCTTCTGCAATCATATTTTATTCGTGGCGTGGCCTCGGCAGCGTGGCTGAAAAGTTCAAATGAAATGCAACCACCAACATGATTCACCAGGATGTCCAAATTGCTGGAGATTGCGATGACATCGTAGCTGATAAACTTGATGATCCTCCCTCGGAAATTAGGCGAGCAATGACATCACCATATAAAGTTCAGGATTCTGGAAATGGTGACAAGACACCAATATGTAACATCAAACCGATATTTCAAATCAGAAATGCTCACAGATAAAGTAAAAAAAAAATGGTTTCAAATGGTCATTTATGCAGCAGAAGTGAGAGTAGCTGTTTCCTCTTAAATGGTTTCAAATGGTCATTTCAGCAGCAGAAATGAGAGTAGTTCTTTCCTGTTAATCGCACAGATACAAACGCATGTATGCTCATAACTTGAATCCTTTTTACCAATGACGCAGAAGTCAATGGAACTCTCATTCCTTCCTCATAACATCAGACAAACTTCCTACTGCAAAAACATACTGATACCAGAATCCGACTAACAGAGTCTAAAGTTTCTAGAAAACTAGCTGCATTCTACATTTCTGAAACTACAGAAACATACATTATAATTTACAAGAGATTTGCATTGGTCATGCTTTCATGAGAGAAAATATACTAAAAAACTGAAAACAATCGCTGGTTTAATGGTTTTTGGTCTTTTGGACCACCTGGGACAAAGCTCAGTTCCATTTTTGCATCAAAAACCTGATCCGTTGTTAAGGTGGAAGTTCCCGATGAACTCTTGTGGCTGCATCCCAGCTAGTGGGGTATAACCCTGTCGAATAGCTGAAGGTCAGAAATGTGGAGACAATAATCTTCTCCCAAACTGAGACTTAGTACAGCAGAAATGTGAGAACTGCAGAATAATCCATATTAACTTAGTGACTGTTTTTTTTTTCCAGATCCAGAACGGATGGATCATGTTCTTTTGTGAAAATGGGTCCAAGATGGGTTTTATAAATTTTACCAGCAAATTTTTGCCCAGTATAAATTTTATTGGATAATTGTAGAAAAATACTATGAAAAGTTCCACTGCTGAGTGATTGGGTAAGTGTATCAAACTAACAGTTCGATCTTTGAGTCAAACCTGATTTCCTTGTGCATCGCCATGAAGACCTTGCCGGTGGAAGTTAGAAACAGAGGAATCCTGTGATTGGTCACATGTCAACCCCAGTTGGAAACGAAACAGAAGTGCTTCTAAATTAGAAGGTGTACAGTGTACTCAATTAACTTACATGGCTAGGTTGATCATTTATTTGTACATGTTGGTGATCTATAAATGGCCCTGGACCATTTAAGGAAGAGCTTGGAGTTTGTGAAGCTCCATCATTCAGAAATTCTTGATTTGCTGTATTTCCAGACTTTGCGTCCTTCTTCCATCTTCCCAAAAAATACTTTTGTGGTAGCTCCTTTATATTTCTGAAGTCAAGAACCTTCAACACATGACAGCACTGAATACCCATTGATTCAAACTTTTTACAGCTGCAAATAGCAGAGAGGTCACTGGATTCAAACTTGACATAGTGCTCCCCAGGTTTATCTGTAACTGCTACTCTATAGTCGGATGCAGTCCCAGCCTCACCACAACTATAAATCACTGAATCCACAAACATCTCAAACTCTCTGCGAAAAATTTCAAAGACCACTGGGGTGTACATGCTAGCAGCTTGCCTTAGCATTTTGGAGGGAGGTATTCTTGGGAAACTTTGGCTTGCATGAAAATCAGCTTGTAGCTCTGCATATCGATGCTCATCCAGTACCTTTTCAAAATGCTTGAAGAAAGATGACAAATCAAACTGTGCACTCAAGTACTTTTTCAAGACACTGCATACGCTTTCTGATTGCAATGAGGTCTTTATATCTGCAGTAAACACATGCTTATTGTACACCAAAGCCCATTTATCTCGATCTTGAAACAACTTGCAAATCCACTCATTGTTTCTTAGATTATAGTCCTCTAGCATAGTACTCCATCCTAACAAGAAGTCCTCTTCTTCCTCGTATTCATAAACACATTTGCTGAAATCCTTCGCAAATGTCTTAGAACCTTGGAAAACGTGACTGAGGTTTTTCACCGCATTTTGGTAAATTTGCCATGGACAATGGCGATGAACTGTGCCTGGCCATGCTTCAGTTATGGCAGACGTAGCTGCCACTGACTGATCTGTCAAGATTGTTTTAGGCTGTTTCCCACCAGTGGCAACCTTGAATGTATCAAACAACCACTTGAAAGACTCCATTGATTCATCATAAAGCAAAGCAGCGCCGAAAATGGAAATTTGCTTATGGTGATTTACTCCAAGGAAGAGCATTAATGGCCTGCCATGCGAATTTATCTTGTAAGTTGTGTCCAAACAAACAACATCACCAAAGTAGGTGAAGTCAGTTCTAGATTTGGAATCAGTCCAGAAAATGTTGGTCAGTTTATCATCCTCATCAAGCTGAAAAGCATAAAAGAACGAAGGATTATTCATCTGCATGTTCTGAAAGTACTTCACAGCGGCCCCTGCATCACCGGGCTGCATATTCTTCATACGCTTTGAATGGAGGGAACTCCTATAATCAGCAGGGAGAAAGTTAATGTTTGTAGTTGGTCCTGCCTGCAGGACTAAACAACCACTGGAAAACCTTGATGGTGTTGTCGAATCCTCTGAAGAGTCTACTTCAGTTGTTTGCAGCTCAGTCAGTACTCTCTGAGATCTCAGCATATGCATGGTCGATGGGGGTGCAGGCTGATGGTTATGGTCTGCTACAAATTCTGCGATACGATATTTCGCATTTGATGTAATCTTAATTGTCATCCGTGCAGGACACCCTATTCTTGTTTCAGGTCGAGGCCTTTTAACTTCTTTAGCTCCTTTCTTGTCCTTACGGAAACCTTCTCTTGAGCATACAAAAGTTCTTGACCTTGTAATATTTTCAGCAGATTTATCTGATGAGCTCTTACGAACACTAAAGCCCACATGTCCAGCATACCTATTGTAGAACTCATATGCCTTAACTTCATCGTCAAATTCCATGCCAACTTCTGGCACCATTTTTGCAACTGTTGCATCCTCTACGTGGGCATCAGAATCAATAACTTTTCTCATTTTCCCCTGTTTGTATGAAATTCAAATGACTAATAAGCTAACAGGACTAAAATTTACACAAAAACAGATTGTAAAATCTAACATAAAATCGTTTTCGTTTGTTTCCACAGCAGAAAAATGACAGATTCATTTAAACATTTTTAAATTTGTAGGGCATTGTCCATGGAGTGTTCACACAAAATGTGTACTGGTATCTTAGTGGCAAGACTGTCATTAGCATCTGCAAGTTTGAAAAGTAAATTGAGGTGGTGGAAGACAAGGTGCACATGTGGAGCAGAGCCTGGTCGGCGTCAAGGGCCTAGGGGTGTTGGAGGCTGCCAGAGGATAGCTGTAGTATAACCCAGTTATTTAAAATCCTACACAGGAGCCAATGTAATCTAAAAACTGCAAGGGAAGATGTAACAAAATTCTAGTGCAATGGCACTCAGTTCTCCTGCGTGTTCAAAGAAAAAAAGAACAAATAATGTGATCTGAACAAAGAAGCTCTCCTGATCCTCACTGGCCAAACTTAATCTAGTAAAACACAGTGTGGTCCGTGCAAACACTGGAGTTCTATTATGTAGAAGCATAAACAAGTCCTCGTGTCATTCACAACAAAAGCAAATGGCCATGACTTTATATCTGATAAAATCTACTAATAGGCATTGAAATTTGCAATTGGTCCCATAAACCATGAAAGCAAGAATGTTACAGCCTAACAGCTACGGATACAGCCAACATAAGTACAAAAGGAAGTACAAAAAATACGCGGTGAAGAATAAATGGCACCTACCTTTGCCCATGCTATGCCGCACGCATTGCATAAAGTCCTCCGTCCCTCCGGCCCACGGCGCATATGAGGCGTTGCGTTTGCACTGATGCCACAGCGTAGGCATCTGAACAGCTATAACACAGAGCTTAGAAATTATCTCATTGCCATGCAGTATTACTGCCCTTAATTGAAGACAAATAAAACCAGAATACTTCTGGTCTCAGACATGCTGTTGAGCACAACAGGGGAGCACTAACGTAGCATTAGACCTTCCTATCCATCTATTATACGACAAGTGGTAGTGCAATAGCCAAAATAGCAAGTCAATTAGTGTCCTGCCTAATGCATAAGAATAGGACAATCATGGAGAATTTTTATTGTTTTCACATACGAGGTACATGCATTATAAATTATCAGGTGCAGCATTGATCTATCCAAACGCAGGTCCCACTACCACATAATCCAAACCTAGGAAAGGCAAAATGGATCTTGGCACATTTCTAGAACTTAAGACCCACACAGTTCCGCTAATCATAAATAACGAAAAATCCAAAACAACCTTTGACCGCAGAAATGTGTCTCCAGTTCATGCGTCTCATTTCCTAGCTAGTACATTTACAGTACTTAGTTATCTACGTTTGCACATTAACTTGCACAGATCACACATCACGGAGAGTATATCAAGTTAAGGCCTGTCCGGAAATTGGGAAAAATCACACTGGCTCATGCAGGATTCCTAATTTTTAAAGTGCCGTCCATGCCAAAATCCGTTGCATAAAATGAAATCATATTGCTAAATAGGACTGCTCATTGTTGAAGATCGTGTCATTCCTCACCTGACAGGATCGTCCACTTTGTCATCGACTTCGCCATTGCCACCACCCACACCATTGTCTCGGTCGTCATCGAACTCCATAACTTACAAATCAGGCTGGGGCTGAATTTGGGCATGGAGGGTTCAGTCTAACCCTGCCTGCTTTCAGTACTCCAGAGCACCACACCGCAAGTCCGCAACCAAATCCGAAACAAGCTGAACGAACCCGAGCCTCCCTCCCAGAAACAGAAAGGAAGGCCAAATTTGGAGCCGACGAGAATTGAAGGAATGGGGAAAGCGTCAAGGGGGTGCGGGGGCAGGAAAGGGAGGAAGCCTATAGAGATGAGAGGTGGCTCTCGAACGGGTGTACAGGTGAAGCCGCGCTCGGTAGAGAGGGTATGGAGGTGGTGCCGGGGGAGATGACCGGAAAACCGGGAGCAAGTAGCTGAGGCGTCGCCGCCTCGCCGGACGGCGACCGGAGAAAAGAACGAAAGAGGAATATGGGTCAACTCAAGTCTCGCGCGAGGTCGCGAGGAAACGGCAGCAGGAACTGGATACGGGCCTAAATTCGGACGTGGAGAACAGGCCCATTACCAGCCCAATCAATATCATCCGCCCATCTTGAACGAGCGGCTGAGATCTCCTCCTACCGTGCAAACCCTAGCCCCAAGACGCCCGCCTCCCTTTATAAGAACCTCTCGTCTCTCGCCCGCTCAAAAACCTTGCCCTAATCCTATTCCCGCCGCCGCCGCCGCCACCAGCCAGCGCCTAGCCGTCGCCGGAGCAGAGGAGGGAGCCACCGCCAGCAGCCATGGGTCGCGTTCGCACCAAGACGGTGAAGAAGACCTCCAGGCAGGTGATCGAGAAGTACTACTCCCGCATGACCCTCGATTTCCACACCAACAAGAAGGTGCTGGAGGAGGTGTCGATCCTCCCGTCAAAGCGCCTCCGCAACAAGGTGGCCGGCTTCACCACCCACCTCATGCGCCGCATCCAGCGCGGCCCCGTCCGCGGCATCTCGCTCAAGCTCCAGGAGGAGGAACGCGAGCGCCGCATGGACTTCGTCCCGGAGAAGTCGGCGCTCGAGGTCGAGGAGATCCGCGTCGACAAGGAGACCATGGAGATGCTCGCGTCCCTCGGCATGGCCGACCTCCCCGGCGTTGAGCGCCAGGCTGAGGTCTCCAGCGCTGCCCCATACGGCCGCCCGCAGTACGGTGGCCCCCGCCGCGACCGCGCCTAGGCTCCCATCCTATCGCAGTGATCGAGATCGCATTGCCTCTCGTAGTTATGATGCTACTACTATGTTAAACTTGTTTTAGATCTGTGGTTGCTTCTGTGGGGATTAAGTCTTGAACTTATCTGTTAAGCTCTAAATTCTGAACTGTCTTTGTCTGCGTGTGATGGACATCGTATTTATATTCTTGCGCCAATGAAAATTTTGAGCACTTTATAAATTTTAATCAGATGTTGCTACGCTTTTTTGCTTGTCAGATTGCATGTCCTTGCTCGTTTTACTGTGGTCATTAAAGTTTAGGTGCCTATGACATGAATTCGTGAGTTGGTAGTATTCTGGTGTTGCTGTTAGTTCCATTGGTATCTTTCTTTAGCTGTTACCTAGGATCATTATGAATTCTTGTCGTTTGGGCTACAAGTTTTTGTTAAAAAATTTATGCAATTTGTGCATTTCTTAATTGTAGTTGATTTACTGCTTTCTTGATGATATTGCATGAGCATCTGATTCATATTATGCTCTGGTGATTGCATTTTCACTTGCAACTTTGCCATGCAGTTCTCTCATATTGTCAGAAACATGTTCGTTTTGGTTGTCAGCATTTTCAATTCTAAACAATGAAAGCCTTCTAATGGTATACTATACAAGTGATGATTTCTTAGTACAATTCTTATGATGTTGAAGCTAACTTGCATACAATGTTGATATGCAAAAATGTAACTCGAGCAATGTTTTCTTTTATAGCTTTTTACTAGGTTATGTACTTGAAAGTAGTCAGATAAGATTGACATTGTTGCTTACTGATTTCTTGAAGCTACAATTTGTTAGTACATTAAGCTTTGATCATAATTCATGTTGCTTCTATAGTTCTATTTGATCAGTGAAACTTGTGGTCTTAGGCTGACGTTGGTAGTAGCTGTTGTATGTATAATGTATATATTGGATTGTATATTGCTGGTGGAATTGTATGAAATCTTTGTGTTCATCTGCTATGTAAGTATGTAGCTGTTGCTTGATGTCATATAATTGGATTTTGTTGCAAGTTTGTTGGAATGCCCAACTGCCCAAGTTAGTTCTAGACTTCCTAGTCCAACTTTATATAATACTACTAGAAAGCATTTCTTTTGTTTGCGTGTAACATTGATTTCATTTGTTAGTGATGATTAGAACTGGCTATTTATTCCATTGGCCTTCGGTCCTGGAGGAATTGAACTGTGTTTTGACAAAATCAGCTGCAACAATAGTTGTTGTAATTTTTGTTTTGGTATTGCAGAGTGAAGAAATTTTGTTTGTTGCTTTGCTGCCATTCATTTTGAATTGCTTGATGTTTTTTCTTCGTGCTGACATTGCTCCCTTTCTGTTACATATCCTATGTTTGTGCCCTGCATGTTTGTGATTGTGAAATTCAGCTGGATTGTACTGAGCACTACTGATTTTCTTCATGCTACTATTACTCGTCTTATTTTGGCTGAAATGCTGCTGTTTTATATGTGAAGTAATTATACCGATTTGTACCGAGCTGTGTGCACTCATTTCAATATGTGAGGTCTTGATCCAGATATGAAGTCCGATCGGTGTGCCATTGATGAACTCCATGTATGAACTCAGGATTTATTATTGAAAGAAAATCTACGTTTCATCCAGTTCTTACTTCATGCGTTTGTTACGCCGACCAAATACCGACTACAGCCACCTGACCTGACCAATCTACATGATTGAAAAAATACCAATTAAAGTTAGCACACATGGATGCAGTGCCCGTTTACATGATTCGAACTATGTACATTTTTTTATTCAGGCCTTGTTTAAATGGAAAAAATGATAGCGTTTTTCAAGTAAAAAAAATTGATAGCTTTAAAACTTGTATTTGAACGCCATCACCAAGTTGAGAGGCACGGCGTCCAGCCCAGTGGGCATTTCCGCGGCGGACTGCCTGCTGCGGCGCGGACGTCAAATTCTGCTGCCTCCGGCTCCGTGCCATGAACTCGCACTCGATGTAGGGATCAGCAACAGCCTTGCAGTTATCCTAGGCACAAAAAAGGATGGCATTCAGAGTCTGACGGCTCACACACAGACGGCAAAAAGGATTTCACGCAAGGTTCGTATCAGGGGGAAGCCGTGTGGCTTACGCATTTCATCAGGCTGATGCGAATATTGCACGAAGAGCGTCTTCACGCGGCCGCCGCAGCCGACCCAGCGCGTACCCTCCCCTTCCGCCTGCGCATCGGCCACTCCGCCCCCGCAGTCCCCCGCCTCAACGCCTCCGCCCTATCGCCACGCGCCTGGCCGTCACCGTTGAGCTTCGAATTGCTGCGGCCGAGCCTGGCTGGGCTTGCAGAAATGGGCCTTCCCGATGAACATCTCTTTGGCCCACGTAACAGAGAGGCGTTTGATCGCAGTTTGCTTTCTTTTTCTTTTTGTTCCAAAATCATGACAGAACACTTGAGATACAACAAGTACCGCTCGAGCTTATTGCAAAACCGATCAGAATGACATGAGCATTATTTGAGAAACACCTCTCTCTAACACGCGCTTTGGAAGACTGGCAGGATCACGGCAGGAGCTAGACGGTCACGGTAGCCTCGATCTCTTGTAGCCTGAGAGTAACAGCTCTCTTGTGCGCCTCTAGCCCTTCGACTTCGGCCATCTTCGCCACGTGCGGGCCCAGCTTTCTCAGCCCTTCCTCCGTTAGGGATTGGACGGTAATGTACTTGAGGAAAGAATTCAGTGATACTCCACTGTACATCCTCGCGTAACCGTAGGTTGGGAGGACATGGTTCGTTCCACTCGCGTAGTCGCCTACGCTCTCTGGGGTCCATTGGCCCAAGAAAACTGAACCTGTCATGGAAACTGGATATTTAGATCGAGATTGATGTGCCAACATAGCAGCAGAGAATACGCCTACCTGCATTCTCGACGAGCTCCTCCCACTGCTCAGCATCCTTTACATTGATGATCAAATGCTCAGGGGCATACAAGTTTGAGAATGATATGGCCTGCAAAAGAGACATACAAAGGTCGGAATTGGGTGTTAAGGTCACAGTTGAATGACATGCACTTGCAGCACAAATAAATCAAGTGTAATATATGGCTGCAAGCAGGAATGAAATTACCTCAACCATATCTTTGGCAAACACAGTGAAACTGTGGCTAAGTGCTTTCGAAGCAAATTCACCTCTTGGAAGAGCGTTACACTGCTTGCTAACTTCTGCTTCAATGGCATCCAAATCAACACCATCTCCAGCAATAACTAGAACAACCTGACTATCTGGGCCATGTTCTGCCTAAAAAAAAGGAGGGCTAACTGTAAGGATAAATAAACCAAGTCTACCAATAGAGGTTTTAGCACCCAAAATAAAATTTATTATGTCTATTTAGTAGTGCAAATCATATCAGAACAATTAAGAATATCAGTACCTGAGACAGCAAATCAGCAGCAACATGGACTGGGTTCGCATGTTTATCAGCAATGACTAAAACTTCAGAAGGACCAGCAGGCATGTCTATAGATACCATAGCTTCACTGTTCTGCAGTCAAACAATAATCAGAATTCAGAACCCAAAAAAAGCGCATGTAGAGAAGATGTGCTCAAAAGGCAGATAATGGTTGGATGTTTACAAGATGAAAAGAACAGAACAAACCTGAAGAATCATTTTGGCAGCTGTTACATACTGGTTGCCAGGCCCAAAAATCTTCTCCACCTGAATAGGAAGGAATACAGTTAGCAAAAAGGTTATGCAACCCTTGCATACAGTCAATACATAAACAAATAAATAACAGATATAGCATGATGATCCAAGATGTCCATGTCAATAGGTGCATTGAAAAGAGTTTAAAGAACTAGAGTTATTTAACAGGCAGAAGGCAATTATATAGAGGCGAGATTTAGACAGAAAAGAAATCACTATTGATTTTAAACATGTACTCCCTCTGTTCTTAAATACATGATGTTTTGGACAAACAAATTAGTTCATTTTTTAACTAACTAGCATGTCTGAAGCATCATATATTTAAGGACGGAGGTATTAAGAAGCTTATGTACATCTAATACCTTTGGACATGATGCAGTTCCCCGTGCCATAGATGAGATTGCCTGAAAGTAACTAACATTAAGAGCATTCAACTAAATAATGCAGCATAAGATAATCTCAACTACCTGAGCTCCTCCAGCCTTCAGTATGTGTGTGACACCAGCTTTCTTTGCACAATAAAGAACCTCCTGCAGTCAACAAAAGTTTCTAATTCTCTATCAAACAATTTCTGAAAAAAAAAATAGTGGTGTAGTTTCATGTCCCACAACTATACCTTGCATATGCTACCATCACGACTAGGTGGTGTGGCAAGAACAATAGTTTTGCATCCAGCAATCTGTGCAGGCTGGCAGAAAGAGAAATCATGTGAGAAATTTCAAACGGTCAATCATTAAAATTAGTTCAGTTAAGAGGATTTGAGCAGAGGCAAGCATACCACAGCAAGCATCAACGCAGTTGAAGGCAAGACTGCAGTGCCACCTGGGACATACAGCCCGACAGAACCAATGCATCTTGTTATTCTTTTACATCTTACCCCCTTCATATATTCATGAATGGACATAAATTATTAACAAAGATCATAAAGGAAAGGTGAAAATTATAAATGGAAACATTGGCATAACTCTTACTTTCATGTTCTCCACTGCCTTCTCGGGTAATTTTTGTGAAACATGGAAGGCATATATATTGTCATATGCAACGTCGAAGGCCTCCTTCACAGCTGGATCAAGCTACAATTCTTATGAAAGGTAAGATAATCAAGCTCATATGCTAAATAGACGAAACAATGTAAGCATAAGGATTTAAGTATTCGATGCAAGTTGCTAAAGCCTTGGAGTGCAGGTATTGAAGAAATAAAAAAAATCTATATATCACATCATCCTAGAATTACATGTTTAACACAGCACAGGTAGGTATCACACCTGATCAGAAGTCCAAAGAGAAGAAACAACATGATGCACGGAGACCATCAGATCTTTTATCTAGTATTTGTACCAATGAAACTACAGAACTAAAGTTGTATATAACAGGATAACTACCTGTGCATCTGGAAGATCGCTAACACGCACCACAACATCATCAAGTGTGACTCTGTCAAACTTTTCTGTATAGCTGAACAAACAAAATACAGAAAATTTAGCATAATCTTTCATTCATCCGAGAAAATACCAAACAAAACAGCAACACATACTCCTTAACCGCAGCATCGCCTCTGACACGTACATCCTCAACAATTGGATTCACCTGATTGCATAGTAACGAAACACATTGTTCTCAGGCTATGAAAAAATACTGGACTTCAATACCGTCACTAATCCTCATCCCATCTTACCGTGCCGAATATGGACGTGAAGTCAATGCGGGGACGAGCCTTGAGGCCGCTAACCTCGGCGTCGCTGAGCTCAGAAAGCCTATACGACTTCATCGCGCTACTGGTAGTCAACACTGAAAATTAGGAAGGAACGCACCATTCAAGGAACTTGTTAGCCACCAACATTAGGAACCAATTGCTGCTAGCAACAGCAAAAACAAGATGTAAGCCAACTGTTCGTCCAAAAAGATGTAAGCCAACAAGGGGGCGCACCTCTGGGTTTAAGCACTCTGGCGGAGACAAAACGGAACCCAGAACCAAACGAAACCCTGGCGCTCCCAACGAGCGGCGCCGGCGCCGGCGGAGCGCGCAAGCTGCCCATCAACAGAGCGCGATTCAATTCTGGAGCGTCGCGAGTGTCAGAGGCGAGGGGAGGGAGCGCGAAAACTGAACAGAAATCGAGCTCGTCGAGGGGGTGGGAGTAGAAGGACTCGAGCTCGTCGAAGGGGTGGGAGTAGAAGGAGAGACCAACCGTGTCGATACGGCGGCGCCTTCCTCCGGCGGCGACGGTCGAGGCGATGTGGGGGAAGCCGAGGAGTCGCCGCCGTCCGTGTCCACTGGTCCTCTCTTTTCATGGATCTTAGATGGGCCTCAATGGGCCGAACCTGGACCGAACTTAGAGGAGACGGAAACCTACACTCTGATGCTGGGAGCAAAGTTCTCCAAATCTTTGGTTGGTGATTTCACATTTCTCGGCGCAGAGCAGATTCATTCGAGATTCGAGATGGGGAATTGGGGGGAAGGGGGAGGAGATCAACGGCGACGCCTGGGTTCCGCTCGGCCTCCGCGGGGGTTTCGACGCACCCGTCCGCGCGTTGCAAGGTACGCGATCCTGCGCGCGCAATGAATGTTGGGATTTTTTTGTTGTTACAAGCCATTACGATTCTTATGTTGGGAAAATACCATTACAATTCACCTATTTTAATTCACGAGACATGCTATTATAATTTTGAGATTTTCTGAACCATGTTATTTTATACGTATTTGATGCCCATAGGTCCACTGCAGATTCCATTTTTTTCGTATAGACTAAAATACCCCTCCTGTACCCTCTCTCTTTCTTTCTTTCCCGTCACTTACACGCGGGTCCCACCTATCATTTCCTTCTTCCTTTCTTTCCCAATCTTCCTCTCTCTTCTTCCTACCTGCCGCCGCCGCTACCCACCGTCTGGTGAGGGTGGAGTGGACCGGGGAGGACAGGGTGCAAGCCGCCATGTCCGACGAGATCTCGCTCCTCAACCGCCACACCGAGGACCCGCGCCGGCAACTGGGAAGACATCGAGTATCATGGCGAGGTCCTGATGGAGCTCCTGCACCCGCATCGCGTGCTTCCTCCCTCCGTCTGCGATTCGTGCTGCGCCGCCAGCCGTTCGTCCTCCTCACGGTAGCCGACTCCACCGGCGCTGGCAACACGCGGCCGAGTGCGGCAGCCAGGGGGGCAGCATCCAGGTCGGCGGCAGAGGGTCCTTCTTGAGGCCGTCAAGCGTTCCCCAAGGTAGGAGCGGCCTGAGTGCTGAGCGCGGTAGCGGCGGCCTAAGAGCCGAGCGCGGCAGCGGCGGCCTGAGCGAGCAGCGTCGGCGAATGGAGAGAAAGATTGGGGAAAGAAAGGAGGAAGAAGGAGATGACAGGTGGGACCCTTATGTAAGTGACTAGAAAGAAAGGAAGAGAGAGGGTACCGGAGGGACATTTTAGTCCATACGAAAAAAATAGAATCTGCAGGTGGACCCATTGGCATCAAATACGTATAAAATGGTATGGTTCAAAAAATCTCAAAATTATAATGGCATGTCTCGAAATAGGTGAATTGTAATGGTATTTTTCCAACATCCAAGAATTGTAATGGCTTGTAACCAAAAATCCCATGAATGTTTTGTTACTGGATTTATCGCCCTGTGCTGTTCAGTTGCCGTTGCTGTGGTGATTTTTTTAATGTGATTTGTGTGCTACGGTGATGGCTGCACTAGTTCCTAGTGTATGTATCATCATTGAGTAAAATTCCAATCAATAGAAACAGATGACCAGTGCAAAGTGCAGTAAAAACTTGCCCCCTTTTTTATTAGATGTTCAGGCAGTCTGGCTTTGGTGGTTTCCTGTTTATGTTTACCACCTCCTAGTTTTAGCTCAAGAGTGACATTGACTGTGTCTAAAGTAGTACTAGTTGTTTCGATTTGTTGTCTATGGTCTTATGAATTAGGCTGATGCGATGAATGACAGATTAGTCTTGAACATACAATGTTCTCAGTAAGTCATTAATTTAGTTATTGTTGTATGGTTGTGCTTCATCAGTGTACCTGTTTTCACAAAACATTGCCTTTTACTAGCAGTTGGTAGAAAACTTCCTCAATAATTTGAACTATAGAGGGTCGGTGGTGACTCGGTTTGGGGCACCAATTTGGACCCCTATAAGCTACAGAAGCGGGCCTATCCTTACAACTTGTTAATATTTCTTGGAGTGATCTATGCGTTTTTCAAGAACCAATCTGTTCGTAAATTAATGTGGAAACCAATATTTGGTTCTAGTTTCCAGTTCAAAACAAGTGAATTGTGTTTGATCTTTTAAGTTCTTAATATTTCACAGGATCCTTAACCTCTGCTCAGCCACAGTTGATGGCGAAAATTTCTAGTTGCCTTTGGTAGTTACAATATGGGAAATGCAGCAACGAGGTACTGAATTCAAGGGACTAATTTCTATTCAAATACTTTATAAATGATTAATGATATGTTGAACTTCCTATTTGCACTCATGTGTGAGAGCTTATGCAGCTCAACACTCCCTTTTGCCACCACTCTATGCATTTCTTAGTTCATCAAGTGTAAGCTCATCAAAAGGTGCTGGTTGTGGATCAGTAGAACGGCGCTGTGCGAGGTGACTTTAGCACACCTCCTGCATTGTTGGCCTTGCTTCAGGAGAAGCTTGCAGGCAAGCAAAAGCTATTTTGGCGAGCAGTGCCACACTTGCCTCATCTGTTGTTGATGGCTCCCTGGGGCGTTGGTCCAGAATTTCACTGAGCAGTATGTGGCACTCTCCTGGCTGCAGCAAGTCTCCTGGATGCCTCCCCATGATAACCTCCAGCACAATCACGCCGAAGCTATAAACATCAGTTTTCTCAGTCACCGCACATGTATAGGAAAGCTCTGCACAACGGGGACAACTTTAATCCTAGGAGTGAGCAAGATAAATAGAGCATGCTTGCTTATAAGAGATCATATACCTGGGGCTATGTAGCCATATGTCCCCGCTAGTGCACTCCAGTTTGATGAATCGGGCCTTAAAACCCGTGCCGTGCCAAAATCTGAAACATAAGCTGTGAAAGCTGTGTCTAGCAATATGTTATTGCTTGTTATATCTCGGTGAATTACTGGAGGATTGCAGCTATAGTGCAAGTAATATATAGCTTGAGCCACATCTCTTACGATTGCAACTCTTTTCTTCCAATCCAATTCTGTTGCTAATTGTTCATTCGCCAAGGTTGCACGAAGACTTCCTCCATTGATGTAATCATAGACCAAAAGCTTGTATTGTGAATGGGAGCAGAATCCATACAGCTTGACAATGTTACGGTGTCGAATCTTTGTTAGGACGTCAATCTCATTGTGGAATCCTTTTTCATCAAATGCCCCTTCTTCGATTGGGTGAAGTTTCTTCACGGCAATCTGTTGCCCATCTTGGAGCTCCACTTTATATACATTACCATATCCACCTACCCCAACGATGTACTTATCATCGAAATTTTCTGTTGCTCTTGTGAGATCTTCAAATGCTAGTTTTCCATCAAAGTTCCATATAGAAAATACATCTCCTCTGTCGACATTAGTAGTTTCGTGACGCCTCTTCCTGTGACGAGCCATAAAAACTACAGCAACAATGGCAAGAACAATCACTATGCACAGAGGAACAATGACTAATATTAGGGTATGATGCTTTCCTGTGTGATGACGTGGTATCATAATTGAATTACAAGGTTGTAGGCCAGAGAGAGGACCACAGAGGTCCTTGTTGTGGAGAAACCATTCGGCAGAATAGTTGCGAAGTAATAATTTCATCGGTATAGGCCCAACTAAGTTGTTGTATGATACATCAAGAGTTGCCAAGCTGAGCATGCTCTCAAAAGAAGATGGAACGCCTCCACTGAATTTGTTGTGGGAGATATTTAGGATTTCCAGCATTTTTAAGTTCCCAAGACTCTGTGGCAGAGGTCCACTGAGGTCATTGCTGCTCAAGTCCAACACTGTTTGTAAGCTGGCCAAATTTCCAATTGCATCAGGCAAACTTCCAGTCAAGCTATTGTTGTTAACCTTCAAGGATACTAGACTGACGCAGTTTCCCATAGATTCTGGTATGGATCCACCTATCATGTTCCCAGATATATCAATGTTTTGTAAATTTTTTAGCTTCCCAATTTCAGAAGGTATACTTCCTGATAACTCATTGTCTGCAAAACTGATGCGGTATAGGTTGGTTAAATTGCAGATTTCTGATGGTATGTTACCACTTAGATGATTGGAATGGAGTGACAGTATCTCCAAATTGGTTAATTTTGATAGCTCCTTGGGTATTCCTCCTGTGATCATGTTGTTTGCTGCAGTGAACCAGACCATACCGGTGCTTGCAGCCCAATCTGGGGAGAGGTGGCCATATAGCATGTTTGAGGAGAAATCCATAGTGGTAAGGTTAGGATAAATCCCGAACAACTGAGATATATCTCCTGTGAGCTGGTTATAACTTATTTCAATTATCTGCAAACTCTTACACCTCCTCAAGCTTGCAGGAATGGAACCATTGAACATGTTCATACCAACATTGAAATATTCAAGCTGCCCGCCTCTGCAAACATCTCTCGGCAAAGGACCCACCAGGGAGTTGTTGATCAGAGAAAGGTAAATCATGTCAGTCAGATTACCAAATCCAGGGGGTAGGGGACCTGACAGTTGGTTATCAAACATTCTCATGTATCTGATGCTTTTCATGTTCCCAATGGTTGCAGGGATGGAACCTGAGATCTGGTTTCCATACATATTCAAGGTGATAAGATTTACCAGGTTTCCGATCTCTGTTGGTATGGATCCAGTGATTTGATTGTTCACCAGATTCAAGAAGGTGAGCTTGGTAAGGTTCCCTATGCTCGGAGGAATGGAGCCGCCAAGGTAGTTCGTCCCTAACTCCAAACGAGTTAGATTTGAGAGCATCCCTATTGCTTGTGGAATAACACCTGTGATTTGGTTCTGAAAGAGGACAACCATGTTCAAGTTGGTGAGATTAACTAGAAAGTCAGGGATGGCACCGCCAAGATTATTGGCACCAAGCTGAATCTCCTGCAAGTTGATTAGATTGGCCAGCGCCGATGGTATATTTCCTGACAGCTGATTGTTGTACAGCCTCAAGGAGTTCAGCTTGGTCAAGTTTCCAATACTGGCAGGTATCTGGCCAATAAAGGAGTTGTTGCTTAGCTGCAGAAGTTCTAGGTTGGTGAGCTTTCCTATCTCTTCTGGAATATCCCCTGAGAGCATGTTTTGGTGGATGTAAAAATAGGTTAGCTTTGTCAAATTACCCATGGATGCTGGGAGCTGACCACTGAGGTTGTTGAAAGAGAGCCCCAGCACAGTGAGAGACTGCAGGTTGCCGAAGTTATATGGTATACTTCCTGACAGGCCGTTGCTGGTGAAATCAAGATATGAGAGGGCTGCCAGAGAGCTAAAGCTTGTGGGGATCTGACCGTGGATATCATTGAAGCTCAAGTCTATGTAGTCAATGAATGGGAGAGCCGAGAAATTGAGCCCGTTGAGTTGGCCATTCAGGTTTGCATTTGGCAGGGAGATATTGGTCACTGCCATGTGTGTAGGGTTGCACATGATCCCTGTCCAGTTGCAGGGGTGGACTCGCTGCTGCCAAGAGCTCAGAGCTGGCGGGCTCCCGAGAGAGTATTTCCAGTTCAGGAGGGCCGTCTGCTGAGCCCGCAGTGAGGACTGGTTCCTCTTCTGTTGAGCCGCATCGATGCTTTGGAGTTGAAGGCCTGATGATATGAAGAGGAGACACAAAAGGGTTTGCATGAACTGCATGGCGCCATGCGACATCTCAGATTCTCAATGGGTGTCTAAATAAGGGGTGCAAAGCTTGGCTGGTGGAAATGGAAGTGTGTGAGGCGTAAAGAGTGCAAGGAGGTGTGATTTGGATGTGGTTTGAGATCAGTGGAGTATCTCCAAACCAAAAATGTTCAGTAGTGTTGGCTAGGCAATCTCCTGATGGAATGGAGGGCCGCCTTTTATAGAAACTAATGGGAGAAGAACAAGATACACTGATTAAAGAAAGAATTTTTTTTTAAAGAACAAGATACACTGATTGGTGTTTTCTGTAGCTGCATCATTGCAGGATAAGGTATTTTATATTGATGTATGTAGGAATTCCGTGTTGTACCATGCAAATGCAGTTGACTTATTTTTCTGCATGTGAGTCGGAGACTTTGTGAAGCCTTGTTTCCGTTTTTGGAACATTCACACCAGTATTTTCAGAAGGCGGCCGCCAGCTGCGGCTGACCAGCCATTATTAGCATCGCTCAACCGGATCATCATGCACTTGCTCTCTTTAGCAGCCGGCTGACAAAGAACTCGAGTGCACTGTTCAAACAAGGAAGAATTATGGCCTCTTCAGCAGCCCTGAATCCTGTTGTCAACTGGTGTTATCTGTCTCCCTGATTTTTGCGTTTCAGTCTCAGTCTGTGTGCCAAGTTGAACTTGTCGCCAGTGATTTAGCTAGCTGATATTTCCATTCAGTCAGATGGAAATATTGTTGTGCTCAGAAACTAGAAAAGGAGAGCAGGGAATATCTGAAACTATTGTGCCACCGTGTGGCAACGTTTCTGAAAGAGTTCCATCCTGTCATCCCGGTCCCTAAACTCACAAATCGACTAGGTAGGTCCTCAAACTTGTTTAACTGTGCCATCTCGGTGTCTAAACTTACGAACTACCCGTTTAGGTCCTCAAACTTGTACACTCGTGTTATTCCGGTCCTTAAACTTAATTTCTACTATCATATGTTTATAGAGTTTGAAACTTTAAATTTAAAATTCAATTTTAGTATAAAAATGACTTTAAACGAAAAAAAATTTAACTATAAAGTTGTTTTTATAGATCGTGTCGAGGGCTATAATTTTAGTATAAATTTTGTCTTCATTTGAGTTCGTATGAAAAAGTTACAAATAATTTTTTTATACGAAGCTTTTATATTATCATATTTTGACTCATATTAGACTAAAAACTAAGTTTAAGGACCGGAATGACACAAGTGAAATAAGTTTAAGGACCTAAACGGTGGTCTACAAGTTTAGGGACCGGAATGCACAACTGAACAAGGACAAGTTTAAGGACCTCAACGGTCGATTTGCGAGTTTATGGACGGGATGACACGTAGACCAATGATGTAGTTTACGAAATGCGTCGTCTGCCGTAGACATGCAGTGGCATTTTTTCATGAACCCCCTGCGCGACTGTGACCACGACCGAGCCGTCGTCTGGCTCATCTACGACCTGAGCTCGTGCTCCCAGACGAGCGCGACGACTCGGCGCCCGTTGTAGGAGGTGATGTGGGGAGACGACGGCGGCGGCCAGGATCTCTTGCGCGTGGGGGAGAAGTTCCTCTGTCGCCCAAAGTTCGCGCCAAATCCCTTTCCTATTGCACGCCAAATCCTCCTCCTGGTTCATGGCATGAAATCCAAATCAAGCTCTCACAAGACCAAATCAAACTCCAAGAAGTCCAAAACAAGATCCAAGAAGACCAAATCAAGCTCTAATCGAGCTCCAAAACACACACAGGAGATCAAATCGGGCAGTACCTGCCGTCGTGCCTACTCGCGCCGCACTTGCGCCACCGGCCTTCCTCTTCTTCGCCAGCACCGCGCTCCACCACCACCTCCTCAGCTCGGATTGCTGCGGCCATTGGGTGGAGGCGACGAGGCCGGAGCAGGAGCCTGGCCTCGATCTGCCGCCGTTCGCACCCGATCTGCTCGAGGAAAGAGCTATCCGCGGCGGTGAGGAACCGCCGCTGCTGGAATCGACGTCTGTCGTTGGGGATCGTGCCGAGGCGGCCGGCGTCGGAGGAGGCCGATGGAGAGGGCGGCGAGCCCCGCGGTTCCCGGTGGGGGAGGCTGGGGTGGACTCGAGCTGGGGAGTGCTCGCCGTCGCCAGCTGCTCACCGGCGGAGTAGCAGAGAAGAGGCCAACACGACCCGTACACGCAGCCTGCCGACGAGCCGGTGGAGAGAGGAAAGGAGAGGGGGCTCCGCGTGTGCCTCCCGCCTGCCGCTTGCGAGAGAGAGCAAGAGCGAACGAGAAGCTCCTGGAAAGAGCTCGGCAGAGAGATAGAGAAAGAGAATGGGAAAAGAAGAAAAAAAAGAAAAATAAGTGCACGCGACGCTGGCGGAGAACAAGAAATGCGATGCGCTGGCCGCTAGCGTGGGAATAGAAAAAAGAAGAAAGAAATATAGAGAGAATAAAAGAAAATGGAAAAAAGATTAAAAAAGAGATGAAAAAAGAAAAGAGAGAAAGATAACATCATGTGTGCAACAAAATAGATACAAAGATCAAATATGCATTAGATCCCTCATGCTTTATGTGTCAATGGATACATTAAACATCCTGCAGACGGCCAGACAGACAGCCTGTTGTACAAACTGTCTGTTCAAGCTGTCTGTCTGTGCCGAAGAGACAGCTGCCGACTGAACCGTTGTAATTGCCCTAACGCTCCCAAATATTGTCCCTTTGAAATTTTGAGGAGCAAAACCTTAGTGACCAAAAGTTGTGGCAATCCGTCACATAAAGAGTGAAATTTTGTGCTGCGGCATTGCATCGTTGATTCGTTGGCACACTTGCACTGTCAGTAATCCAAGCTTGATGACACGACCATTGATGTAACACCAACAACATCTATTACCAACTTCATGGAGTCTTAATAAAACAGATAAAAATTGCACGTAATACATAGGTTCGCACACAGCCCAACTTCCACGACGCGCATATACACATGCGCATACATTATGGTGCTAATAATTAAGTAGTGTCTCTTCTCTCTTGTCTTGTAACCACTAATTAAATAACCAACACAAAGCAAATCTCCATCAAATTACCGTACCATACCTCAAGCAGCAACGAACACTTAGCTTGGTGCACGCATGCATGCGTTCCAGTGCCCTTCCTGCCCTGCAGATCATCATCAAGGTGCTTACTGGTGGGCGTCCATGCGCGCCGGGTACTGGTCGATGCAGTCGAGCCATGGGCTACGCGACGGGAGGCGCACGCGGCGGACGGCGCGCCACACGGCGCTGTTGCACTTGAACCCGGACCCGAACGCGAGCTGCCACACGCGGTCTCCCCTGCGCACGCGCCCCTTGGCCTCCAGGTACGCCAGCTCGTACCAGATGCTGCTGCTCGACGTGTTCCCGAACCGGTGCAGCGCCGCGCGCGACGCCTCCAGGTCGGAGGCGCGCAGCCCGAGGTTCTCCTGCAGGTGCTCCAGCACGTCCCTGCTCGCCGCGTGCATGCAGAAGTGCTCGAACGCCCTCTTGAAGTCCGGTATGTACGGCGCCGCCGCGGCCGAGCTCCCGTCCGCCGGCGCCGGGGTCGACGCCTTGGACGGGAACAGGTGCCGGAACAGCACGCCGGCGAAGAACATCAGCTGCTCCGAGAACGGCAGCACCAAGGGCCCCAGCGTGGTGATGTTGGTCTTCAGCGCGTGTCCACCAACCTCGAGCAGGTCACGGCTGATGGACAAGCCCTTGATCCTCTGCTCGTCTTCCTCCTGGTACACGGACCGGAACGCGCGGTCGTCGGCGCCCTTGTGCGTGCGCACCACGTGCTCGAGCTGGTACTTTGCACGGTGGAAGTCACGGCGGCGGTTGGAGAGGAGCACCGCCGCGCACCCGGCGCGGAAGAAGGCGTTGGGGATGAGCATGGAGCGGCGTTTCCCAGGGTACCAAGTGAATGAGACGGCCTCGGTGCTGACCACGACGGCGAGCCCGGCGCCGCTGGCCTGGAGCATGTCGCGGGCGAGGTCGACGGCGATGACACCGGCGCTGCACCCCATGCCGCCGAGGTTGTAGCTCAGGATGTTCCCGCGCATCTTGTAGTGGTTGACGATCATGGCGGATAGAGATGGCGTCGGGTTGAAGAGGCTGCAGTTGACGACCAACACGCCCACGTCCTTTGGGCGGACGCGGCACTTGTCGAAGAGCTCATCGAGGGCGGCGAACATGGCCGTGGACGCCTCGGCGCGGCCTTCCTTCATGGTGGCGCAGTTGGTGTTGGGCTCGAACACGCAGCGTGGCATGTAGGACTCGTCCCCGATGCCTGACTTGGCGAGCAGGCGCGACTGGAACGCCAGGCTGTCCTCGTCGAACTTGCCTGACTTGCGAGCCAGCTCGATGAACTCGGCCTTGGACACCTGCATCATTCGCATTTGCAATTGCATCAGCTATTAGCACCTTTAGCCTGCGGATCCATTCTGTGTTTGTACATACTAGTATCTTGCAGTTGCTTTAATTCATAAACCTGTAAATCTGCTATTACAGATCCTGGTCTCTGCAATGAATTTATATACGACTGTCAACACTGAGACAGTCTACAGCTAGACGTAGTCGACGGAACCATACTTGTACGGCTAACTTATTGCTGGTGGTCGATGGACCGAGCCCCCAACCGCATGCACAAGCGTGGCGAGTGATGGTTGAGTGGCTGACTCCTCCAGCAACGGAAACCGTTTCCATCCTCTGCACCCCGGCCGGCCGGCCCATTCATACCAGCGGGCCCCGAGGCCGCCAACGCGCGTGTTCCAAAACATTTCATGCATGACCGATCACGAACACTGACTTGGAACATTTCACGCTGATGATGGATGATTATATGTGTTGATCGAGGATTAGATTCAGAGGCCAGAGTTTCTAGTCAAGTGGAATTAGATCTGTCAGTGTAGGTATTTATGAATGCTACTGTCTGAAGTTGGTTTCTGCAACATTTATTTGGAGGCAGCTGGCCGAGACTGTGACCATATTAAAGGACCGTCGGCACAGCGACGGTGCTTGTAAAAAGTTGTAAGCGTGTAAAAATGGTAGTGGTACGTGCATCGATCTTAAAGCATGCACATGTATTATGTGTGTTTAACTGTTGTCCATTTATCCTAACAGATTTGACACCACAAAACTAATAAAGACCCATGAGCCCATGAGGTATGGTTCTTTATAGGTTTATTACGAACGAATTTAGCAACTGAGGGGGTGTTTTATACACAAAATATGCGCTAATCTGAAAGTAGTAGATCGATGCCATGAATGACCAAGTATCAGATGCACTGGGGATTCCAACGAGCTAATCAGACGGAAAGGTTGTTGGACTAAGTTCGCGAGTCACACACACTTTGCAAGCTGCAACAATTAATACATATATCCGTTTAAGTCTAATAAAGTATATCACGTGACATGGTTGCATAATCTCCTACAGTACCGATTAATTAGGATTATGTTAATAATACTACCAACAGATAACACACCTAAGTCAAGATATTATCCTGATCCATGTTTCTCATAGTAGATCAGATGTGGCCGGTTTGTGAATCTTTCTTGTACATGTGTGAGTGACACATGTAATTAAGTACTCGTTATATGGCTATATGAAATGTGTACATACCGCATGCAAATTAAACAGGCAAAGAAAGCAAGTCAAGTAAGCAAACGCAGGAAACTCAGCAAGTGCCTGAGATCTGTGCCGCACCTACGTATACAGATCGACAGGTGTGCTGGTCGTTGCATGCGAATCATATATACTGCAGGGTGCAGAGGGAGACGCATGGATGGTACCTTGAGGTCGTCGGCCGGCTTGTAGCATGCGAAGTCGATGAGGTAGACGGGCCTGGGCCTGGACATGATGTAGACGGAGATGGTGAAGGCGAGGACGGCGAGGAAGGCGAGCACGGTGGCGAGGTCGTAGGATGCCTCCCCCCACACCTTGCTCCAGAGCTTGTCGCGGCTGAGGCTTCCCAGCTCGGCGCCGCACACCAGCACGATGACCGGGATGGTGGCCAGGTACACGCCATGGCTGATGAGGTAGTGGTAGCCCAGCCGCACGTACTTGAGGTTCACCGACTGCAGAAAGTCCGGCAGCCGGCGGCGCACGCGCACCGAGAAGGTCGGCGACCCGGCGTCCGGCCCCGACGCCTCCACGCCGCGGTTCACGATCTCCGTCGACAGCAGCGCCTGCTCCTCCCGCGCCATGGCTGCGAACTCGCTAGCTCTGGCTGCTGCTGGAGCAGTGGGGAGATGAGTGAGGAGGGAAGGAAAAGGGTCCAGCTAGTACTGATATACTGGTAGCAGGAGGAGCAGACGGGTAGGGGAGGAGATGGCGGGTGGGTGGGTGGGTGGCAGTTAATGCCATTAGAGGCGAGGCCAGTGACACAGAGGAAGGAGATCACTTTCATTTCACTTGAGGCATGGTTGGTGTTCATCCCATGCCTTCCGCCATTCCATGCATGCATCTTTGATGATGTACTTGTGTGAAGCTGACATGTCGTCCCCAGCCTTGCATGCTGATCGACTGCAAGTCTGCAGTGAGGTTTTTGCATGTCCCTAACATGGCCTGCCTGGTTTGACTGTACATTAATGGTGGCTATAACCGTATAAGTATGATGCTGTATGAGGCCGGCGGCTTAGGATTGTAAACTTTGGACACCTTTCACTCCATCAAACTTAAGACACTGCTTAGTTTATTAAAACACTGGACGTAATGATGAGCACTTTTGCTGCAAATGCTGCATGCTGTTGCGCTAGCTCGTTGTAGCGGGTGACCATACGCCATGTGTTGTTACTTGTGGGAAGAAGATAAGCGTGCTTTATCTGCATGACATGAGCAAGGCATGTCTGGTTTTCCCTTACGGCTGAGAACGCCCGGGATTGGCTCGATCAACAACCATGACGCGCAAATGGTGTCCCAGTCGGCTTGCATTGATCAGGGTCAGCATTAGCCTTACTCATGCCAATTGACACTCGACAAGAAGAAAAAATCGGGCCAGTTGACAGCCGAGAACATGAGATACTGCTGCACTAGCTGAAAGTGCCGGGCCGGGGCAGGGCACCAGGACCATGGATGCTAGAGGAGCTCGGCTGGGATGGGGGCACCATGCTTGATGCACCTAACCTCGCCGGGGTGAAATGAATTGGAGCTGCCCGCCAGACACACGCAGCTGGACTTCATTCATTCCGATTCCTGAGCTGAGCTGAGATGGTAGAACCAAGGTGGCGACGGCCACACACGATCTGATCCCACGGACGGCCTCTTAATTAGCTGCTGGTGGTGGTACGCGGCTCCGCAGCTGGATCATTAACCAGACTCCATCGTTCCTGGCATTGAAACCGCACGGTACCACCACACTCAGCTGCCTCAATTTTCCTTTTGACAGCTTACATTAATACCTCGCACACACACAGGCACACAGCCAAGAATTTCAGAACGCCATGACCTTCTGGCCATCACTAATTTACTGATAGGGATGAAGCTTTTATTTTACACCGTCGTTTACAAGATTACCGACAGTTAAGGAAACAGTCGGGAAACGCGGCTCCTTGTCTCTGAACAAGACATACTCGGCGAGCCAGTACAGTACACGAAGACCTCAGGCTCAGTGAATGACAGTGACAGGCAGAGTGACACAGTGCTTCCTATATTCATGGCAAAAGCGATAGCTTGACCCCAGTCCGCAAGGGTTAACCACCCGGCTAGTGACATTTATCCTCTAGTACATTACACATCCATCCATGTGAGCAGTTGGTTGGGGGTTCAGCTCGCGACATCACTTGCGATCTTGGCTTCCCGTGGGAGGAGAGGAGGGCGTGCAGTGGCGTTCCGTTCTCGGATCTGACAGCATAAGAGAAAAAAAAATAATAAAAGATCTAGTCACCATCAGGAGAATAACTATGGCTTAATAACGACACTAGAAAAAGAAACAATCGAACAAGCAAAATGCTACGTTTGCTTTGCCCAGTCAAATGCATACATGTACTTTCCTTTTTTTTTCATTTATCAAGCGCTGTGATAGGGACAAGATTATTGTGTTATATTGGATTCCGGCAACTACTTCCAGCCAGCTCCCCTAAATTGACATGGCGGTTCACACTGTACCTCTTAATGGTGCTGCTGCACCAGTTTCAGCTGGAGATGTATCCCGACTTCATGGTGAGGGGCTGATGGTCCAGACGTCCAGCACGGCACACCTTGTTCTTGCACCCTAAAAACATCTTTTGCCAAAGATAAAAAAAAAGCAATAATTCAGAACAGAAATGGCTTGAAATTAGGAATTTTTATTGATGATGAAAAGAATATACTCTGTCTTCAGCATCCAAAGGAAAGATGGTCGGTGCTCCGAGCAGTGCCAGCCTGCCAGGCCATACCGCGTATAAATTGTACAAATCTGATCGACGAGAGAATATCCCACTCCCGCACCACCCCGATAAGAAAGCGATTTGTCAATACTGTGAACTCCCAACAGCACCGCCATTGTTATGTCCTTGAACAATCAGGAGTCGCTGCTATGCAGAGCCTTGAATAAGGAGCAGGGCACCCATCCAAATAAAGCACAAGAGGATGGACGGACGGGAGATCTGTAGAGCAGGAACAACATTCATGGTGGCAACGACTCGGGAGGAAGTAAATGGGGGCGTCTTGCTCCCATGTGGTTGCATTAAGCTGCGCCTCTGATCGCCATGTGAGCATGTTTGCAAAGTGGTGGATCTTCTCCAAGGACCAGCCGGTGAATGCTGAACTGAAATATCTCCTGGTAAAAGACAGAAAAACAAGTGCTAAGAAGAAGGTAGTATTTCAGATTAAGAGCATTGCAAATTATCTGTAGAAATAAACAGGACGCGTATGTTACACCAGTTTATTGTTTTGAAGGTAACATGAAATACATAAACAATACCAGCAATTTAAGATGGCTGCAGAAAGAGATATGTGTTGAATAGTTATCTCACCTGGAGAGTAGAGGATACAGGCTGGTTTTCCTTTCTGTCTGCTACACGATATTACACCCCCCCCTACCCCACCCACCACACACCACCACCATCATCCCACCCATTAAAAAAAAGGGAAAAAAAACACTTAACCAGCTCATACTATCACCACAGATAACTGCTAGTTTCACGAAGGCAGCCAAAGAATTTGCTGGGCAATGTAAGAGATGACACATTATCAGGGGAGGACAGAAAGAGAGATACAGATTGGCAGTTAATATCATAACTCCACATACTCATTATTTTCGCCAAATCGGGGAAAATGTATACCAGCCAGAAGAAAAGAAATTCAGTTATATGTAATATAAATCCCTTTCTCAAAAAAAGAGGTATACTGTATGTCTATGTGCATGCTTTCAAACTTCGCCAGCACTGGAGTAGACCAGAGAAGGTTAGTGTGTCCTTCAAAGTACACAATTTGAAACATATATCTATATGCATTAAAGGAGAGGAATAAACAGGGAGGGGCTCATAAGGTATAGCATAATTAACAACCACAACGTGCACAACACAAACCAAATGAAATTTAGAAGCATGAATACAGAAGCTGCACAGTTATTAGTCATTTAGGTAATTATTATTGGTTAGCGTACCATGTTTTGCACAGCAATGTCAAATTAACAAAATGGGAGTGCAGAACAGTTCCAGTAGACATAATGGTGCAAACGATTTGTTCGTCCCCATACTACAAAATTGGTTGTATATAAAGATTATCAATGACACCAGGAGGTAGTCATGACATATCTGAGCTTCTAATCCATCACCTCCTGCCACCTGAAGTGCTCAAAGGAAAGATACGACTGTTTAATGAAGATATCTTAACTTGAGTACATCACATTTCTTGTTTTGTCTCATCCCTTTTTCTTTCAAAGATGTTACAGGCAAATGATCTGGTTTTGAAACACGAATGGAACATGGTATACGCAATATGCCTGCCATATCCAATCATTGTGATTCGTTTGAGATTTGACTAATATTTGGAAGTCTGAATATGTTAGTAGGAAGAGGACAAAATCCAATCTGCTGCCTCAATCTGTTGAAGCTTGGGCTAATACCTGGAAATTATTAAAATGCCAGCAGCTAATAAATAGTCTACAGTTATACCAGAAATGTTAATGTCAAGACTCATGAGCAGTTTCTTCTGAACTTTGTTTTAACGAAACCAAAAGCAAAAAATTGCTCTTCTGGGCAAGACACCCACAGGCACTAATTCAGTCTCTGCAAAATTCATCTGTATCCCCCAAATCCATCTCAGAATCATCAGAAATAGAGCAGCCATCTATGATGTCATCCGAATTGTCGCTTTCAATGTCCAATACATCATCACCATGACCACCTAATAAGTAATCCTCTGAATCAGAAGACAAGTCAAATTTACCGATATTCTTCATCCTCCCTCTGTACCCAGTAAGCTGAAGGAACTTTTCCCTCCACCGCACCAACGGGCACTTCTCTATCAATTCTGTCCCATCATATGCCTCCGTTAAGAACACGCTGAATCTCTTCCCCCTCTCAGAAACATAAAAGATGCCATAATGCTTCAAGAGTAACCGCATCAGCTTCTGCGGCATTACAAACTCACGGCGGAAATGCGTTAGGTGATCGGTCACCAGCCGCTTTTCCAACATGAAGCTCAGTATCTCGTGCATCACTGCAACAGCCCTCTTATCAAACTCTGGCGATCCAGGAGTCAAGCCCTTTGCCTCAGCATAAGGGGAGAGGTAGGTGACCTTCTGAAACTGCTCGGTGTTGCCCGTTTTCACATAATGGTGAGCTTTTCCTCGAAATCTATAGTAGCTTGTTAAATTTGGCGGGAATTTCATCGGGAATGGAAGCGACAGTTCTCCTGGAGGACTGGCATTGGCATTACCATTACCAGCTGATGCAGCAGCCTTCTTCTCAAGCTCAGTGACTGCCAAGTCTGGGTTCCAAGAGACCAGCTCCAGATACTCACCATCCTCCAATCTGACCACCCTGAACTGCTGGGGGAACATGTGCACCCAGCGTGTCCGAAAGTCATGAGGAAGCCCCATGTCTCGCCGGAAGTGGGCGATCTTGTCGAGTGCCAGCCGCCGGTCCACGGACATCATGAGCATCCTGGTGACGTACTGCGCGGCTATGGGGGAGTGCTCCTCCAGCAGGCGCGCCTCCTCCTCGACGAGCGCCTCCGCCTGCGGCGAGAGGCCCGCCCACATGACGCCGCGGCTGTCGCGGCAGACCTCGAACAGGCGCGGCGAGCGGCGCACGAAGTGGGCCACCTTGTGCGGCTTGACGAGGCCGAGCTGTGGCCGCAGGATCTCGAGGCGCTTGAGTGGGGTGACGTGCTCGTCCTCCTTCTTGAGCGCCTCGACGACGGTTAGCACCTTGGAGAGCACCTTCCAGCGCTCGGTGGCCACCTCGAGCGCGTGCACGCGCTTCTTCTTGCTCCGCTCCATCACGCTGCGGCCGCGCGTCATGCCTCGAGCGGGGGAAAGCTGGTAGTACGGGGGATGGCGTTGCCACTGCCCCTGGCCCCGGCAGCGAAGAAGCTCGCCCAGGCAATTGCGCGAACACGTTGCGTGCATCGCGTGTGAGGCGGGACAGAAATTGCTTACGAGGAGAGATCGCACAGAGGCAGTAATAGCTTTGGTATATAAGGAGGAAGCTGGGAGGAGGACAAGGTGGTCGCGCCGCTGAACGGCGGCGAGAAGAGGAAGAGGAGGGGGACAGCAGGAGACGGCGGCGGCGAAGATGCCTCGAGGAGGAGCGGGCGGGGATGACTAGAGGGGAGCAGAAGAAGCGGAAAGGGCCGCGTGTCTTCTCTTCTTCCTTGCGCGCGCGGCGGTAGGAAATTTTAAGGAATCTCTCGGCCCATGGACCGAAGCTCCTCAGTAGCGCAGCCACACGGCCCAGGATCGGCGGCGCCGAGACAAGCAGCAACTGATTTGGCAGCCCATTTATCTATTGGACTTGTTGGACTGTTTTGTTGGGGCTCCCGATCTTAAGGGCTTGCTTGTATAAGAGGTTCCGTCGATCTTCGGCCCACCAGTTAAGTTTGTCCTCTACGTTTCTATTCTACACGGCCGAGCCTAGATTAGATAATGGCCGAGCCTAGACTAATGCTCCAACTCTTCTTCTCTGTCTGTAACAACAAAGAAGAGGAGTAGTTGGAGCACACGGTCCGATTGCTCAAGGGGAAAACAACAATAAGAAGACGCGCTTTCGCAGTTCCAGTGGAGGCGTTCTCTTGTCGATCGCAGCCAAGTTCCACGAGGCTCTCCTATTGTATTGACACAAACCCACAATTATGAAAATCTGTCGTTCTGGGTTAGAGATGCAGGTTTTAATGGGTCAACCCAATGACCCATTACCCAAAACAAAAAAAAACTAGTGCAATTACCCATTGGGTTGGCCCACTAAAATTTAGTATCTAGCAGTGTTTAGTGTTATGGGTTAGTTGGTACCCAATTAGCTTCGTCGCTTGGCCCGAGCTTGTCGTAACTTGGTTTGGGCGTGTGGCGGCGGCGCCGTCTCGCTCGTCGCCCGTGATCCGATTGGTTCGTCTTCTTCTTCGTTTCCTCATGCAGAGATCCTGTAGGTCATGCCCGTCGACCGTCGCCAGATGGAGGTCGTCACCATGGAGGCGCCGTCGTCCGCCGCCGGCAGGAGGCGCAATCGTCGGCCTTCCTCCGGCCTGAGGGACCTCCATGACGACATGCTAGAGCGCGTCCTCACACGCCTCACACCGACGTTCCTCGGCGCCTGTGACCCGTGGTTCCTCTTGCTCTCCGCCTCCGACTCCAGCGGCTGCCGGCCGTCCGTCGCATCCGCCTAGCGCAACTTGAAGCCTGGAACCACTGCTCGTCGGGATTCACTGTGGATTTGAGGTATGTGCCGAGCGGTCGACTGCGGGAAGCTGTCGCGGGAGGATTCGAGGCCGGTAGGCCGGTTCATCGATGTTGTGTGCTAGGAACTCAATCGAACTGTGATGATGATGCCATGCGTTCTGTAGCGACGATTGCAGCAAGACCCGAGGGCCATGGACGCCGCGCTCAAGGTCCTTCGCCGCTGCCACAGCTGGCTGCCGCGCAGCGCGTCGCTGCCAGCAGAGAGCGCACCACTACCGGCGGCGATGCCTTGCCGTCCTGGACTCCTGGGTCAACTGGTTCCATCCGTTCCAGATTTGAATTTATTTGGGCCAACCCAAAATTAACTAATAGTTAGTTTGGGTTGTGTGGGTTAGTGTTTGGGTTAACCAAAGCCGACCCATCTGCATCGCTATTCTGGGTAGTTTCTCCCCTCAACGAAAAGGGTCACGCCTAGAACTGGAAGGGAGGGCGGAAGCGGGCTCGCGCATGCTCCATTGCTCTCACAGTCTAACGGTCACTTTGTTGGTCGCACAAACAAACACAGGTCGTAACAGCCAACTGCCCGAGTGACCGAGTCCGCACGCCTACTGTCCGAGACCGATCGCTCAAGTCACGTAACACGGTTCCCCAAAAATTTCTTTTTTCGCTTTCTTATTCATCCCCCTCACATAATACGCATCTAAAAAATACTTTTTCCACACCACAACTAAACACGGCCTCGGGAAACGCACGTTGCCTGCGACCGCAACGCTCCCTTCCCCGCGTGCGCGCACGAACCAGTGCCAGTTCTTGGATCGTTTTGTGGGTCCCAGCAAACAATCTGCGATGCCATGAGTGTCGGATCGGACGCAACGACACGGTCCGATGGGGACGGCGCCGCGTGATTGATATTCCTCGCGCGTTGGCACCACGGTTACAAAGTTCCCATCCAAACCGGTCTGGCTCGGTTGCAAAAAAACCCCGGTTACCGTTCCCAAAACGACACTATAAAGTTACTATAGGTTAGCCGACCGGTCGGTTAGCAGGACCGGTTTTTTAATTTAAAAAAATCAGTACCGTAACGGTTTTGTAAACCCTGGTTGGCACCAGGGTTTACAAGACCAAACCGGCCCGGCCCGGTTAAAAAAACCCGGTTACCGCTCCCAAACCGTACTTAAAAAACCGCTACCATCGGTTAGCCGACTGGTTTTTTAATTTAAAAAAATCGGTACCGTAGCGGTTTTGTAAACCTGGTTGGCACCCGGCGAGAGCCCACACGGTTCGCGGTTCGGCTCGGCCTCTCTCATGTCGTGGTGGTGGGGCATGCAACTCTCCGGCTGGCAGCTCGCTTCGCTTGCGCGAATTGACTTGCTCCGATCTCCTATGCTCGTGCTCGGTTTTCAAACGCCTTTTGACTTTGCGCTGGTCTCGTCGTGGATACTTTGGACTCGCATGGGCGTACCATGTGCCAAACAGACACGTGCACGACGGAGCAGCTCCTAGCTACTAGCTAGCAGCCTACTAGCAAAGAGTAAGAAGTCTATGCCGCCGCCCGCATCCTTTGAAACGCAAGGATGGAGTATGTTGCGTGGAGGGATTTAGCTTAGTGTTGCATCAAAACCATACGTGCCCTCTAGTCTTGGTTTAGTGTCAAAAGCATATTACCATAATTTTCATAAAGAAAACAGACACACAGGGCACTGGTGTCGAATACTAGGTATGTGTTCAGATGAGGTGGGGGAAAAGTAACTTTTTTTCTTAGGATGCGTGGTATGTGAGAGAGATAAATAGGAAAGGTGAAAAGAGAATTTTTTAAAGATACGTGTTATACGAGGATAATAAATAAGAAGTAAAAAGTAATTTTAGAATCTGAAGATAGCGTGCAGAAGAGAGTGAAACCGGCAAAACCGCTGCGCCACTTTGACTCGGCTTGCGTCTTCACGTCGTGCCTAAGGCCTTGTTTAGATCGCCAACTTTCGCCAACTTATTTTGCCAACTTGTCACGTCGAATGTTTGGACACTAATTAGGAGTATTAAACATAGGTATAAAAATAAACTAATTACATAGATGGACTCCACATCGTGAGACAAATCTATTAAGCCTAATTAATTCGTCATTAGACACTGTCGTGCTACAGTAACCCGTCATTAAAAATGCACTAATGACGGCACATATTAGGCTTAATAGATTCGTCTTGCGATGTAGAGTCCATCTGTGTAATTAGTTTTATAATTAGTCTATATTTAGTACTCCTAATTAGTGTCAAAAGGATGGATGTGATATTTCGCCAACTTTCACCAACTCATCATTCAAAACAAAGAGCGGCGCGCTTCGTGTCCACGGAACGTACACCTTTTCCTTCGATGTTGGGATTTGCAGCAAGATCTGCTGCGCACCATCGTTGGATTGCGTCACCGTCAGCTCGTTTGACCTTAAAAAACCTGCTCGATGTTTTTAACTGCGGTTTTTTTTTATTTTTAATCCTGGTAGTTCTTCCTTTTGCCTGGCCTGCAGTCGTGCAGCGCTACACCTTCTCCACTACTACTGTTGAAAGGGAAAGATTAAAATATTTTTGTTCCTTCTTTTTGCGAGGCCACGACACAAAACAAAACCTGAGTGAGACTCTGGATTGGCGTGACGGTCACGACTGATTCCAGATCCCTCTTCATCAATGATGGCCCCCCGGATAAACACCGAGCGAGCGAGCGAGATAGATATTCCCGCCCCACAACATGTGCAAGTTGCTGGTCGGAAACGTGACTGAATCAGGCGCATCGCATCCTGTCCCATTCTCGGCCGTACAGCCAGGCCCTTTCGAAGCTGTGCCGGCACGCCCTGCCCGTTCCTTCCCGATGCCGCGGGCCGAGCCAGAGGGAAAGAAAGGAAAGCGACGTGGCTCGGCTTGGTTTGAATAGTAGGGCGGGGCGTGCAAGTTGCATGCATTGCGGTTGGGAGGGGAGGAAAGGGAAGGTTCGCGTCGGGTCGTCGAGCTCGGCCGGGCACATGTGAATTCCGCGGGTGGCCCCCACTTGGCCGGCGGGCGATAGACTAGTGCCAATTGCCAGCGATGGCCGTAGCTAGTATAATCCACGCGCGACAACGGCGAGAGGGAGGTGGACAGGTGGTGGTGGTGGATGCCGCTCCGAAAAAAAAAATAGAAAAGCATTGGCGCGTACGCGGTTTTGTGGGCACGTTTTCGTGGTGGCCGTTTGGACCACTTTCGAATTCCCCAACAATAAACTACTCCTCGTCTGATGAGGCGCACCGTACCAATCTGAGGCTGCAATTGGAGCTCCGTCTGGGATGTCTTTACGATTTTTCTTCAACGGATAAAATTTCCAATGCTAGGCGTGTAAATCAGGATCGATTTCTTGTACAGCGGAAAAAATAAGCAGGATGGAAGACACAAATTTTGTTAAATCATCGTGATTTTTCCTAACGAATTATACAAGAGCGAAGCACTCTTGTCAAATGAAGATGGCAAACAAGAATACATCATCTCTACAATTCCCTCTCCGTCTCTCTATATTCCAATCCAGACAGCCAGCTACTAATCGAATCATCATCACGCTGCGAGCTCCAAATCAGAGCGCGATGGTGAGGTGCTCGGCGTCGGCGCTCCCGAGCCCGAGCCAGGCGGCGGGCTTCTTCGTCTTCTCCGCCTCCTCCGCGGGGGACGGGCGGGTGTAGGGGGCGCGCTCGACGAGGCGGTCCTTGCGCTTGGCCAGGAACCGCTGCAGCGACGCCTTCCTGGCGATGGGGAGGTCGTCGCGCGGGGCAGGGGCCGCCGCAGCACGCTCGGCGCCGGCAGCCAGGCGCATCACCTCGGCCGCCTTCTCCGCCGGGAAGTCCTCGAACACGACCACCCTCCCGCCGTAGAAGATGGTGAGCGGCGCCGCCGTGGGGGGCCCGGCCTCCTCCTGCCTGGCGGCGGCGGAATCGACCTCCGCGCCGGGCATGAGGCTCAGCGTCGTCGCCGGCGCGCGCGGGGCCGGGGCCGGGGCAGGGACCACGGCGGCCGCTATCTTCTGCTCCGCCTTGACGTACTGGCTCAGCACGCCGCAGGCCAGCGCGAACCTCCTGCTCTTGCCGTCCGCTGCTGCAGCCATGGCCATATCACCAGAGACACAGACCGATGCGCTTCTCTTAGTCCTCTTGCTTGTCGCCGCTGGCTCCTCCGCTTCTCTTGCTCCGGTGGCGTTGCTTGCTCGAAGGATTGATGAATTCTCGATGGTGCTGTGGGGATTGATTGATGGGTGGGGTGGGGGAACGCGGGGAGCCTTTGTTTTATAGGAGGAGGGTGGGGTGGGGGCTCGATGGAGCGGGAGACGTGGTGGGAGGAGTAGTTTTTTTTTTCCGGCGGGGAAGGAGGAAGGGGTGGGGGAGACGTGAGGCGCGGCGCGGTGGTGCGCGCGGGGGGGGGGGGGGGGCACGAAGAACACGTGATTCTTGTGTGTGTGGAGGGAGCCGGTTGGGTGCGGTGGGACGGTCGCTGGGCGCTGGCGGATGGAGACGTGTATGATTTATTCTTTCCTTTGTCGACCAACAGCTACTAGCTGCGTCCAGTTGTTTGCTTTTGCTTCGCCCGCACCGCGAAAACGTGCCTGCGAGTTTGGGAGCTTTTTTTTTTTTTATCTAGCAGGGATCAAAGTGGAGCTCGGATGCTTGAGCTCCTTTCAAAAACGATCCCTTTCTTTTCTGCAAATCGAGACCTGCCTGCTATTGTATTGTGCAACTTGGGGGCGCACTTGGAGTTCTCAGTCTCTCATGTTGCGCAAATTGGACATGCGAGAAATGGTTTCTTTTTTTTATGCACTCTGAGGAGATAGTAGACGATGAACTTGTGTGAATCCCGCATCAATTTCAAATGTATCATACTTTCTTCTATTTGAAATAGGAATAGCCAAACTTGTGTATAAGACTGAACTTTTTCATGTTTTTGTTTCCAATTGAATCGGTTGTCAAAATGAAAAAAAAAAAATCTAGACGTTTGCATCTAGAGAACTTGTATGCACATCCGTAGATTGGAAATTCCAACATGGAACATGATCAGGGAAGTGATATCAGCATAGCCAAAAGGGTACCAACGACGTGGGCTATTGACTTGAGCACTTGTCAAGCGGAGATGAGCAAGGCTTGGTGGAGAAGGAAAAGCCCGATTGACTAACAATGGATTGGCCACCAACGATTATCGCAATACGTAGGATCACGAGCTCTCCGCTCCCGAGCTGGTAAAGGGCTGACCCTTACTCACGATTGGCGTGACACGGCCACACGATACGACGAGGACTCGATCGTAGACGTCACGGCAAGGACGACTGGACAATGCTCCCGCCCGACGCCCGGTCTGCGGTTGCTAGCTCTCTTTTCGTGCACTTACAAAAACAGCAGGAAATTATCATAATTATGGCATCGTCATGCTGTCTGTCCTACCACAATCCACAAATACGTGATACAAGGGGAAATAAACATCAAATAGACACATTTTTGGCCGTCGAGGCTGCGAGGGCAATGTGTGCTGGCCAAAAAAATTCAGCACCACGACAGCGAAAGGGAAATGAAACCGTACGGTCTTCACAATGTTCGGCCGGCCTCACCTCACCTGCTGCGAGTGCGTGCGTGGCTGCGTGCACGCCATTCCCCTGTCGCCCCCACGCTCATGGTTCACGAGAAAGATCTCTCCCACAACCACAGGGGCATCACGCATCATTCACGCCCATACCACCCCACCCGATCATTATTCCCCGCCCGGCCCGATCTCCTTTTTCGCACCGCAGGCATGTGAATCACGAGGCTAGATTAGTAGGCCTTCATAATACCCCTGCTAATCGAGGCCGATCGCAATTATTCAGATTTGGAGCGCCGGTATACTATCTCCTGTGGTTTGGAGATGTGTGTGTGTGTGTGTTTTTTTTTTTGACAATGTTTGGAGATGTGTTGTGTGCGCGCAAACCCAACACGTTTTGTGGAGACGGGGGGAGCCGGACAGCGACGTGGCCCTGCCCACCTTGTCGCGCGGCTCGGAGGATTGGCTCGCAAGGAAAGGAAGATGCCGGGCGGGGTCGGCAACATGAGCCAGGAAGAAATTTAATTCGGTCACATGCTCAGCAACGTGCGGGGGATAAAGACGATGCACCCGCCATCACGCACGTCTCTCAAATATAATCACGCACGCGGCTTGTTAAGCGAGAAATTATATACTGCTTATTACAAAAAAGCAAAGCGCTGCAAAGAATAAGCGGCCCTCGCTTTCTCGCCCCGGCTGTTACGACTTGACGAGGGGCGTTGATCATCGATTTGTTTTTCTTCTTATTATACTTTGGATCGTGCAGGCGGGTTGTGTTTGTGTATAGTTGAAATCACGATGTCTTTGTTAAAAAAAAGCATCTTCTTTTTTCACAAAATAATGATTAAGTCGAAGCCGTCTGCTCTATTTTTCTTTTTTGTCCTTCGTTTTAAACAGTGTCACGTACCATGTTTTGAATGGATAAAAACACTAGGTAAGAAGCTGATAAAGAGGACACGCTTTTAGGAGACACGTGTTAAAACCGCGTCTTCAGTGACTTGCTAATGCTACATCCAACACTAATGCTACATCTTAAATCTACGTACCTGAAATTGATCCGCCACAGCCGCCTTTGAAACTAGAGTGAGATGGTGGGGTTGAATTTTTCGCCGGTGGTGCCGGCAGCATCCACCCCAAGCCTAGGTGCTTCCCTGGAGGCATGGACGCAGAAGGTCGGGCAGGCTTGGAACGGCCACCTCGGCCTCGCCCACAAGCAGCTCCATCTCCATCGCGCGATGACATCTTGAGGGGCGACAACCGTGACTCCATGAGGTAAGGGTGAGGGGCGACAACGCCATCTCCTCTCCGGCATCACCTTCCTACTTCCAGTTCTAGGCTGAGCTGCCTCGCATATTCAGCTCCAGGTTTGTAAAGAAAAGTTTTCAGCAATGGATCAATCTCACATATGTAAGTTATCTTTCCCCTTCCTTTTCCCTCTCCGAGATGGATACATCTCAATCAATAGCTCCTGGATAATCAGCTCAACCTGCTAAAGTCTGGTGATTTGTAACATTCTTCTCCATTTGCTTCAATGCCCCTTTCCTGTTTGATGAAATGTCAATGTAACATATGCCACATTGTTTGTTTGATCTTATTATTTGTGAAGAAATATAGCATATTTTGTTAGGTTCATTCTTTTGCTTGCTCAGTCAGATAACAGAGTGCTTATTCAAAATCTTGTGCAGTTGTAGGACAAGCTAACTGTTTCAGAGGTGACATCCAACTCTGGAGCCACATAATATCCAAACGCTCAGGTCATATGAAACAAATCAATATGATCTTGGCCTTGATTTTCATGCTTTGGGGACTGCAGATGAATCCATACTAGGCAACCCGAATTCTAAGAGTTATTCTAAGTTATATGTACATGTACACCACTTAATTAATGCACAAAACCAGCTGACATAGTTAAGGGTCTTGGACCTACTTTTGTAAATATGACAAATATTCTTGATGTGTGATGTGAAGATTTCCACAAATATTCCATGCTTCGGTTCAGAGTTGAACAGGGGCAAATTGATGGTGAAATGGTTTTATGTCCCATAGCTAAAGAGCGTGATATTTCGGGAATTGATGGTGACTTTAGTTGGATGAGCCTTTCGAATTTGGTATTGCACTTCACCATTATTGTTAAAATTTTAGATAAAGTAACTCAGATTTGGTATTGCACTTCACCATTTCATTTATGTACTCCCCTTGTACTCTACTTTTTCGTGAAATGTAGTGTTTAGCTAGGTTCATGTGATGGATTATTTAAATCTTAACCATATATGACATCATAGATTTATTCATTGCCCAATTGGTTATTAAGGGGTATTGAAGCAAAGGAGCAGATCCAAAAATGACTTAAATGTTCGGGCTGAACTTGATCAGTCCAATTTACCAGGTATTTTTTATCATGTTTTGGTAAGTACCTTGAAACTTGCTATGAAACATTATTATTGTAACTTGTGCACGTGCCACTATTTCATAGTTGGTGGAGCGATTTGTCTGATTAGTTCTTGAACAAAGTACCAGATGCAGAGAGGTGGTGTTTTTGTGGCATATCATATTCAAATTGCATACTGGGGAAGTGGTGATTTGTGTGGATGGTACTTAGAGTTGGTTTTATGTCTACCCCTAGGTGCATATGTTGTGTATGCATCCTTCTTTTTTTTTCTTTGCTTCAGTAGCCTTCTATTGACCAATGCAATGTAACTTCACTTTGTAATTTCTCAATACATGTTTACCTAATTTGTTTGGAACCTGTTTGTTGTACCTTGATGTTTTACTTTATCTTACTATTTACGAGACCGTTTCACGTTTGCATGTTAAACAAAACAATCGAAAAAAATGTGTCAGTTACATCATTCTTCTATTGCCGGGTACACACCGATGTCATCTTCTTTCTTTCTTCTGCCTTGAAGTAAATAGAAACCTTTGGACTGGTTACTGATGCATGTAGAGATATGGGATAATGGAAATATATACCTAAGCTGAAATCAAGTGTATCAATGTCTCAAATTCAACTACCTTCCTCTGATTTATGATTGATATAGCCCCGGGTTCTCATTTGTGCATCTCTTCGTGTTGTTAAGTCTTTTCTTCTTGTGTTTTTTAATTCAAGTTAGTAAGTGCATAGTGAGTTCTTTTGCAATGAATTTTTTATTTCAATGTCATATAGAAATTTGAAATGGAGTCAATCTTATTATACTTCCTAAGTAATTTACTGCAATATAGCTGATCAACATAACACTAGCTGTGAAGTATAGTTACCTGTCCTTGATTATTAGTGGATGGCTGCCTACTTTACAACCTTGCTTGCTGCTGGTCTGGTGCCACTGCTAACACTACACTATACTTGTGTAGTCTCAATGAGTCTTCACTTTATCTCAACGCATGCTTCTTATAGCATATTCCAGCACTTTCTTTGAACGAGATCAAGAATAAAGATGGTGCCATTCGTTTAGAGTTGAGAGCGCGCCACCAAGAAAACATATGACAGAACGTTCATGGAACTTCCTTGATAAATATGCCTTCCACTATGGTAGGAGTTCTCACAATAGGCCACTGCTTTCAGAAGAGGTGATATTCTCATAGAGTTTGTTTTTGAGATTTGTTTTGCAACTTTGGTGAAACCCAGGTTGTTTGAACAACCCACTAATTCATTCCGTTTTCGGGCCCATATTCAGGGTTGGCTGCTGTTTTGTGGCCCATCTGCGGTAGAGCAAGCTGTGGGTGACAATACAAAAGGGCCAGATTTGATTATTTCGAGTTTGGACCGAGTGGTCTAGATAATATATTTGCTTTCCTTTTGTTTATCTGGACAAATGATTTTAAAAACATATATAAATACTTACCTTCGAGTATCTTTTTATTTTTTTATATTTTGTGTAGGTCTTTGCCTCAACTCATATTGATCAAAGACTTAAACTTTGTAATGTTTTTTTAAGCGGTAATATCTTATTGTTTATGTTTTATTTGCTTTGTTAATCGATTTTCTCAAGTTAAGTTTTACATTCGTGAGATGTATGTTTTTGTTTTTCTGTCTAGTTAGTTTACGTGCTGATTGTTATTGTATTTTATCTTTTATTAGCCCATTTAGCTTTAAAGATTTGCATATAGGATCCTTTATATTAGTTTCTCTTGGCGGGATGTCTGTCTCTTTTTCTGGCCACCTCGCAGCTGTTTCTCTAGAACCAAATAAGTTTCTCATGCTCATAGGCTAATAACATCCTGTTTAGTTGGTGAAGTTTGACAAAAAAATAAAACAATAAGGCCTAGGTCATGCCCCCTCTTGCTTCCCGTGGTCATGTCCCAATACAGGGGTGGTGCAGTGCGCTTCAATTTTTCTTTTTAACGGATGCGCTTCAATATTTGCAGTAGCCTAAGCTTTGTTCAGATTGGAGGTAGAAAGTACCTTTTCTAAATAAATAGTGCACTGAAAAGTGTGTTCTGTGAGTGGAATAAATAGAAAAAATTTATTGGAAAAATATTTTTTTAAAATCTGAACACAGCCCAAACTTCCATTGCTTTCACGCAACCGGTGCGACACCCCGAAGTCTATCGACTCGCCTCCGCTTGGCAGGAACGACCTGACCGGCCGGCTGCAACCTGACCTCTCGACTCCACCACCACCATACTAGACAGCAGGAGAGGAAAAGGGGAAACGCTAACCTTTGCATCGATCGGCTATCGTGCTGGCTTTACACTCCACGTCTGCTACAGTACCACAAGCCTGTCCACTTCAACGGACATGCTACATGTGTGCTGAGAGAAAGCCGTGTTTAGTTCCTAAAAGTATTTTTTACTTTCTATTCATCCCCTCACAGAACAAACATTTCCAAAAATTCTCTTTTTCCTTTTCCTATTCATCCTCCTCACATAACACGCTTCCCAGAAAAAAAAAAGTATTTTTTCCCGCCACAACTAAACACGGTATTTACTTTTGCAACGAGAAGAGAAGATGCCAAAGGAAGCGATTCACCTCGGCCTCCTCAGCAGTGCACGGAAACATGCTTGGCCAGCTGCAGCAGTGGAGTGCAGGCGTCGTGCTGCAGGCTTACGGCAGCAATGGCGTGCAGGTGCAGCTGTGGCGAAAAAGAAAAGCCGCATCGGCGCACCGGAAAAGAAAGCATTTTCTTTTCTTCACAACACAGATCACTTATACCTTTCAAAGTTTCTAACAGAGGTGCCTATCAAACCGATCAGCTGCCAAACCCCACATACAGGAGGACTAGAGTGCTAAACTTGAAGAGTCATATATTTCTTTGTTTCTTTCTTCATCGGTATCTTCCTTGCTGAGACAAAAATTCAGCATGGATGAGAAGTGATCAAGCCCCACGAGTACGCACGCATACTTGTAGTGGTTGAAAGAGTACGTGATTAAATGCACGGTGGTGCGCGTTCTGCCATCTGAACTTGCGGTACGTGGAGTGCTGCTACTGCCGCCTGCAACCGCAACTTTTACATGACCCACCACTCAAACTAAAGTGCTCTCCGATACGCTGCTTTCCGCATTTGTACTAGCTACCCATTGTGATAAAAAGAGAACGGCAGTATACAAAAAAAATACTAAGTATACAAACTAGCCCAAACCCACTATTTTATTCAGTATAACAACAAATATAAATCCACGATGCTTAATTGTTTTAGAAACCCACAAACTATTTGCTACATGCCTTTTCTAATACCCTTTGCCGGCGAGCTAGCATGAGGCTCAAGAAGGACTTCGTAACTTGAACGCCTTTTTGGATCGTCGGCTGCACCAACTGTAAAACAAAACACATGACATGAGCGGACAATTAGCAAACAAAAAACATATAGTGAGAGAGGTGTATGCAATTATCCTTTTATGCACATGTTGAAGTTGTCCGTACTCACGTACATTGTATCTGCAACGGTTCCAAATGACATACTCAAGGTCATCAATCTGCCCGTTAAACTCACGGCGCATCTTCTTCACGTCGTTGTTGAAGGCGTACTCTGATAGGCTCTCTTTAGGATGCGTGTGGCTGAGAGCTTCGAGAGCGTCTTCAAGCAGGATGTGGCTGATTGAAGCCAACCCTCTGAGAGCATCGAGAAACCACATCACATTGTCCTTATAAAACCTTCTGTTGTAAGAGTCCTCGGCGGTGCGGAGGAAAACGTTCACATACTCTTGAAGTGTCTTGTGCACCGTGTCTGAGGACAGACCACCACCAGCAGCCAGGCTAGCACTATCCTAAAAATTCATCCCCAATACGGTTCCATCAGTAAGAAAAGGGTGCGCATGAGATTGATGCGATGGTGTGACCAGTTTACCGACTTACCACAAGTTGGGAGGCCATGATAACAGCTTTTCCTGCTGAACCACATACACAAGCTGACGTAGATAAGGCTTCGCGGTGCTGCCAACCATATATATATGGACGTAAATGATTATTTTTTTTTTGAGAAAACCATAATCGTAAAATTCATGAGATGTACCTAAACTTGTATTGAGTTCTTATATTGGTCCAATCACTCCCAAAAACCATTTAACCTTTGCTGTAAAAAAACTAACCACAAAAGACCCTTTGTATCAAGTTTGATACATATCCAAACATAGTTTGAAATCCTAAAAATTTGAAGCAAATCAGATATCATTTTCTTGAATAAGTAAATGTATATTTGAAGTATAAAGGACCTTGATGAGGACATGGGACAAGCTCAAAGATGTTATTATGCATTTTAGGAGTAGCTGATCGAACGGGTGATAACTATGGACAAGTTTAAGGACTGGTATATGCATTTGAGAGTACCAAGACCAGTATGAGGAATCGACATAAAGTTTAATGACAGCTTTGAAATTAACTCAGAACCATGTATATAGTGGCATGCATGTAGTAACATTATGATGGGAAAAAAAATAAGGAAGTACATGTAGCAACACTAGGTTTTCAAAACAAGATTTAATTGATTGGACAACATCGTGAGTTTGTATAACCATACTATAATGTACATTATCATGTAATGTGCTTCATAATTTGAGAAAAAAAAAGATACTTTATGTATATTCAAACAAGGCCTACGTACTGCAGAGGTACTAGTAGTCTTGTATATATCCCTAGCTGGAGATGTATCATATATAGGATCAGTATGTAACATGCACGTACCAGGAAGCCCTCGCAAGTCGCGGAGATTTTAATTCGGCGCCCAATGATGGTGTTCATCTCCTCAACAAAGTGATTAGGAAAGGGCAGCAGTTGGACGTCGTTGCGGCCGTGGTTCATCTGCGCACGGGCCACCAGACAACGCGGACGAAGGGCAGCCATCTCGCCGCCTCGTCCAAGCTTGAGGCACGGAAAGCTTGGCGCGGCAGGCCGACCTAGACCTACCGCCCAGCTGGTGGGTAGCGTGCTTGGCGGCGGCCTCGTTGGCATGGACGCCGCCGGCGATGGAGCGACGAGGCAGCAGCGCATCTTTGTCGACCACGTACGTCGCTCGTCGTGATATGGGATCGCCGGGCTTTTTCTATCGCTAGCTATATTTAATCACTGTGAGTTTCCGATCCTAATCAGTTGAGTTTCCTTCTATTGTTTCCAAATCGGGTACGTTTCTATGTTTCGTCGGTCTCCTTCTCTTCTCCCCCAAGCAAGCGTCTCTTCTTCGATCTCAGCTAGCATGACCTCTGGAATGGAAATATAAACAACTTAAGTTGAGATATCCTGAGGTGCCGTTTGGGTCGTGAGAAAAATAAGGTGAGGATGGGAAATCTTAGCCATTCATCTTCCTTTATCATTTCTCTTTCATTATCCCAATCTCTATTTTTCCACTTTCCAAACGCCACGTACCTCTTTTCATTTGCCCAAAAAACCCTCCATTTCTTTCCAAAGTGATCAATCAACAATCTCTAGCCTACCAGAAGTACCAGGATCTCCAGATGACACTCAATAATCATCAGGGGCAACTTGATCAAGATAACTGGACCTACCAATCTTATCTTATCTTATATATTTACTAATCAGAGGCTCCTTTTGAGGCCTCTACATGATGACACCTAGGATCCTTAGGAGGATGCTCTAAAAAAGAGAGAAATAAAAAAATCTCACAAAAATTAGAACATCTGGCCATCAATCCGGTAACTCTAATCACAATAGTCATTAGATCTATTATCTTTTAACTAAACTACCCACCTTTGCCATTATGAAAATAGACTAAAGTGGCCCTCTAAACATGTATATAAATTTCTCACATTTGCCATAAATTCGCATATAAATTATCCAATTATGTCATTATATACTAACCCTTAAATGTAGCCCCTAAATCTGAATATAAATTATATAATTACAAAAAATTTAAAATGCACCGACCAACAAGCGATGAGTAGGAATAAAAGTAGGAACAGGAAAATCTCGTACCGACCGACGCCGTATACCACGTAAACCGATCGAATATCGAATTATCATAAAAACCGAATTCGACAAAAGACCAGGATAATTCGGCAAAATCAAGACTGGGATCAGGGCAGGGGTTTTCCCGACCGAATTCACGGTTCCCGTATTTAACCAGGAAGAATCCCGTTGGTATTCCCGTTTCATTGGCTAAACTATGGGTTCTTATGCATGTACTATCTATTTATTCTCTATTAGCACTTTTATGAACATTAAGTCCTAAAGACCTGAACTATGAGGCTATGCGCCTATGCAGCTATGCTGCCATCTGTGTTACTATTATGAATCTGAACCTAAACTCCAAAACTATGAGGCTATCTAACTATGCGCCTATGCTGCCATGTTTTCAATTTGGGTCATTAAACTTTTTCATACATGAGATGTCGATGTTATTGATGGTACTCCCTCCGTCCCAAATTGTAAGTCGTTTGACTTTTTTGATCCCAACTTTGAACACTTGTCTTATTCAAAAATTTTATGCAAATGTAGTCAAATTTAAGTCATTCTTGAAATTCTTTTATTACTAAACCCAGCCATAACAAAAAAAAATATGATATTTTTGCAAAACAATTTGAATAAGATGAGTTGGGGCAAAAAAAAAGTCAAACAACTTACAATTTGGGATGGAGGGAGTACAAGTTATCATGATTGTATTCTTTGTGTCAAGTTGAGTACTTGGAGTGGTCAATTCTTTTTCAAAAAAAAAAATGCTTGCTCCCGCTTTTATATATCAATTCCCGACCGTTATCGACAAGTTTCCGATTGAATTGAATCGATTTCGATTTTCCTTGTATCCGATTTCGATTTCCTGACCGAGCTATTCCGATTTCGCTCTCGTTCCCGTCCAAAAATATAAAAACGAAAGTGGTGACGTCGTCCCCGACTGCTTTCATATCCCAGCGATGAGTGCGATGCATGCCGCGGTGCACGGGAACCGGCCGATCGACCTGCTCCGAGCAGGGTAGACAATATGGTCCCGGTGTGGGGTCGTTGGCTCCGATCGAATGCCGTGCACGCACGAGGCGATGATTGTCCAAGTCGGATCGGAGTTGATTTGCCATCGCCGGCGGTACACGTGCTCTACCTCACAGAATGGGACGCGCGTCGCCTGGCAGATCGACGGCGCGTGCGGGTTGCTGCTGCTGGCTCTGCATGCGTTTACCGAGTGGCTAGAGCACTAGGATCGATGTGGAGAGATACACACCCGGACTTATGCAGAATCATCCGCCTTGAGGAACTGCAGGAACCTTTGCTAATGACAAGGTAATTGTTACAGTACACTACGGCCGTAAGTACACTAATCTTCCCTGCTTGCATATTGCATTCGAGTTTAGGAATGGCAGAATTAATTGCACGCAGGTCAAATAAAAGCCATCTATCACAGATTCGGCCACATATATAACTAGATTTCCATTCCAAATTCAAAGCAGAGCAATCTCCGAGCAGGAATGAGATAACATCCAACACTACAAGTACTTAGATAGCTAGGAACTCGATCGATGCCCAAAACAGACACCAGGCAGATGATAACATTAGCACTACAACTTGCAAACGACATAGTAGAGTAGGTAGTAATAAAGATAGATACTGCCGGTTACAGCTCGAGCTTCATCCGGCCGGCGACTGGCCAATCATATTGTGTTGAGATAGGCATCGGTGGCGGCGGTGGCCAGGTACATCGCCCGGTTGATAGCGAGCACCATCCTGGAGGTGTCATGGTTCCCCGGACCGAAGTCGAATGCCAAGAAGGTTCCATCCTTGAGGGCGACGAAAGGGGTTCCCGAACTGGGTGGAGGGGAGGAAGTGGCGCCCTGGATCTTGATCTGATAGTGCGGAGTTGGGCGTGTGCTCAGGTAGCAGCGGTTCGTGTAGTTGACGATGTCGTACGCCGCACCGATCAGGGTGAGGACGTACTCCACCACTGCTGTCTTCGTGTCCCCAATCCCCTCCACGAGCGCTGCGAAGTGGAGATCGTCTTCGATCTTGTTCCACTCCGCGAGCAAGTGCTCGTCCAGCGGTAGATTCTTCTGGATCAAGCCCAAGGCCTCAGATGCCTTCGTCTTGACGAACTTCTTGAGCGATAAGTCTGAGTTCTAGAAACAAAAAGAAGGAGAAACAAGGCCAGCGCGCCTTATTAGCCAAGCGAATAATGAATGAAACGATAGTTTGTGCTATGTTGCACGGAAACACAACCGAAAAAAAAAAAGCACCGCCTGTCCAGTCGCCCCTTCATCATCCCAAAAACACAAAAGAAAAACAAGCTTCAAACATCTAGGGTTCTAGTAGAACACAGAAAACAGCATGCGGCCTTCTAGGCTACCGAGCGTGCGCGCGAGAGAGTACACACCTTGTAGTGGTCTTCTTCGTCCGTGTAGGCCCACTCCCCTCCGGCCGCCATGGGCATGGCGCGGCGGCGGCCTGAGGCAGCGGCGCCCGGGAGAGCCCCGGCCTGGACCGGCACCACCTTGTACGCCTTGGCCTTGAACATGTCGAAGGAGACCTAGAAAAGGAGAAAACAGACAATACAAACGATCATCCCGAGTCCTGCCCCCGGCCTTGATCCAAAAACAGAGAAAAGCACACAAAAATCGCGAACCCGCAAGCAGCAGCTAGGCTAGCTACCGAAAGAGAGGCAAGCAGCATTCGGCCTCTAGGCTACCGAGAGAGAGAGGGAGGAAGAGAGAGTACCTGGTCGCCGTCGGCCGTGTAGCCCGAGTCCGCTCTGGCCGCCACGGGCATGGCGCGGCGGCGGCCCGAGGCCTGGACCGGCACCACAGCGTGGACGCCCGACGGGAGGCGCGTGGCCGCCGGGACGAGCATCAGGCGGGGGGCACTCATGAGTCCGCCGGTGGTCATGACCAGCACGCCACCGGAGGCCGACGCTGTCGCCTTGCCAAGGAGGCTCCCGGAGGAGAGGAGGGAGAAGACGGTCGCCATGGGACTGGGACTGGGAGTGGTGTTGGAAGGGAGGATGGTGGTTGGCTGTGTTCTTGCGTGAGTGGGAAGGGAGAGGGATTTTTTGCGAGAGCACGGAGTGGAAAGGGAAGTGGAGGGGAGGGCTGGTTTGGAGAAGGAGGTAGGTGAATGCGGCAGCGCCGCCGGCCGGTTTGGAGTGCGGACGTGCATGCTCGTGCTCATCCTCCTGCCCGCCCGAGCCATGGGAGCCAGCCTGCTTGGCCTACCGGCCGGCAGCAGCACAAGCGTTCTCGCGGCGAAATAAAGGCAGCCTACCTTTTGATGCCGTCAAAGATGTTTATTTCTCGGTCAAGTCGATCCCATGGGGCACGGCTCGCCATGGGGGCATCGGCAAAAATCTGCCTGCCCTACCGGCAGCAGCACAAGGCAAGGGCGGTCCATCCAAAAAGTATCAAGACTCCTGTCCTCTTCCAGGATCTTCCATGGCCGTGAGAGATGTGGTGATCGGAACCGCCCTCTGTCCACGGCGGTGGTGGACGTGCGCGGGTCCGCTGGCCAGTTCTCCATGGAAAGCAGATCGTCTACTACCAAGCCGCCCTTTTGCCATCTTTGCATGGAAGTGGTTGGGATGGGCCCGGCTGGGGTATGGGGAGAGGCGTACTGTACTTGGTGCCGGCTGGCGGCCGACACTGGGAAACGGCTAGGCCACAACGTACCCGACCTCGATCATCAACCGCGAGTTCTGGATCGGACGATGAACAACAGCCCCGGCCGGATGACGAGCACAGCAGCAAAGCGCGTGTTTGTTTACCTGGTCCAGCTCAGCCTGGCTCGCACTCGGCACCCAGGCTCCCTCGAGCCAGGCTGAGCACATGCAATCTACTATTGTTTGGTTATTTGGTTAGGTAGAGCCAGGCTAAACAAAGAGGATGTTTGGTTACATGGATGTCAGAGGATGTTTGGTTACATGGATGTCATGCATCTGCTAGTGAAGGGCTGGTCAATTTTCAGCTTCTACGTGCGCGAGCCTGCATAGTGCGAGCCAGGCCGGAAAGAAACGGCCGCTCGTGGCGTTTCTGCAGAGCCTGGCCAGAGGGGCCGGAAAGAAACGGCCGCTCGTGGCGTTTCTGCAGAGCCTGGCCAGAGGGGCCGGAAAGAAACGGCCGCTCGTGGCGTTTCTGCAGAGCCTGGCCAGAGGGGCGCTTTTACATGAGCGTGGCCTCGCTGGGATTTCAGATCAGGCAACCAGCCTGGTTGGAGGTCATGCATGAGACCACACACGCCCAAAGCGATCGCAGCACGGCCCCCGTTTCGACGTAGCGAGCGTATCAATGCCGCAGCGAGCGTATCGTGCCAATCATTCTGGGGACCTCGCGCAAGCTGCTGCGCCGCTGGGAATGAGGATGTGTGGTTCCAATCTGCTTGCAGCACGCAGCGCACGGGCTGGTTTCCCTCGGACACGTCATCTCGTCGCCCCATCAGCTAACGCTAACCATGCACCGCATGCACCCTAATCCGCGCTCGTGCTGGCCTGGACTGCCCTGCACGCATGCATGCATGCATGCAGCACAAGCGCTGGACTGCCCTGCGTGTATTAGCATGCAGCACAAGGCAGGCCAGGCAACAAGTTGTACCAGTACAGTACATCTACTGATGATCTACCTAGCTAGCTAATCATACACATGCCAACGTACGAGAGAGATGATGGCTAGGGCGAGCCGGCGATGGGTGTCGAAGCTGTGCGAGGATGGGGTGACATGACAGGTACCAGTAACGTGAAATCTCTGATGATGGGGTGACATGGCATTGCCGCATTGGCATGTTTGCGTGGACATGGGAGGAGGTGGAGAGAGAACGCACCACCACCACACATCAAAATATCTCGTACCATACATGGCATGGCATGGCTTGCCCATACATCAAAAGCACCATTGCACATACACACATCGTCCTCATCTCGTCCCCGAAGCAGTCAGCTATCCGAAGGCGGAAGGAGAAAAAGAGGAAAGGAATCTCGCGACCAGAGACACGGAAATGGCATGTACCGTATGCGTGGAGACGGGAGAAGCGTGGAGAGGTGGGAACAGTGGAGAGCACCAGTGCTCTTGGTCAAAGGTGCCTGTTTTGGCCTGACGACATCGCCCATACAACGTAGAATGCCTGCGTAGTTTCAAATCTTTTTTCAGCAATATTTACATGGTGGTTAGCCTTATTAAGAGTGAGTTCCCGTATTAACGTCTTTTAGAAAAGCTGTTCTTAACAAAAAAAAAAAGGGTGTTGTGGTGTAAGCGCTGACATGGATCTGCCCTGCATTGTCGTAATTCAGATTGGAGGAGATTTCAGGGTGTGTTTAGATTGTAGAAAAAACACTGTAGCATAAAAAAATACTGTAGCATTCGCTGGGAAACATGTTTTGTGAGGGAGGAATAGTGAAAAGTTGGAATGAATAGTGAAAAGTTGGAATAAGGGGAGTTTAGTTTCACCAACTTCCTCAAAAAACATTATTCATCCAACTTTTCTCTATTCATCCCACCCATCTCACTCACATAACACTATTCATCTATAGTGTTTTTTTGGTCTACAGTGTTTTTTTGGAAAATCTTTCCCAATCTGAACACCCCCTAAATAGTAAAAAGTTGGAATGAATAATGAAAAGTTAGGAATCTGATAAGGGAAAAAAGAGTACTTTGAAACTAAACACAGCCCTGACTGCAGATCGGAGATCAGTCATTCTTGCAGCAAGGAAGCCATGCAGGAGTACACCACTGCTGTGTTTAGTTTTAGAAGTTCTTTTGGACTTTATTATTCACACCTCTCAGAAAACACGTTTTTTAAAAAAATTTCACTTCAATTCTCTTAAACTTTCCTATTCATCCTCGTCGCCTCATCGGAGTCTCAGATCCTTGTCGGGGCAGGGGGCCAGGCTTCGCGCACTGTACGCAGCTGGCGCCTGGGCGATAGGCAGAGAGCGCTCTGCCAAATTGCTTTGCAGACGCTGATCAGGGCCTTGAAACTGCTTTTGCAGTCGCGGTAAAAGCGCGGGTAGGGACGTATGGGGATCGCCGGATCGCAGCGTCTCTGCCATCTCAACCGAGCCGCTTCCTCAACCTCTGTCCTCAGGCCATGGAGTAGCACCGCTTCGGCACGAAACGCAGCGAGGGGACAGGTCCTAGTTTGTGGGACTCGTGCTGCTGCTATAGATTCTCTGGAAATGTTGCTCATACCATTGATCTCTGGAAACCACCAACAGCTGCTTTGGAAAACCAGCGACTTTGGAAAACCACCACCAACTGCTCATCCTACTCTCTGGAAATGTTTTCGAATGTACAGTACTACTCCCTGTCCTAAAAATTTTCCCATGAATAGTGCCCTTCTGGTTGGTAGGGCCCCTCCAAACTAATTTCTTTGCCCGTTATATTAATTTCTTTGCCCCTCCAATACTACCAGCTTCTAATGGCATGTGAAAGTACCATAAAGTGGAGAGAAAGGGGGAAGTGAGAAGATAAGGGGCAATAGTGACTTTTTATGGACTTTAGCTCCATCCATTAGCTATGTCTTAAACATGAATGCAAATACTAGGTGGGAGTGTTAAACTTTAGCTAGGCTAAACTTTATCACTCGCTAAACTCTAAGAATAAGTTAATAACCCATCCAAACATATCCTAAAACTACCAATGTTTGTTTAACACATTAACTATCTATCTTCCTCAGGCCAGGTTCAGATTCCAAACTTTTCACTATTTATTCCAACTTTTCACTATTCATTTCAACTTTTCACTATTCTTCCCTCACAAAACACGTTTTCCAGCGTACGCGACAGTGTTTTTCTGATGGTACAATGTTTTTCCCTACATTCTAAACACACCCTGAACTTCTATTAGATAGAATCATGTATTAGTACTAATCAACTTATGCTAGCCCAGTTGGTTTGTGCTCTTTCCCCAATACTGCAGGGTTGTTGTCCGAGCCACAGCGCCTTCATCTTTTTGTTTGAGGACTTGTTTAGATTCCAGATATTTACTATTCCTCCCATCACATCCATCACATCATTTCTCATCCTTTCATCACTATTCATTGCTATAGTGCATATCTGCTACAGAAAATCTCCACATATCTCCACCAACAAACACCCCCTGAACTTGGAAGCACTCCAAGGTGGGACTAATATGAACTCGGAATAGCTAAGATGGACTTGTAGCCTGGTTATATCAGCGATTCACGCGTGAGCTGCTTCTTCTATTCATGCGCGCTTAATCATGAAATTCATGATCATCTATAGTATATTGACTGTGTCTCCATGTTTGGTACAGAGCGAAACTATTGACTTTAAATGTACTTTGGTAATATTTTTGACAAAATCACTATTGGACTGTAGTAACCAAATTTATATTTTATATATTATCCATAACAAAAAATATACTCTCTCCATCCTTAAATATATGTCTTTTAGGACAAGTATAGTTCATTTTTAAAATAATTGGCTTGTCATAAACGAAATATATATGAGAACGTACAAAGAAAGTATATATATTAGTGACTCCAACGAAATCTAACATGTCATTCAGACATTTGCCGCTAGTGGTCTCTATGATCAGAACTTGCACCAATACAAAAAAAAAGGGTATGGAGAAACGTACTAAGCCAATTACTCCCTACATTTCAAATCATGAGTCATTCTAACTATTTTGGAGAGTCAAACCATTTTATGTTTGACAAAAAAAATACAGAGGGAAACACATAGGTTTAGTGTACCAAATAGAAACACTATAAAATCGTATTTATTGAAGAAACTAATGATTCTTATTTGGTACCATAAATATTAGTATTTTGTTGTATATAATTGGTCAAACTTTAAGGTGCTTTGACTCTACAAGAAAGTAGTAATATAATGGCTTATAATTTGGAACACTAGGAGTAGATGATTAGTCGCGGCTACCTTTCGTGGTTCCTATGAGTAACAGCCCAATTTTCGAATAAAAATAAAATCAAAATGAATGAGATTTTATTTGGTTTTTATCTGGATCTTCTCATCTTTTGTGCATAAACTCCTTTTTGAGCATGTTTAAAGATGTTGCTAAAAGAAACAAAATGGATTCTCAAACTTTTACGTAAAATTTCAAAGCACTAAGTTAATCTTGGTGAGCTTCTCAAGATTTTTGGAAAAAAAATTAATTTGAAACTTTGGTTTGAATCATTGGAAAAAAAATATCTTTTAAACTTTCAAAACCCAGCCTGGGCTAAAATCCATCCAGCCCACTCTTCCTTTCCTCCTCCTTTAGCCCGAGCCGGCCCATCCTCCTTTTTCCTCCTTTCCAGCCCGCAGGCCTTCTTTCTTTTCCTCCCTGGCCGGCCCAACCAGCCTTCGCAGCCCAGCTCCCTTTAAGATAGCGCAGCTATCTTAATTTTAACTCCCCTAAAAAAAAAAACTTAATTTTAACTCACAATCTAATTTGGATACTTTGTCTACCTTCAGACGAAATTACATGGCACAAGAACTGAAAACAATGTACTGCAATAAATAACATATGTCCTGTTATTTGAATTTATACAAGGTATATATATATATCAATCGACTAGATTTAGTTCATATCCTTGCAGATGAATACCAACTACCGAATCCGATCGCGACTGAAAAACAAGCAAAACCGGTCTGTCATGTTTCTCCAAGGTCACTACTAGTCCATCGGCCATCATGTGTTACCGAATCTGATTGTAACAAATAAAGAAACAAGCAAAACCAGAGTCCGGCCCTAGCAGGGCACCGTTCTCGATCCGAACAGTGCTGGCCATTACCGTTATAAGTAGAAGGATACTCCTACTGAAGATGAGGTGCCATCAGAAAAAGTAGCGCGAGAATCGGAGATGGAGTCAGCAGGCTAGTCCGCGTACGAACAATGGATAGCACGCCGCGAGGCGCACCGTCGCCTCTTGGCCTCAGGCGGCGAGGACCGCCTCAGTGCACTCCCCGACGACGTGCTCCGCCTCATCCTCCGACGCCTCGACACCCGCTCGGCGCTCGCAACGGCTGCGCTCTCCAAGCACTGGTCGCGCCTCCCTCGCCACATCCCCGTCCTCGAGTTCAAGGTCCGGGGCGTCCTCCCGGAGCGCTACCGTCGATATCTCCGGCGCCGTGTCGACGCCGGACTGGACGACCGCGGGCAACACGACTCCACCTGCGATCGACCGGTACGAGCGCCGGGGCATGCGTTCCTTGGCCAGCGCCGTAACAAGCTTGTTGGACGCCGATAGCGGCGAGGCTCGCCGGAGCGCACAGGCCATGGCTCTCGAGCTGTTGCCCACCAACAACTATGCCCCTTTCAATCGCCTCATGGCCAAGGCTGTCGGTGACTGGGGAGTCCAAGACCTGGCCATCGTCGTCCTCAAGCAGCCAACTCCTCCGTGCGAAGACGACGTCAGCTACGGATTCCCGCACCATTGTTTCGAAGGCGACTCGAAATCTTCCACTGGCTTCGGCAGCAGCCTGAGAAGGCTAAGGCTAAGTAAGTGCGCTCCGCTCGCCTCCGGCGGCCGGTCGCGTACGCCGCCGCCGGCGGCATTCTCCTCGCTCACCGTGCTCATCTTGCAAGACATGCCTAGGACGGTACGTGGCCGCGTCTACCGGCGCGTTATCCGGGCGTGCCCGATGCTGGAGGTGCTGCACCTCAAGTCCTGCCTCACTCGGGCAAGGATATGTTTCGACACGCAGACCTCTCGGGTCAAGGAGTTGGTCATCGACCAGTGCACGTTCATTTCGGTTCATGTGCGCTCTCTAATGCCGGATCAGATCCACAGTACGTTGCCTTCTTCGGCCCACGAGATGAGAATTCTGCTCTCCATTTCTCGAGCCCTTTCTCACTTCTCAGCCTTGGAGAGCCTTGTCGTGCGATTCAGCGGGCCAGAGATGTGGATTGTGCCAGACCTTCTAGCGCCGCTGGGTAACCTAGAGCCTTGTCCAATGGTAACGGTTCGTCGACTTTTGCTAGCTCTTAAGTTATTTAATCGATCAATAGTGTCAAAATAGTACAGAAGTGGATTGGCTTTTTTTAAATGGGTTGGGCTGACTCTTTGCTAGCTCTTAGTCGTCTCATATTCATTGAAGAGTGTAAAAGTGATGTGACCGGCTTTTGTTCAAGAGCCGATCACATCAAAAGATGCATTGTTCAATGAATTGAAAATGCTATGAGCTAGCTAAGAGCTAGGAAAAAGCCAACCTAGTGTACTGTTTTGGTACTATTTTGACACTGTTCATCGATTAAACAATCTAAGAGCTAGCAAATAGTGTCTAAGTTGGAGAAGTCCTGCGGCTTGTCGCGGACTTGCCACGTTCATGGGACATCTCGTGGACGTGCCGCCTCCTGGAGGCTGCCCCATTCCTTGAGACACTACACGTCCATGTGACCAACCACGACTCCCGAGTGGGGTACGGCGTTCGGCCCGGCGATTCCTGAGCCACCATCGGGCTTCAGGCACGGTGCACTGAGAGAGGTGGTGATCCTCGGATTTGAGGGAACGGAGACGCAGCTTCACTTTGTGAGCTTTCTTAGAGACGCGTGCACAGTGCTGGAAAATGATGTGCTACTAAAATATGGGTGCGTCCAGGAAAAGGGGTTCTGGGACTGGGATATTCATGGTGGCCTACCGAACCTTGCCAAAAGAGTTTCAGTGTGAAGTGAAGAATGATGTGTATTGCTGAAGTTGATACAAAGAATATGGGAATAGTGCTTCCTCACAACATGAATACGCGTCGTTGCATGATTTCTTTTGTAGCGGAGGGAGTATATAATAACGGTAACGGAGGAAGTAGTGTTTGGATCGATAACGGTTCTGGGCTAGGGTTGTACTTGGGTTTTGCTTGTTTTTCTAATTGCGCTCAGGATTCGCTAAACCACACAAAAAAAGATGGAATGAAAACGAATACGGTTTGGAGAAACATGACAAGAGCTGCTATACGAGTAGTTGACGTGCAGTTAATCTAACCTCAGAGGTGAGCCGGTCAGCCGGAGGAGGATTGGCTCAGAAGGAAAGGAAGATGCCGCGAGGGGGACCGGCAACATGCGCCACGAAAATTAATTCTGGCACATGCGCAGCAACATGCACGCCCCTCAAATGTAAATCAGGCACGAGGCCTGTTAAGCATGTAATTATTGAGAAGGGAAAAAAAACGAAAGGGCAGCAAAGAATCAAGAATGCGTCTCTCGCTTTCTCGCCGGCTGTTACGACTTGACGAGGGGCGTTGATCATCGATTTGTTTTTCTTCTTATTACTTTGCTCGTGCATGCGGGTTATGATTGTGTATGGTTGAAATCATGATGTCTTTGTTAAACTTTCTCATCCTCTTTCTTGTTCTTCAATTCCCCCCACAAAAAATGATTCAGTCGCAGCCGCCTGCTAGAGCTTGTGTGTCTTTTTTGACATTTTTGCCACGATGATTCTTGGTTCTGCGCTGCTGAAAATTTAAAATTCAAAGTAAACGGGAAGTGGAGTCAACTTTTTGTTTGTTGTCCACCGCAAAGGCATGGTTCATGGTTCCCTCATATAAAAAGAAAATAAGCCACCAATCCAGCAGCCCCTTATGACTGGGTCTAGCTTAAACTCTTAACCCGATAGTCCAGTGACGTCAACCAAAGAGAACCCATTTTTTTTAGCTGACTGGCGTATATCATTGCCATTTGGTTCGGTTTCCACGTTAGGTTAATTTTGTTCCCTACGGAGACTACTGCAAATAAATACCATGGCTATACAGGTATACGTGTACACAAGTAAGCAAAGGGGAGAACGATCAACAAGGCACGGAGACAGAATTTTTCTGGTACGTGGAATTCCAGACGCGATGCATACTGAATAAATTATGGGTTCGTGTTCGATCAGCGAGACCTGTGATAGGTACAGACACATGGGCAATACTGGTTGATGAGCTATGCAGCTGCCGTATTTGAGTATGGGTCAACTCTCTGAATGAGGAGTTGAAAAAAAAAAGGAACCCTAAGCTGAGCACCTCGACCTCAGGAAGAGCTAGGCACGAATGCAGAGCCCGGTCAAACAAAATCGCTTCCTGGTAGCTAGCTTATCCATTGTTAATCAGCACTAGAGTTTGAGGTTTCTTGCTGTTTGCTTTTAAAACTAATCATCGTTAATAATCCTAATGCTTCAAATAAATGGTTCATTAGGATTTTAGTTTACCGGCGAACTGTTTCAGCTGGTAGCAACAGCCAACAATCATTTTATCTTTTGAACAGTAACAGCTTGGGGATTCAGATTCCTCGATCGTCGCATGTTGGATTTATGCTATAAAACGAATTGGATTAAAATCCACTAATGGCCCGAAAGAGATATTGACGCCATGGTATATACGAGAGGAGCCGGGAACGGCAGCCCTAACCAACACGCCACCGCCGGCCCTCTCCACACCCACGTCTTCGTTGCCTTTGCGGACCTAGCAGTCTAAATCGTGATACTTGCTCCTCGTCTGTGTGGATATCTCGAAAGTGCTGTGTTTGAATCATAAGGACAAGCCGACATGATACACATAAGCAACTACACTGTCTGCTACCTCGACGTGCTCCGCTACATCGAGACAGATCCATTGAATTTACGCATCTAGTAGTAACTATCTATTGTCTTCTACTCGTAAGTGTTTTTTTAGCTTCACGCGGTAGATAAAATTGTTTTTTACTAACATATCCTACTTGTTTCCCTACATCACATGCACATGACAAGTGGAATATTCAGATGGTTCTCTTGCGCCAGGCAGACGTGGAGAGGAGACCAAGAGACCAAGAGCCTATTCGTTTCCCTACATCACTTGCTCTGCAGTCTCCATCCCTGCTTCTCGTAAAAAACACGAAACGTGCCAAGACGCCGACCGATCAGTTAATTAATGCGCCATGTTTCCAAGCTTTGTCGGGGCGAGGTTTGAAACGGTAAACATAGACGTCGTCGTCCCAAAGTCTCGCCTGAGGTCGACGTGTAACGACTGCACTAAACACCCATGCATGCACGTTTCTTCTTTCCCCTCTCCCGTGTTCCGGCGCCTTCCTACTCCGGTTCCTGCTGGTTCCTACCACGGCCACCCCACAATGAAGCTGCTTTAACTTTTTGGTGTAAACTAAACTAAATCGCCATGAGGCCGATAGTTTAACACGTATGGACTTGCCGTTAACAACGACGGCCAGTGCTGTGGTTCATCAGTCGTTTATCTATTGTGTCTGACGACTAATTGTTCAGAGTTTGTTCACACCACGACTTTATTAGGTCCCATCTTCACATATATACAGTAGATAAAGCACACTTTTTCCTTAAGGTTTGCACATAGCATCTCAGGAACATACATAACATGCTATCTTAATTTTCACAACTCAACCAAACCAGTTCACAATCTAATTTGGATAGTTTTTCTACCTTCAGACGAAATTACATGGCACACGAACTGAAAACAATGTAATAAATATGTCCTGTTATTTGAATTCACAAGCTATACATATGTATCAATCGACTAGATTTAGTTCATATCCTTGCAGATGAATATCAGAAAGGAAAAAAAGGATTCTTTTGTTACCAAAGAATTCTCAAACAGATAGAAAAAAAGGGACAAACTAATAATTAACCAAACACAATTAGCTAGCTAATTAATCCCCCTGATGCAACCAGTAGCCGGTGTAATAAATGTCAAGGGGGCAATGAAAACACGTTTCACGATCCAACTAGTATATTTTTACGGATAATAGTCGGCAGTAATTTGTAGTAGTTTCCCTTGTGGTCTCTTGCTAGGCGTGTCATCCTCGATCAGATTCTTCAGTTCAGGCTGAGCGCGGAGTTCACGCCAAGCCACGGCGCGCCACCGTCCTCTTCTTTCACGGGCTTGCTCATCAGCTCGCTTGCGGCCGCCGGGTATGGATCTCCGGCAGTGAGCCTGTTCTTCCTCTTCTCGAGGAACCTCTTGAGCGACGCCTTCCTGGCGATGGGCATGTCTGAAGAAACGTGCACAGAGCAAATGCTGTCAGGTCGCTGTAACTGTATGAACACGGGAACTCTCTTGTTTTGTTTTCTGCAGGTGCAAGTGCATGTGACGCAAGTGTGAACGCTGGGGTGCACACGCGTTCTTACCTGTGACTGTGAGGCTGGGCTGTTCCAGCGCATTATTGTGGCCAGCCGTGGGGGCGTTGCCGGAGCCGCCGGCGAGGTGCATGAGCTCCTGGGCCTTCTCGGCGGGGAAGTCGTTGAAGACCACCATCTTGCCGTCGTAGAAGATGGTCAGCGGCGCCCTCTCAGCAGCCTCCTTCCTCTTGCTAAAAGGGCAGTAAAAAAAAAAAGATCAGATCAGACACGGCTTGAGCGTCAAAACCTTCCAAGATCCGAACCGAGCACAGCAAGAAACACACACCTCTGGTGGTCGTGTTTGAGCGTGCCAGCCTGCTGCGGGAAGAGCTCGAGCACGGTGGTCTTCCCCTCCGCCGCCGCGGCGTCGGCTCCGGGCGCGAGGCCCATGGCCATGGCTGCTGGCGCGAGGGCGTTCCCGCCCTGCTCCTTCATGTACTGCCTCAGCAGGCCGCACGTCACCGCGAACCTGCTGCCGCCGACGGCCTTGTTGGCAAGCTGCTGCTGCTGCTGCTCGGCGGCGGCGGCGGCCATGTTGTCTCTCGTCGTCGTACCGGCTCGATGATCGTCACAGGATTAAGGAGCGGGCGCACGAATCGAACTACTAGCTCACAATCTCACATGAAGTGAAGAAGCCCCGACGGATGACCACGCGAGGTCGTCGGTGGTTGCTTTACGGGGACGACACGGGAGCCGCGGCGGTTGCTTTGCTAGACGAAGGAGACGAGAGATGTTGGTGGTGTAGTGGCAGCAGGAGGCAGGAAGGAGAGGGAGGAGTAGAATACGTTTGCCTCCCCCTCCGGTTTTATAGGCTGCACAGCTGGAGCGGTGGTGACACTTGGGGGCAGGGCAGTTTCGTGGCGTGGGCGGGGAAAGCAGCACGTGAAAGGCGAGCGGGTGACATACGACGGGACACGACACGGCGACGAGGAAAGGTTGGGGGCTGGGGCTCGCGCGGAGAAGAAATGCCCGCACGGCACCGCACTCCTCCGTGTCTGGTCCGCTCCGCTCCCGCCTCGGCTGGCCAGTGCGAAGGAAGAGCGAGGCGCGTGGGGGGTTTCTGCTCGGTTTCCGGCAATTTCTGGTGCGGGCGCGCGCGCACATGCCGGCTCGGCCCGTGGAAGCTAAGAGCGGCGGCTGCCGGGGCAGGTAGTAATTTCTTGGCCGCGAGCCCGTGTCTTCCTGCACAGCACTCCAGCTGCTACTAGTCGCAGCACAGACCGATTTGTGGTTGTGCGGCTACAACGACGCGTGCGTGTGTTCAATGCACGGGAATGGTTAAAATTAGGTCGACGACGAGATGGAAATAGCAAGCCTCTACCTAGCGAGCTGTGGGATACTTGGGATGCATCGAAGGGTTTCAAAGTAGTAATCTTTTTTTCTTTTTTCAACTGTTTGTAGCGACGACCTAACATTTGATTAGGATGCAGCCACATACGCCACTGTACACATGCTCCTTCCGGAAAGAGCAGTGTAATAGCGTGCGTGTGTGTGCGAATTACACCCACCATACGCAAATGCGCTGTGCTCCACAGCAATCAGCATTGGTACGTTTCAATTGCTCTGGAAAGAACAGTATAATAGCATGATTTGGTTACAAGAGAAAATGACACCGCTAGACCTCCATTGTTCAGCAATCGATTCAGCACAGCAAGTGATGGTCGATAGTTTCTGGTACACCTCACATTTCGCAATAATCTGTTCGTACAACTAAACCGTACTTGTTGCAAAGTTTGGCGCAGACTGTCTCTCCTTGCAAAAGCTAATCGCTCTTTGCTTTCCGAGGACGTAAGTGACTTTTCAACCGGCCGGCCAATTTTCATCTCGCTTTCAACATTATTCTTGGTACCGATACATGGATATATAGAACCGGCCAGTGCCATGAATGATACGTGCAAAGGTGGTGGACCAAGGATAGTGTAGCCTACTCTACTTTTGGCGAGGAAAAACTGCAGTCTGCTAGTCGACGTACTACGTGCGGTGTCGTCAGTGTGGGAAGTTCCCTGGAAAATCCGATGAACCAACGACTCCGGGTTATCAGGGCGCTTAGCAACAGCAGGCTGGCGCCACTGACAAAGTGAGCCGGAGCTTATGCGACTGACCTGTGGGTCCACGCGGGTTGTCACGGACCACGGCACGCGGCACCGGGCTACCACGATGAACTGGGCGAGAAAGTTCATTCCCTCCAGCGCCTGGTCGACGATGCTGATCTGTAGCGGCTTCCTGTTGACCTTTCAGTCCCAGCTGGTGGTAGCTCCCGCTTTCTTTCGATGATCCATCGGTGGTTGGGAAGAAATACCAAATTAAAAGAAGACGAGGGCTAGCGGCGGTCATTCAAACAGTTTAATTGATCGCCCGCGTGCACGCGTTGCACTGCACCAGCAGTATACTAATGCAACAGCAACACGATCAGTTAGTAGACCAATAACCTACTAGCTCATGCTCCTCACTTGAGTATTGGACGCAACGCGCATGCATGTAGCCGTCCATCCACTGGCTTGGCTCCGCTGTGTTATTATGATAATAAGCATGGCCGGGATCAGTTAGATTAAAGCAGCAAAACATGCACGTCTCGATGGACGTTAAACAAACCATGTCGCCTCTCCTACTTGTCGTCATTAATTAGCTTTTTTTGCTTCCCGCGTTGCTCGCCTGTTGCATACACGGCCGGATCGCTAGCGGATCGCCCCACGGAGTCGACGCGGCACGGCGCCTCGATCGTGTGCGTGCCCTCTGGCGCCGAGACGGGAGAGGCAGCGGTTGCATGTCGCCGTCGCCAGGTCGCGTCTTTGCCTCGCCGGGTGGTTTCCGTGGCAACCCGGAGGCAGCGTGCCCTTCCCTGTATCTTCCGGCCGGGTCCGGTTGGGGAATCGGGCTCGTGCACGCCGGTGCTCGAGAGGCATGTGGCGGCTAGTTGCGCGGCGCTCCCTCCTCCTGGTCTGCTTGCCTTTGTGCCGGAGATATCAAGAATCTACCTGAAACGGATTGCTCGGAGTAGGACGGTTAGGCCGGGTTGGGCTCCGGTTTAGGTCCCCCTCGAGCTCCCGTCCCGCGCGCGATTAGAAATCTTTTCGAGAGACGGCACGTTCTTCGTTCCGGCAAGCTAGCCAAAACGGATCACACGCACGCACGATCGAGACGTGAAGAGTGCGAGGTGTGAAGCCTAGACAGCAGAGAGGTGGCGTGCCGATGGATCGATCACATGTACTACTACTAACTAGCTCCATGCATGTCGACAAGACCTGTACCGGTCGATCGATCGGTCGGTCTCCGCGCGCGCGCGATCCTCGGCACAAGGGGATCGAAATCGAGTGCCGCGCGACGCGTGCTTTCCACTGGGCGGCATCCGCTCGGCCCCCGATGCGGCAATCCACGCGTATCCGTCGCGACGCGATGGCTAAAGCCGCTAGCTAGGGATCGGAGCGTGAGAACTCGTCCGGCCGGCCGGCCATCTCGCGTGCTTTTTTCCATGAACGGAGAAGGCAGCTGCTACCGCAACCGTAAAGGACCTTTTCAAACGCACCGCTTCTTCCCTCCTCTCCTCTCGTCTCGTCTCCCCCCACTTGCGGCGGCCACGTTTTCCCTGAGGGCCAAGCCAGAGCCAGAGCCAGAGCCAGCCACCAGGGCATTCCCGAATGGATCGCCCAATGCAATGCAAGCTAGGCACCTCTCGTTCCCGTCCGTCCTTGCCGCCGCTCACCCTATATAAAACCCGCAACCACCGTGGGCCATTCATCCCATCTCCACGACTCACGGCGCGTGCGTGCGTGCGTGCATACCTCAGGGACACCTCTCGAGTCTCTACCGTTAACAATGGCGTCCATGCCAACGACGGCGGACAGCGCCACCCGCCGCTTCGCCGTGGCGTGCGGCGTTCTCAGCCAGTTCGTCAGGTCCGGCGCGCCGCCGCCGCCGTCGTCGTCGTTCCTGGCGCCGGCGTCCGTACCCTTGCTGCCGGCGGCGGATGTGGCGGCCGCCACCATCAGCGCGGCGCCGCCGCAGCAGCTGACGATCTTCTACGGCGGCAGGGTGGTGGTTCTCGACGCCTGCCCGCCCGAGAAGGCGGCCGAGCTGATCCGCCTCGCCGCGGCCGCGCAGGCCGCGCCGGGCCCAGTGGACACGCCAGCGCTGGTGGACATGCCCATCGCCAGGAAGGCCTCGCTGCGGCGCTTCCTCGCCAAGCGCAAGGACAGGTCATCATCGGCAGCCTGCTGCGAACGCCAGGACGACGACGAGCCGGAGCCGGAGCACGAGCCGGAGCCGGAGCCGGAGCTGCAGCAGCCGGCCGCGAAGAAGGGCAAGACTACGGTGGCGGCGCGCGGGGATGAGGCGTCTTCGTCGTCGTCTTGGCTCGCGCTGGGGCTCGGTGGCCCCGGCGGCGCCATGGACGGGCGCTGAGCATCACCGGAAATTAATTAAGAAGACCTCGCTCGTCGATCTCCTCCCACCTGGTTAATTTACGTACGAGTACCATACGTAACGTGGTCGATCGACGCCGCGGGACCGGCCATTGGTTGCAGTCGTTGTGATATTAACAACTGCTAGTATAGTAAGTAGCTATGATAAATCAAGCCAGTTATATCATGGCGTACGTGCGTGCTCCGATCCGTGCACAGAGGCATCAGGGAGACGAAGCCGCACTATTTCATTCGTGTTCGTTATTTGAGCCGCGCCGGTATATCTTGTAAGGGATGTAATTAATAATCTAACCAATGCGTGTCTACACCTGAACAAGCTGTGTCGTCAGCTGTGTGCCTGTGTGTGAATCTACGTACCGTTCGTTCCAAATATTGTGTACTTATTTGTATTGCTATATATATACGTTCTTCATTGGTTTCATATGTGCTGTGTGGCGTTCCATTTATCGTAGATGAGTGTATCAAATCGATCATGATGTGAATAAATAAATGCAGATGCATGGATTTGACTAGAGGGGATTCCTGATTCTTCTTGTGTACGTTGTGCACTGTGTGGCGAACAGTGGGATCGGTACGGAAGGGATGGGACTACAGGAACTGAAAGTTTCCGGATGTGCCTAATTATTAACGTGTTTTCGCTGATCGGCCGGTGACGGCGGAGCGCACGTTATACATATCGTTAGACAAATAAAGCTCTAGTATGTGATATCACATGATGGCAGTAGCTGGGAACTTTCTTGTGTTCACTGTACAATCGCCAGACGCCTTCAACTTCCAGCAACCTAGTACGTACTACGAAGGTGCTACAATTGTCGTATTGTAACCACCGTCGTATTAAATGATGACGACGCATGTACATGTTAAGCCGTTTTGTGGACATGTTAACACAAACACTACAAGCCAGCAACTCCTATACCATACTGCTACTATTACGACTAATATGCATCCTTTACGCGCGGGAGAGAAAAAGAAAAGAAAAGAAAAGAAAAGGGCCCGTGCGTACAATACAGTGCCGTACCGTACCGTGCGGGCGTTTGCACGCGTACTACTACACAATTACCAGACGCACAAAGATACCGCGCGCACTCGAACCGTAACCGATCTCCCGTCGCCAACTTGACAACAGGAGACGATCAACCTCTGGACAAGACGTGTAACTAACCAATCCACTTGCGCGCGCTGCCTCACAACGTGTTAAACGTGCATGGCTTTTTCGAGCTCTCTCCTGGTGAGTTGTGGTGCTTGCCAAAGGACTAGCCCGGCAAACAAACGTACAGTACATGCGCATACGGCTCGCGCAACGCCCACTCCCATTCCGTTACGACGCCTAACTGTTAGGCGTCCCATTTGCGTGACGCCGCACGCCGGAGAGCCCCCGGGGCCACACCTCGCGGCACACGGCCACCATCGCAGCGGCATCTATCCATCATTCGTCTCACGCAGCATGGCGCGGCGCGTTCGGGTGCAGCAGCTAGCTAGCATGCAGCGTCGTCCGGGCGCACACGTACAGGGCCCAGCAGCGAGCGAGAAAGCAAAAGGGTTCGTTCGTTCGTTCGTTCGTGCGGCGCGTTCCGCGTGACGACCGGGGCGGATCGATCGGAGCGGCACGGGCATGGGATGGGCTGGACGCGCGAGTGGCGCACGCAAACGTGATGCGCGAGCATAAAGGATGTCATACCCAGTTTTGGAGAGAAAACCGAGTACATCTCATATGTAATGAGAGCAAAATTAGGGTGTTACAAAGGAGCGAGCTAGCAGCGGCCGAGGTCGTCGTGTTGCTTTTAAGTTTTGGCTCGTCGGTGCCTCCTCGGAGGAGGAAGGAGAGGAAAGCGTGTGCCCCCTAACACGCTCGGGTTAGTTGCCGGGCGAGCTCCGTGTGAGCCCCCCTCTCCTTGATGATGGGGTAGTGAACTGAAGGAAAGGAAGGCGCACGCGGCAGCTGGTGCGTGGCGAGTTGGATGGATGGATGCTGGCCGGATCGGATCATGCATTTTGGCACTGTACGAGTTTTAAGTTCTCTCTAACCACACGTCTCGCACTAAAGTCGAGAGAGAGGTAAATAAAAAGGAAACACAAACAAGAGAGACTCTAGTGGTGTATCACCTCACCTCCGATCCATCAAATCCAGAGAACACACGTGGCACGGCAAGCGGCGAGCTTCCTGTGATCCATGAATGAAAAGCCATAAAATAGGCGCCGTGCTTCGTGTGACGATCGAGGCCCAGCCAGCTGTCTCACCCAACGTAGCACAGCGCCAGCATCGTCACGAGGCAAGCCAACAAGTGTTCGTTTGTTGCCTCCGACTCTCGATCCGGATAGGAAATGCCGGACATATATTCTGGCATTGTATCTCGTGAAGCTTGAGCTAAAAGCATCGGGGGCGGACAGACGGCGACGTTCATGTGGAGCACGCTCGCTCGCCGTGCTACTGCTGGTGGTTGGTGCGAGCGCTGAGCGGGGCGTGTGTGAACTCGTGACCCGCGCAGCGGCGTCCCGTGGTTCCCGTGGACGCGGAGGCCCCCGGGTAAAGGCGCATGCTACCGGAACGGTGACACGACGGTGTGGCTCTGTTGATGATCAAAACAGATGCGAGGCGAGGACGATGATCATCTGCTTAATAGAATTGGCATCAGAGACCATCTATCTACATATCTGATCACCAATGCACTGAAACGTACATGATCTTTGAGACAAGCTGCGTACCTAAGGGTTTTTTTTAAGCTAAATGGCAGGTGCCAGGGGCGTAGCCAGGATTTCAATATAGAGGGGGGGGGCAAGTAGTCATAGGCACGAACGACAAAAAAATATGACACTATACATATACAAATACATATACTAACTCAAATAGAGTAGTGATAATAAGGCCTTGTTCAGTTTTTGTCAAATATTTGGACACTAATTAGAAGTATTAACATAGAAAAATTTTAAAAAAAACTAATTACACAAAAGTAGTGTAAATCACGAGATGAATCTATCGAGCTTTCCTATCATTAGTTTTGTAATTAGTCTAAGTTTAACACTCTTAACTAGTGTTCAAACATTCCATGTGACAAGTTTGCAAAAAAAAAAATCACGAACTAAATAATGCCTTAGTAAATTAGAGCCAATTGCATATATCTACTAATTAGCACTTAGAGATAAAATTGAGTCATAGACTTTTGGGCCCGTAAGTGCTTGTAACCTGGGCTGTTGCTCGGCTTACTCGATTAAAATGGCCAATATAAGCTGATGTTAGGCATTAATACACTTGATTAGAGGATACTAGTCTGGGTGTTGCGTGAGCATTAGGGGGGCCAGGCTCCGCCCCCCCCCCCCCCCCCCCGCTGGCTCTGCCCCTGGCAGGTGCTATGCCTTTCATTATACTAGAATGGAAGCAAAGTTTACATATACAAAAAAGGTGGCCTAAGCCAAAAAACTGAAAATTACAAAAACACCAAAGATGACCATGGTCTACTCCTCCTAATTCCGGTGCGTTGTGTGCCGGTCGTTGATGCCCTGCTTGATTAGGGACGCCCACACGTAAAAGCAAACACATCAGGCCCACTTTGGCTACACGGGCAGCCCTTCCCAGGGAAGGTATTCCCACGCGGGGATTTTTCTGGACGATGGATTCCCTGCCCCCGCAGGGGCAGCAGTGCCCCCTCTCCTGTCGTCATTTGGCAGATCGTGGCACGGGGTAGCTATGCCACCGCGGTGGGTTTGGCTCTATCATCACTAGCGTTGCTTGTTTGGCGATCGTGATGCTTTCTTTTGTTTTTTTCAAAAAAATTACTAACCGAAAAACACGTCTATTAGGTGCTTTTGAACGAGGTGTACAATAAAATATTTGAAAAACAGGAAAAAAACAGAAAATAATTGAAAATAAGAAAAACAAGAAATCGATTGTCACCATAGTTTCAGAACAGCAACACATGGAAGTTTAACACCATAGATTGTACTGTGCATCAAGTTAAACATTACAAAATTTGACTCTCGCTCAAATATCTTATACCCTGATAATGCAAGAGCAGCAATGCAAGTTCAACATCCGAGAAAGCAATGAAAAAACAGTGCCAGATCACCCAGTCCATCAAGAAGCCCCACTAAATCACAACTGGAGGGATAGCTTCTCATGCTGATAGCTAACTGTTAGATGCTGCATGAAGCTACATGATTGCAATTTGCAAGGTAAATTCCGAAGTACAGAAAAATTCAAGAAGTGGCAGAAACTGAAGTATCCATTGTTATTACACTGTTTATCTTCACCTCTATCATCAGTGGTGTCACTTGAGAATAAAAAGGAAGATATGAGGGATGGGAGAGCCATCTCAAATATTATATTGAAACTGAAGTATCCATATTATACTGCAATAGTTGATGTCATCGGAAACATACGTGTCCAATCTTTTTCAAATGGATCAAGCACAGAGCAATTGCTTTCACAGTTCTTTTTCTGTAAATAATGGGCTTAGGTAATATTATCTATTAGTCAAATATCTACTTTGTCAGTAGAGAATAGAGTATATAAGATGTTCAACAGCAACCAGAACAAAGTAAATCTATGTCTGATAATTAGTCAAATATCTTATATATAAGATGTCCATATAAGATGTTCAACAGCAACAACAACCAACACAGGTAATTTGTTTTCCCAAAATCAGATACAAGACATCTAAACAATCAAGTAAAACATGGTCTGGAATACAATGATCTAAGCACAAGGAAAGGTGAGATCTTACGCATCAATGGTTTTGAGAAAATACAACCAAGCATTCTTTGTTGAAATATGAACCCCAGGAACAAGCAACATGGCACTTAAAGGCTAGATCAAGCTCACAGTACAAAATTTAGTAAACGTAAGCTCCACTTCATGGCCTCTCTTTCAATAGTTTTGAGAAACACAGGCGAGCATTCCATGCTACAACTGGAGCCACATGAATAAAGCCTATATTATTAAATTCATAGCTCTAAATGTAGAAATTAAACATGAGTCCCATACATCTACAACCAGTAACAATTCGAGCTTAACTTCAATCCACAGAACATATTAATGTTTGCATTGTACTCCTCGCACAAGAACAATCAAAGCTCCAAAATCATTTAAAAGCATCTACTATACGGTCAACACCAGCATCCACTTATGTTGAATAATTAGATCATGTAGTCTGGTCATGTTGCATTCAAACATGAGAAGCATCATAGAAAAATCATCTCTCACGAGCTGTCCAAATCCAGATAGCAACCCAAATACTAGTAGTACGTGATGGCTCATCCAATCAAATCCAAATCTTGCAATGGCGCAAGGAAGGCAGCTTACCGATGAAGTGGCAGGGGGGATTTACTTGTTCTGCTCGTTGCCGGAGAGGATTTGATGGCTAGAGGAGATCTACCCGTCGAAGGCGTGCTGATGCTCGTGTTCACCACAGCTTCCCCAAGATCTACAGACAATGCTGTGAGAAATAGAAGAAACCCTAGCGGAGGACGAAGGTCAGAGGAGAGGCCCTAGCGGACTCACCTGCAGAGAACGGAGGTCGGAGGTGGGAGCGGCGCGCCGGCGTGGTGTCGCGGAGCTCGGAGGAGTACGCGGTGCCGGCGTGGTTGGAGGAGGAAGCGGCGCCGGCGTGGTCGGAGGAGGAAGCGGCGCCGGCAGGGTCGGAGGAGGAAGCGGCGCTTGCAGGGTCGGACGAGGAAGCGGCGCCGGCGGAGTCGGACGAGGAAGCAGCGCCGGCGCAGAGGACGCTCCGCCTCGCGTGTCGCTCGGGGAAGAGCGACCCGGACTCGAGGAGTCGGGAGGAGGCACCCTGGGGAAAATACAGGGGTCGGGCCGAGCTAACCCCGTGTCGTGGGCTTCCAAATGCCAGGAAAATTAAACCCGGGCCAAATTCCGCGCGGGGCTACGGCCCGGGGAAAAGGTTGGGAACCCCTGGGATTTGGGCTCTCAAAGTGGCCCTGAGTGTAGGATGAGCCTAACGCACACCAACGAAGAATTCATACAGTTTTTTATATTTTACGGTACTCAAAGATGTACAAATTGTTACAAATAAAAATGCCACATTGCCACCCAAATTCCAAATCAACTTTCTAACTTGTAGTACGTCAGAGCTATCAGGGGATAATTAGTTCTATCCTCATAGTATAGTGCAAGATCCGCCGTCCAAGTCAGGGAAGATGCCCAGGAGCCGTCCGATCATCTGCAGACCCGCACCCTGTCCGCTCCTCTCTCCACCAGCGAAACACGGCCGTCGCCCGCCGCTCCGCTCCGCCGCCGGAGACTCCCAACTCCTCACCCCCTCGTCGAATTCCCGGCTCCAAGCTCTATCGCGCCCTCGTCGTAGGCTCAACGTCGGCGTCGGTGGGCGGCGCCAGGTCCTTTGGATCGGCGCCAGACTATTTTCGGCTGTTGGGTTGGATCCGTAGGGCCACGGCTATGGCGGCGCCGGCGGCGGGGAGGAGGAAGCGCGCGGCGGTAGTGGTGCTGGGAGACATCGGCCGCAGCCCGCGGATGCAGTACCACTCCCTCTCACTCGCTAACCAGGTAAGCCCTTCTAAATCTAGTTTTAGACTGGATGAGGCTGGTATCTCCAATTCTCCAGCCTCATTGGTGAGGTTGGTTCCTCTTCGTACAAGTTAGAACAAGTAGTTTATGTATTGGCTGTGAAAGATTTTGGAGTGACGGGGAGGAAGTACGAATATTCATGAGTTACCCACCTTATGCTGCTCAGAATACCTGGCACTGAATTACTAGTGTGGTAGCATATGTTTTTCCGTTTTATTATCGTTGACCCTTTGTTCATCTTCTCCACAGGCTGGGATGGAAGTGGACATTGTCGCAAATGGAGGTACTGTGTTCTTCACTTCTTCAGTATCATTTCACTTTCTTGAGTTTATTCAAATTCTGTAGTCAGGAATCTATCTATACGCTCAACCCACACAGCTTGCAATTTCTTCTGGAGATCTGACATTATGTAAATGTACACAGGAAGTGATCCTCACCTGTCGTTGATAGAGAATCCATCAATTCACATCCATGAGATGGTATTTATGTTGGAGACTATTCTATCTTCATGTATTATCTGTTTTTAGTTACTATATTAACTTGGAATAGTTCTATCTACAGAGAACAGTGCAGTTATCTGCGATTTCGAAGATATCTGGTGCCCTGGCACTTCTACTTAAAGCTGCTATCCAGTTCGTTGTGCTGGTGTGGTTTTTATGTCTTAAGATTCCTCGGCCTGATGTCTTTGTTGTTCAGGTTGGTATCTAAGTCCCTTACCAATGTATATCTAGAATTTCATGGATGCAGTGAATTTAGACATTGCATCCACCATTCATGCAAAGTGAACTCACTAGAGTTAGCATCATGTCTTTGTGCCTGGGTTAAGTATGAGATCATGCTGTGCAGTGGGTAGTCATTTGTTTCTTCCGGCTATGTTTGGTGTAGCTATCTGTGAAGTTGTCCTATGCAACTTATACTTCCTTAGCTGCAGAAGAAGCTCCAGCATCATCTTCCATCAGGTTATATTGCAGTTTTGTACCATGAGCAATATATAATGCATTTACCTAGAGTCTCTTTTGTTTGGCATTCACAGTAGTACATTTTTATTTGACATAACCTCGAAGGTTTAAACAGTATGGTCTGCAAAACAATGGGAGTTCTAATTTCAGTTATTTGTTTTTCTTTTCTAAAATAGAATCCACCCTCTGTTCCAACACTGGCTGCTGTAAAACTGGCAAGCTGGCTAAGAGGTGCTAAATTTATTGTGGATTGGCATAACTTTGGATATACATTGCTGGGATTATCTCATGGCAGAAGTCACATTATAGTCAAAGTCTACTTCTGGTATACCGCGTTACCCTGTTTGTTTACCAGTTGTTAAGATTAGCATATTGAACATAATCTTCTAGAAACGTGTTCCTGTACTTGAAATATGTTTAATATGGTAATGACTCCTGTATTCCAGGTTTGAGAAGTACTTTGGGCGGATGGCTGATGGCGCCTTTTGTGTCACAAAAGCAATGCAGCACGAGCTTGCCCAAAATTGGGGAATCAGGTAGACTGGTCAAACTTCAAGTTTTCTTTGTATGTACATTAAGTCTGCCATTTGCGTTCTGTAGTTTGGAATATGTGCTAACCTGGCTTTCAATTCCAGAGCGACGGTCCTTTATGATCAATCTCCTGATTTTTTCCACCCTGCTTCATTGATGGAGAAACATGGGGTGAGCATATATTTTTGAGGTTTTTTCCCCTCCGTAGTAAGGCATATGACCTTAAGACATGTAGTAGTTGTTTAGCAGGTTAGGGGATACCATTTGTAGTGCTATGGGCAATGCTGATTGCATCTCTGTAGGTACGTTTTTCATGTACCAATCAGAGCATTTTGATGTTTTAAGCTTATTTTGCTTTGAGTATCTTTGTTGCCTGATCGTTACATTACAGAGAAAGAAGCAGGAGACATGAACACTACTGCCTTTACCAGTAAGATTGGTGACGAGATTTTCTTGAAGCCTAACAGGCCTGCACTTGTTGTGAGCAGCACGAGCTGGTCTGTTCTCTTGAACTGTGCCGTCCTTGCTATAGTCTTGTTTATGTTCACTGCATGTGGTTATTAATGTATAGTTCAAATATGAGAAAGGTTATTGTTGGAGTATAAGTGAATTGCCCACCTTTCCCTATCAGTTTAAGCTTTTGGGTTGAATTGGTTGGTGCATGCAACTCAATATGGTATCAGGGCCAGAGGTCGCAAGTTCGAATCCTGGTGGGCGCAATTAAATAAAATAATTGCAGCCCACTCCAATATCCACGTATGCGGCCTAAGGGAGCCTGCACGTGAGGGGGAGTGTTGGAGTATAAGTGAATTGCCTACCTTTTCCTATCAGCTTAAGCTTTTGGGTTGAATTGGTTGGTGCATGCAACTCAATAGTTATATATGTCTTTGCCACATATATTTCTAGGACACCAGACGAGGATTTCAGCATACTTCTGGAAGCAGCTCTGATGTATGATAGGCGTGTTGCTGCAACCTTGGGTGAAGATGATTCAATGGATGAGGGGCAACTTTGGATCGATATCAAGAATGGAAAAAAATTTGTCTACCCAAGATTACTCTTCATTATCACAGGTATAATCCATTCTAGTATATTAAGTTGAATAGCCAAAGTTTGTTTAATTTTTTCCCAATTTTCTAGGTAAAGGACCTGATAGGAAGAAATATGAGGATCAGATAAAAAGGTTGAAGTTGCGACGTGTGGCCTTCCGGACAATGTGGCTTGCATCAGAGGACTACCCTCTATTGCTTGGTATACCTTCTGATTATACGCACGCAACTCGAAGGCTTTATGAGTGAAGGCTAATTTTTCTAAAAAAATATTTCAGGGTCAGCTGATCTAGGAGTGTCGCTGCATACATCTTCGTCAGGGCTGGATCTGCCTATGAAGGTTGCTTTTAAGCACTTGTTTTGACTAAAGGATGCATAATTTTTATTAGCTTGATTATAACCTTAATTTTTTAGGTGGTTGATATGTTTGGATGTGGATTGCCAGTTTGTGCTGCTTCATTCTCCTGGTAACCTAGTTTCTTATTTATTTGATTTGCAATATTTATCTCCAAATAGTTTAATGTTTCTCTGAAGCAAAAAGCTTTCTGTTCTGTTTGCAGCATTGAGGAGCTCGTAAAAGTAAACAAAAATGGTCTTCTTTTCTCAACATCGTCAGAGCTTGCTGATGAACTTATGGTGAGGATCTGAATGATTGCTTTGACATATTTGGAGTGTGAATTATGACAGCTTTGTTTTTTTTCTTAAGAAAAAGCAGGCGTTTGCATTGTGACCAATTTTTTTTATCATCAAAACTGGTACTATTTTTTCTGTTTCGAAACAATGTAGATGCTCTTTAAGGGATTTCCAGAAGATTGCAATGCCTTGAAATCCCTAAAAGAAGGTGCCATGAGTACAGCATCGTCTTCCAAATGGTCAACGGAATGGCAAACTAATGCACTGCCTTTGGTGAATCAGGCAAGTGCTCAAGTATCACTTACTAGTATTGTGATTGCGCACGTCAGCGTAGGCCTTATCTTTATTTTATATCCAAATTTGCAGGTCAGTGGATGAGATATGTGCTAATATATGGCATAAAAAAGACATTTGTTTCTTTCCAGTGTATCAAACATAGGTGTACCAGAGTGACCAGGTGTGCATTAAAGGGTACAATTTGCTCTCACCAGCTGCTGCCAGGATCAGTTGCTACTTGTGCGATGTGCATCGCCGTAGCAAATCCAATTCAGTGACCATGTATCCGCTACTGGAAGACGCACTCTTTGCTGATCACACTTCTAAATCGTTTCAGGATGTATACTACAATAGATTGTTTGATACGGTACTGTATTGGAATCTCTTTAGTCTTTACATAATATAACAAAAAAAATAGAAAACTGTATGCTTCCCCTGGAGTTGAAAGCCACATGGTAAATCATACGGAGACAGACATGTATACCAAACAAAATTGTACAAGGAACTAGTTCACCCCGTTTTGCTCCCATCCTGGAAATTCAGATCTCTAACACGATGTCTGGAGAATCAAAAGGGCGTGTCAGATTTTTCTAGAACGAAAGAACATGTCTTAATCTTTCCTTGCAAACCCTGCTACATTCTCTTTTATATCAAATGAACTTACACTCTGAATCTGTTCTGATCCATTTGCTCCCATCGTCCTCAAGCTCTGCCTTTCCTTTCGGGGCCATCTGGACCGCTCGATAATCTCTCGTCACAGGATCAGTGAACGACGAATTTTCAGGATGTGCGCTCTTGAGGAGCAATCCCCAGATCATCTGTGAAATAAGAAAATCATACATGAGTATCTCTGATCCTGAACAAATTTGGTTCTGAATTCCCAGATAATCACAACTCTATAGCACCTCGTTAAATCTCATTTCCGGTACAGTTTCCCTGAAGCTTGGCCTGGGCAAGAAACCACCGAAGGCTCTTGTTGCAAGTTTCCTGAACGATCTTTGCCTAACAATGCCTCCATTCTTGGAGCTCGAAGAGCATCTGAGAGGCCTCTCGACTTGCAGGTGGTGTACCCTGCCCAGATCATCGGCTGTGCCGGCTGTTCTGGCTCTGACAAGTGATTTGAGCTCCTCCTGCAGCTTGGTGAGCTCGTCAAAACGCTCACAGTTCTTCAGTCTGTGACCTTCTCTCGCCCCGAACGTTCCGATCGACAGCATCGCTGTGGTCAGGCCGTCGTTGAGCTTGTCGGTCTGAGGCCGGTTACTGGAGGGATCAACAGCTGCAAGAGGGGGAGTATAAGTGTGAGTTTCAGTCTTTCAGATATGGTTGAACATGAAAGAATGCATGCCGTTTCAGGCTTTCAGCTCATGAGGTATACTGAAACTCTGGAGTGAAATTCTGAAACGGGATTCGTCAGTTCGTTGCTGCCATCGCAGCCTGTCACTTACACCAAGCCGAGTCTGCGCCGAACTCTGATGTCCTTCTTCTATGATGCGATCCATGAAGCTTGTTTTGCATCCAGTTGAGAACCTGCAGCCGCAGCAGGAATGATCAACACCTATCATTCAGTAATAGAAAGTTCAGATGCAATGCAACAGAGAACGCATGCGCACCCCCATGATTACTGCTGCACTCTCGTTAGGAGAAAGCTTGGAGAAATGTAGATCAGTAGGTGACTGGCGTAGCAAGGTCATGGTCTCATGCATGATGCAAGTGTATATATAAGCTGTCAAGCTCTGGTCTTGTAATCAGAGAGGTCTGAAAATTCTGGTTAAAGACTGTATCTGCAGCTCAGCAGAAGCTCATGGTCAGTGCTGTGTCCAGCAAACTGGGGAGCAATTTTCTAAGCTCGTCCGCACACATTCCCAACTTTGACCTCATTGGAAGCAAACGCCTGCATCGAGGAAGATCTATCCCGTATAAGGGAAGTGCGAAGTACTATAGCCAAGAAAAAAAAAGATGGACGTATGCGCCGAGACTCGAGCAAAGTATGGTACGGATCGCATGAGCTTGGAAGTCTACAAGGAACATTGGCAGCTGCCAAACTTGGCCACAGGTTGGTGAAGCTCCGTGCAGCCATCTTTTGTGTTATCGATGCGTCCATGGAGCTGCCTCCAAGTGTCCTCCAGATCGTAGGCGAGTAAGCATGACTCACTGTCAGGTTGCAAACGAACTGTAAATTGGTTCTGTCATTTCAATTGATCGTGCTTGTCGCAGTATAAAATCGCCCAGTTCTGCTAGTACAGAAATCACCACTGGTAAAAAAGAAAAACATCAATGTCTAGCAGCCTGATCAAGAATCGATGGCCCCATTTCGATCAGGGCCGGAAGATAAATGCTTTCCCCGCAATCCCACAGTCCGGGTGCATCCAAAAGAGCCGTCGAAAAACCAAGAGCCCGTGGCGGATACTCGAACTCGGGTTGCCTCGATTCGAGGTCGGGCCTGATTGATCTCCCTGGTGGGCTATCTGGGGGCGGGCCCATTCCGAGTCGAACGGGCTCGTGGCCCGGGTCGGGGCGGGTCTGAGTCGGACCCGAACGGGCTCTTCTTCTTCTTGCGGAATAAGAAGAGCGAGCCGCCGTATGTAAGTCGTGTACCCCGAGGACCCAAGAGGCCCCCCGCACACACACAAACACACACCCCTCGCGGCGCAGCACACCCAGCTCCGGCGAGATCTTCCGGCGGCCACCGAGATGAGCCGCGGCACGGGCGCGGGCTACGACCGACACATCACCATCTTCTCCCCCGAGGGCCGCCTCTACCAAGTCGGTGCGTGTTGACACCCCCAAAACCCTAGCCTTTTTAATTTTCCCCTTTGTGCGCCTGCTTAGATCTGGCGGAACTCGCGGGAGTTCGACGGCGCCTGACCTGTGTCGCTCGGTGCTCGCAGAGTACGCGTTCAAGGCGGTCAAGTCGGCGGGGGCCACGTCGATCGGCGTCCGCGGCAAGGACTGCGTCTGCGTCGTCACCCAGAAGAAAGTGCCGGTGAGTTGTCCAGCGTCGCTCGCCTCGATCGATCGGGGCGGTGCGGCGGGCTCTGTTGTTTTCCTGCCCTGATGCGGCGCGCTGCACTGAAAAAGATTGCAGCTTTCTGCGGGCTCGGCTTGATTGACTGTTTTATGTGGCCTGACCCTGACTTGGTTCTGCGCGCAGGATAAGCTGCTGGATCAGACGAGCGTGACGCACCTGTTCCCCATCACCAAGTTCATCGGATTGCTTGCCACTGGCCTTACAGGTATGGTTGTTGTGCTCTGGTGCACGTCGTTATTTGGTCAGTACTGCTGCTGTTGTGGTGTCGAATTCGTTTTCGATACTATTAGCCATGAAAATTTGCCCTATATTCATTGTATTGTGGGGTTCTACTTCCAATTTTGTGATATTTCAGTGGAAATTGACTTTAATATTGCTGATTCAAAGTAGAATTGGAAACATAAGTTGGGATCGATAGCTCATTATTTGCTTCCTATCTACACCATCCCAAAATTAGTATCTTTTAGTTTTATCCTAAGCCAAATTTCTTTCACTTAGATCAAGTTTATATAAGAATATATCGACATCCGCAATACCAATTATGCATTCTTCATGGAGGATTTAGTGAAACTAATCTGATGTTATAGATGTTGTGCATTTTCATTCTATAAACTTTGTGAAAGTTAGAGAAGTTTTACTAATGAAAAAACTAAGGACTTAAATTTTGGTGGGGAGGGAGTATGCCTTTTCCTTGATTAAGCTGTATCTTTGGTAGCATATATTGTCAAACACAAGTAATTGGATGAATCATCATATGCTTGAGCCTCCAACAGAGGCGTTAAGGCGTTACAATTGCGTAATTAACTGCTAATTTGAGATTTTGGGACTAGAATTGTAATATATGATCACTTGGTAATCGAGGAAACAATGGGTTACCGCATTTGCTTGTTCTTCCCTTACAAAAACAGTAAAAATCAGTCTCCTAAAATCTCAATTTCTTTTGTTGTGTACTTTCCCCTTAACTATGCTTATCAATTCACTTACATCTATATGTTACCACCTTGCTATTTTCACATATTGCCCTGAACACACTTAGATCTTCACAAGTAATGGATTTTTTGTTAATTTATTCCCAGCTGATGCAAGGTCGTTGGTTTACCAAGCAAGGAATGAAGCAGCTGAATTTCGTTTCAAATGGGGTTACGAAATTCCTGTAGATGTGTTGGCGAAATGGTACTGAGGCTTTCCATATTCAAGCTGCGAAATTGTTAATTGTGCCTTGCTGATATAGCAAAGCAGTAGCTATAAGAATATACGTAACTTATCTGATGTATGCTTCAGGATCGCCGACAAAGCACAAGTTTACACGCAGCATGCTTACATGAGACCCCTTGGAGTAGGTTAGTATTCACACAATACATGTTAGATATTCCATTAAACTTCTTCTGCCATTCTACTATTGTGTTCAGTCCGATTATGATAGCTTGTTGCCCAGCAATCATCATGTTCATTTTTTTTGTTGCATTCTTCAGTTGCTATGGTCTTGGGCTACGACGAAGAGAAAAATGCCCAACTCTTCAAGTGTGACCCTGCTGGTCACTTCTTCGGACATAAGGTATATGGCTATTTTGCTACCCTCCTTTGTATAGTTGACACATTTCTCCTTGATAAATTTCTGCTGAATGTCTAGTTTCCTTTCCTCAGCTTGATAAGGAGTGTTTATTTAGAATTAAACAATCTACTGATAATTTTGTTCAGGCAACTAGTGCCGGGCTCAAGGAGCAGGAAGCAATAAATTTTCTGGAGAAGAAAATGAAGGATGACCCGCAATTCACCTATGATGAAACTGTTCAGGTATGGTAGATGTCTTTTGCTTTACAAAGTTCTTGTTTAAAAGTATCATACATGCTGCATCACTTAAATGACTAACTGTATGAACATTAGTATGTTCATACATGTTGTAAATATCGGTAGTTGTGCACACTACAGTTACATATTGCACTGTTAATTCAGCTAAGGATGTAGCTTAGCCATAGTTTCTGCAGCTACACAATGCTTTATATTTCAGTTATTAGCCCAATTTCATACTATTTATTTCATCATCACTCTTTACTGACTTCTTCCCTATATACGCTGTAGATTGCAATTTCTGCATTGCAATCAGTTCTTCAGGAAGATTTCAAGGCCACTGAGATTGAGGTCGGTGTTGTGAGAAAAGAAGACCGTGTGTTCAGAGCACTCACCACTGAGGAGATCGATCAGCACCTGACGGCCATTAGTGAACGGGACTGAGGTGCTATATGATCGACATATCACTGTTGTCACACACCGTGCCGTGCCATTGTGCTTCGGCACGGTCATTCCATTTCATAGCCAGCAAAGGAACACGTGTTTCATGGCTAACACTGAAAACAAGCCCCTCCTGATGTACTCGTTGCTTCATCTTTCAATGTGGTTGAATTTGCAATGGTTTGATTATATTGCTTTGCTAGCTATTGTGTGCACGAGCGTTGATTGTACTATGCTGCGTGCGTTTATAGATTGTATAGCTCCGTTTATCAGAACTCATATGGTTGGTCCATTTATGTTAGGAGAAAAAGTGATGCCCTAATAACTCCCCAAATTTTACAATGCTTTGCTGACAAAACTTCTCATGCTTCAAGCGTTAATAGTTTGTGGCTCACTTTATCGGAACCCGTTTGATTGGCCCCATTTATTATAAGAAGAAAAAAAGTAGTGGGACGACTCCTTAGGACGAACATCACGGGCCGATGGATCATGAGCATATTTTGTAGGATATGCACCCAAAGATTGTGGGGTTTGTTACAAACAACGATTGTGAAATAACATATCCCCTAACTGCGCAATCTTACCATGTATACATTTGCTGACAAAAAGCCTGATATACGAATATTACCAGAGCTATCTTAATGCTTCTATTCTGCTAGCCACCTCTGCCATATACAAAAGTACAAGTCAACTTTCTCCCTCCTTTTTTTTTCTCTTTTCATCTGATCCTGTTCGTGAACAGGAGACCCTCCCGTCCCGTTTCATCACTGCAGCAGGACACGGAAGAGGCCTGGCTGGGCCTGCGTGTACTGAAGGCCGTGCTCCAGAAGGTACTGCTCCACTGCGGCATTCAACCTTGCAGGGGTGCGGGCGCTCGATATGATGATAGCCTGGAGCCGGCGACCGGTGGACCGCGCAATCTTTCTCCGGTTGTTAAGCTCGTAGTTGAGGACGTGTATCGCCTCGCTGACGTGGAGGCCGCACAAGTCGATTGGGGGGTTTTGATCCTGGATGAGGCCTTGCAACTCTGGCATCTGGAATCTGGTGGGAACAAAGAAAGTCGATCACTTTTCATCCAGTACTAAACATCTCAAGCAGATAAATTAAGGTAGGATTTTCACACGTGTTAGAAGTCATCATGTTATAAGTAGAAGATAGCATGCTCGAGCCATTTATAAAACATGACAGAATGACAAATAGCCTATAGTATGCCTGATCCATCTTAAAACATGACATGGAAGTATAGAACAGTGAAAAGCCTGTTCGGTGTGTAAGTTAAAAAAGAAGTTACTATCCATTAATTGCAGAAGGCTTGACCAGTAAGATATATTGCAACATCATCCACACATCTCTACAGATTTAATATTGAACAAGCATATTGTGTGCAGCAACTATACTTACCCTAATGACATGTGAATAAAAAGCCAGACAGGGAAGTTTGCATCCAAACAAATACCACACACACAAATCTTGTAATCCTTACTGGCGATTGAGACACAGAATAACATGCTCAGCTGTGTAACCAACAAGTAAGCCTAATTCAAAGATCAGAAGCCCACAAAAAAAGCAATAGATGTGTCCAAAGCACAAGCCCTGCTTGTTTGAAGCTATATGTGCCTACATATATCTAATCATAAAGATGGCATCTATGAAAATTTTAGCTTACCTTTGTCGATATGTTGTTGTTTCTCTAGCCTTCTCCTGAGCCAACCTGCTTTGTATAGTGTATAGCTCTTTCAACGTCAGATCCTTTGTTAAAGGGTTGTTGCCAGTCAGAAAAGCCTGCCTATCCTGCTAAAATTTAATCATATAGAGAACTGCTCTCACTGATCGGTAAGTAATACCAATAGTTCAAGAGATTGTACAACAATTGATTGTGAAAAATAACCATTAGATTCATATCAGTCTACATACATGATTTACGAATTGTTCCATCTCCATAAAAAGCAATCAAGTATCCACACCAAATTAGTCCAAAACATTAGGTGCAGAGCATATTGCCAAATACCATTAATTGTCTAACATCAATGCAAGGTAATTTTATTTCTAATTGTTTTCAAAAAGTGAGCAATACTGGTAATGAATTGCTCTACTTAGCACAATAACTATTCGACTATAATTCCCCGGCAGTTCCCAACTTCAACACTATGCAGGACTGGTCCAGATTTTCTAGACGGGTCTGTTCCAGATTTTCTAGACGGGGCTATTCCAGATAATAGTAAGGGTTGCATTCTCTTATATTAAAAATGACATGCACAAAAAAAAATGCACGAAATGTTCTATTAGTCTAGTATCTCACAGCTGTTTGTTTACCTGTTCAAGTAACACATGGCGCAGGCTTGCAAAATCATGAACTTCATCCTTTGGTTCCAAATATGTGCTTGCTGTCATCACAAACAGGTTTAATCATCATAAGGCAAATATGCAAAACATGTGCATTTGGTGGTGGTTCATAAAAGCATATTGTAATTCGAGAGCACTACCCGCAGCATCATTTTCAAGCCAAGCTGATCCACTCTGAATTCCAGATATGTTTTGTAGGGTATTGGTTGAGATCATATCATTATGCCCATTATATGAGCCACCCAACAGCTGAGAACCTCTGCTTGAACCGAAACCAGAAACAGGCAAATTAGCTGTCTTGTACTGTCCTCTAGGAGCATCCAGGGATAAATGTTCGCGTCCAGTTGAGGGTGAAACAATATCATCTATGAGTATAGCTGAAAGGGATCTATATGGACTGTTTGGCAGACCAAAAGCTTCTTTACTATAGTTCCCAAGACCATTTTGCCCATATGATGCTGGTGATGGAGGACTTGAATGTCCAAATGACAGTGACCTGAGGTTCTGACTGAGTCGTCCATCAACTTTATTCTGCTAATAATGATACAGTACCACTTAGTGCACATTTCATATATGAAGGAGACTTCATGCAGCAAACACAGATAATAGCAATTTTGGTGAAGCATGCTCAAAGCTAGAGTAATATACATCAGCAAATATGGCATATGAAAGTTTGTTATCAGAAGATGGAAAGAAGAGTCATTTCGTTATTATATGGAGACATGATGAAGAGTTTCTTCAAGAGATAAACAGGGACAGATATAATGACAGGCAACATCCTGGTCAGTATGAGAGAAAAAGGGAAGAAAGAGCTCAAGTGGGAGGGATAAGGTGTTCAGTTCCTCCTAGGCTCCAAGGATATTACCAATATGCCACCTTCGAATTAATAGTACCACTACACCAAGCATGATACTTGAGTTATCAGTCCAAGTCCAAATCTATGATTAATCTGCTCTAAAAAATCAGTTTATGCCGTTCTTCAAATACTAAGTGAATCGTAAGCGATATTTCCAGAATTCAGATCAAATCAACCAAGATAGATTAGGTTACTCGACTAATAAGTGATACATTAAGTGCACAGTATTATGTTACTATTTCACATCAATAGTTAACATGTCAGCCGTGTAATATTACTGAATAAGAGGTATGCAACTTTTCAACAAAGCAGTCTGGGACAAATAGTAGTGTGGATAAGACAGAATGGCCTGAGACAAACAGCATAGTGGATACACGAAGACACTTAAAGACAGCAACAAACCTCCAGTTGAGTCATGATATCCATAGTTGAGCTTAAGCTGCGCCTGCTTCCATGGTACACATCAGTGATGTTATGCAATGGAGCTCCTGATTTTGTAAGGCACAATTTTAGGTTTAAAGGACCATCTTCATGACATAAAAGTTCACAAATGATTACCATTACCAATGACAGAATCTCCATTGTAGTGACCAGCATCCCTTCTGCTTGAGTTGAAGTGTCCTCCATTCCTTACAGTCTTTACCCATGGAGCAGCAGTTGGGCTCATGGAACCTGCAGTTGGACTCATTATTGTAGTCTGCGAACGCTCTTCTATATAAGCTGGGCCAGAAAACTCATTCTTCGGACGTGCACTCAGTCTGTCCCTCATAAATGGGTATGCACGGTGCTGCATGCTCAGTGCCTGGTTTGGAGAAAACATTGACGCACCAATGCCATCATTTATGGACAGGCCTGTGAATGTAAGACTGTCAGGTCCAGGAGTCTCATCTTGTCCCAGGACCTTGAAATCAGGGGTGATGTCATCAGGGAGCTGTTGTTGCCAATACTGATGTGCTTCTTCATCAGAATTACTCCTTATAATGGACTCTGGCTGGTCCGAGCTAGTTTCTTTAGATGGCCCTGAGACAACCATAGCTGCATCTGATCTCTTGGAGGTGCCGTCATTGACAGATCTAAGGGATGAGGGAACAAATTCCTCTGCATTTGGATTCAATGTGGTGCCCTTGTTTAGCATACTCAACTTTGTATCTTCTGTAGACATGCTGTTGGGAAAGTGCCTAGTAGATAAAATTATGCAAGGTAGGAAAGTCAGATTTCTACAAATAGAAAACCAAGAGGAGCACAAACTGTTTCAAAGAATAAAGCAAATGGTCTTGGCCACAATACATTCAAGCAGAACTAACGTATACACTAAAGAATTAGAAAGAAAACTCAAGACCACTGCCTCCATGCTACCATGTATACTACATCCTTCAGCATGACTGACCAATAAAGTCAATGGACATAACTGTCAAACAAACTATAAACTAACTTAGAAAGAAGCATTGGGGATAGGAGTGGGAGTAAAGGGCTCAATGTCAAACAGAAATCAAGTTTTGGCCAACATTGGAAAAAATATATCTGTAAATTTTATGATTTGTGCATAAGAAACTGGACACTAGATACCAGCCATACACAAAGCAGAGGAACTATGACACTATGTTGCTAGGCTGAACATCCTACCACTCGAGATGGATTCATTATCAAACAAGCACAAACATGGATTCATATTGACATTTCTGTAGACAAAGGTAGCACTGTAGCAGATAAGAACCATTACTGGCTGAGGGATCCAAATATGATTTGTGTATAAGAAACTCAACACCAGATATTAGCCATACACAAAGCAGAGAAATTATGTTGCTGGGCTGACCATCCTAACTACTCCAGATGGATCCATTATCAAACAAGGAAAAACATGGTTTCATATTGGCATTTCTATAGACAAAGGTAAGCAGATCAAGAACCAGTACTGCCTGAGGGATCCAATTATGAGAAGATGCCTTTTGTTGTACCACTAGAACATTGGATATCTAGTACAATCAAAATGCTGCCGTATTAAAGTTTACAATCAAAAGACGAAAACATGTACCACCAAACTCCCCATTGTTCTTTGTTGACTATAAGCAGAAGGATACAATAATCATCAACGTGCACCAAATGGTAATTATAGTATATGCTCACAACTGATCTAATCTAAAAGTATTTGGCACCAGCTACTAGTCTACAGCATTCATTAAGCCCATAAGCAAAATAACATGATGAATTGGAAATTTGAAAAAACGGAACATCCAAAACCAGCATTTTTTACAACATCAAAACCAGCGCAGGTGCGACCCAACAGGAACACCTCTCGGAGCAGGGGCCGACTTCATGTGACCGCCAAGATTTGGAGAGAGAGAAAAAAACAAACTGCACCCACACCTTGATTGGGTACCAAGAAAGCAAAAGGTCCTACAGTGATCTTGCCCGCTCTAGGAGAAGAACAAGAACCTAGACAGACCACGGATTGATGAATCGGATTAGCAGGACACCACACAGCACGCGAATCTAGAAGTAGCTGGAAAAACTGGAAGAAGGATTCTAGGGTTCGGTTGTGAACAAGCTCGCTCTTTGTAGTAGGGAATTCATCCAAGCAAGCTCGGATATGATTGCTCACCAAGACGAAAGCGAGGCTGCTCCGCACCCGGACGGATCTCCACCCACAGCAGACCGTGAGAGGAGCGGCGCCGCGGCGGCCGCAGTTGACCGAGGATCGAGCGGAGGGGGCGAAGGAGAAAGGGGGGCCGGCGGCGCTGCTGCGCTCGGCGGCGTCGCGTACAGCGGCGTGTGCGTGGAGTGAGTGCGGAGGCGGATTGCAGCCACACGTTGACACTTCACCTGTTGCCTTCGCCCTACGCCCACATTGATTTTCTGTGGCACCTATTTCTTTCTTTCGTACTTCTCTTGTTTGCGAGGTAGTCACGGTGAGCTGCTCATTTTTCTAACACTTCAAAACTAAAGCAGCCAAAGTGATTGCCTGATTGGCAACCAAATTGACATCACCTGATGTAGATTATGGCTGCCAACAAATGTCTCGCTAATTGAACTTTGTATTTGAACATACGTGTGTAAATGTAATGCACATTTGCAATTGTGATGACTTCTTCTTAAGGAATTAAACTTAACATTATGATCAAACTATCTTTCATGTCGCACTAAGTTTGGTGGTTCGTAGCTTTGCCAATCTCGAGATGTACTGAGAAAGCTCCAGGTTATATTTATAATCTAACATGGATAGGATATATGTGTGAGCATGCGGCTATGTGTGTGCATGCATACGCGGCCGTTTCTTCAAAATAGAATAAAAACATAATTATACAATTCCATCCTATCGACAAACAATTATTTTTATCTAGGATCCCAATCCAGACGATCTTGCTCCAATGGCCGTGTCCATTTGATTTTTTAAACAAATAGACCCTCTTAATTGATTAGAGTATACAAATCTAAACATGGGTACATAAAAAAAACTGAATATAAACTGAAAATTGAATCTAGCGTCCAAATCTTTTAGTAAAGACGAGATTGGTCTTTTTTACTAGTCCGAGCACTCAAAACGGCCAAAGGCCAAAGCCCAAAAGAGCTTGACTTGAAACTTGAAAGGAAAACAGGAGTGTGTTCAGGTTGTTGAGGCTCAGACCGACTCGTGGGCCCCATGCCGTGGTGCCCAGCTTTTCCTTTTCCTCTAGCAGCGTCGCACTATCTCCTTGTTCCGTGGGCCAAAAAATTCACGCCCAATCCAGTTGCTGTTGTACCTTTTGTACTGCGAAAAAATTATTCTTGGTAGCACTGCGCGGTATGGTGCTATGGTCCTCCTCGATACTGCGAGGATGAACACAATAAGATACTAAAAGGTCTGTGACCCTGTGGCTATCTTATGTGTTTTTCTATTCTAATTCGTAGAAAAGTTGTTGCGTTGCTTGCAATTGTTGGAGGTTCACATCATTACGCAGAGTAAACAAATTGGTTTATGTTGTTTTCTGCTCAAGAGATGAGTTGACAGTTTTTTTAAATGTTTATTTTGTAGTGATAGTATGGCTACCTTGCAATTACCATAATCAAGCCATGGCACTCGCCCTTAATTGATTGGAGAGAGGGCGAATAGGTAATTTGAAGGAGTATTTCTATATAAATAAGGGAAAAGTCTATTTTTCACCCTTCAACTGTTACAAAAGTCTGATTTTCAACCTCAAACTATAAAACCGGATACTAAAAACCCTCCAACTATTCAAGCCATGCAAAATTGGCCCTTTGGGTGGTTTTGAGGGTGGTTTTAGATTTTCTAGAAATAGCAGAAATATTATTTAAACTTTAAAAAACCATAACTAATTTATTTTGGACCCAAAAAAATATGAAATCAGTGTCAAAAGTTCTCTTAAAATGTAACTAACCTATTGACACATCATTTAATATTATTCGGGTATTATATATTTATATTACTAGTGTCTTATTGTTTTTTAAAAATAATTAGAATAAAAATAAATAATATGCAAATAACTTCTAATGGTGCACCAACATGTAGGTCACATTTTTATAAAAACATTTGTACCAGATTCTAATTTTTCTAGTTCAAAATAAATTAGTTATGTTTTTTAATACAAGTTATTTTTTAATTTTTTTTGGGAAATACAAAACCATCTTCAAAACCAACTAAAGGGTCAATTTTGCACGGTTTGGATAGTTGAAGGGCCTTCGGTGTCCGGTTTTGTAGTTGTGGGTTGAAAATCATACTTTTGTAGTTGTGGGTTGAAAATCATACTTTTGTAATAGTTGGAGGAGATGAAAAATAGACTTTTCTCTATAAATAATGACATAAATAGTTTATTGATATTTACAAAAATAGTGATTTATAGAATAATATATCATGAGATTTTCTCTATAATCCCATTTTGGACTAATTTAGGGGTTATTTTAATTTTTAATAATGATAAATGTGGATAATTCATATGAAAGATAATAAACCTGATGATTATGGTTATTAGACATCAAATTTATCATTTGTAATTTTTGTGATAATTTCTAGTATTTGTATTTTTTAGCACCTTTTGTGAGGATGTAATGTGCAAGGTCTAAAATGAGTGTTCAGTTAGTAATAGAAGGATACATATATCTCAATATTTAGGCATAGTTCAATAATGAGTGTTTCAGGATAGACACCATTACATTTTCTGGATTTATTATAGAATTTAGCGTGAGCGTCATTATTCTTTTTGTGATAGATGACAAACTTTGTTTAAAAAACACATACGCTGCTCCCTTCCCTGCACTAATCGAACTCGTCAGCAACAAGAACACAAAGGGTATGATAGTTATAGTCGGTTCTTCCAAATTTCAATGTATATCCCATATTTAGCGTGAAGAAGGAGATCGTGCCTGCCCTTGGATGAGCATGAAGAGAGCTAGGATTGCTGTTGGTGGTGGATTATGGTGGTACATGCAGATTGATCTTCTTTCCGTCGCCTTCTAACGACTGGAGTTCAATGCATGGAGGCGTTGAAACGGCCGAGGAGAGGATGCTGGATGCATGTGATGTGAATGTGACCGCCAACTCTCTACACGCCAGTTTATCAAAAAGAAAAAAGAAGGAAAAAAAAACTCTACACGCCATTACCCATCCCACCCTACCCCTTTCTAAATCAAGAGAGGGAAATGGGCACTATCTCTTATATTTAAGTGGCACGAAAAACTCCTTTAATAATCCTTTGTTTTGGCTCCAAATTCATATTATTACATAATGCAATTGCACTGAGCTCTGAACTTAGTTGTACAAGCTAAATCAAAAAAGAAAAAAAAATGCCCGGCCCATTATCCGTTTAGGCCCAACCCTATCTTGGACAAACCGTCCAGCTTACCGCGCAAACCGACCGGTTTACCGCTCGGAACCGAATGAACTAGTAATTTGAATTTGGAATTTGTTCGGTGTCTACCGGCTAACCGCCCTAACCGACCAGCTTACTGCTCAAACTGGCTGGCTAACCGCCCAAACCGACCGGCTAACCGTTTCAAACCGATTACACTAGCAATTTGAATTTAAAATTTAAATTTGTTTGGTTTCTATCGTTCCCGCGTTTACCTACCGGTTTACCGCTTACCTGTTCGAGAGAAAAAAAAAACCCTCCACGCGGTTGGCTGGTTTGAACTATCACTGCAGAGCAGAGACATCAGATGCGACACTGAAGCCTCTCTTGAAGCATAGCATAGGAGTGAGTGTAGCATGCCCCTGTGGTCTGAGGCAAGTTCCGGAGAATGTAGTGCCTTCACTTGATCACAAGATCGATCGCGGGCTCGCGGCAAGACGCGCATACACCGACTGAGTTGTCGCGCACACGAAAAGTTCACACCAACCCCGTTGCCAACCCACACGTCCACACCGATATTGCGACGCGCGACATCTTCCAAGTGAGTTTAGGCGGAGAGAAAAAACATAGTATAGATCATGCTGAGAAACATGTTCTATAAACATATTTGGAGGGCCTCCATTTCTAGAGGCTTTGGACCACAATTTTAAAGCCTCCTTAAAATAGAGACTCATTTAGAGGCCCGGCTAGAGATGATTTTGGGAGACTAAAACAAGAGATGGAGACCCATTTGGGGGCCCGGCTGGAGATACTCTTGCTAAGGTACTCCAAAAATCTATAAAAGGAAAGTTGAAGAACATATTACCTCCTCCTAAGTAATAGGTTTAATGTTTATTATTTATATTTTTAGATCTGAGAAAATATCTTCTAATTAGATCTAATTTGATTGAGTTAGATTTAACTTTCCTTTTTTCTTTTGCATCATAGATTTAGACTGAATACATTTTTCTCTTCTTGTATTATGTTTACGTGACAACACGGGAGCTTTTGGGGGAAAAAAACGTGACAGACATTTGTTCTCTTTTTATATCACGTGACAAGGGAACCATGCTCCGTGTCGCTGAACATGCAGTCCAACGACGCAAAGCACCGTACCAGGAACGCGTGCTGCTTCTAGGCCATTTGATTCACGAGCTGAACGGTGCAGTTAAGAATAACTTCATTAGTTTGCAAGTTAATTATGCCCAGGTGTTGTAACAAAGTGGTACATGAATTGGCAGTTTTAGGCTCAGTGTAGGCGTGTACCAAAGGAGACGATCCAATTTTGGATGTCCTACCAACTTGTATTATATTATGTCTCTGGTGACCAATGATTTTGGCACTGGTTAAGTAATGGAAAGTTTTCCCTTTCAACAGAAAAAAAAGAACGTGTGCTGCTTCTGGTCCACCAACTCGAGGAAGGGATTTGGCATGAGAAGGAAAGTGGAGGAAATTAGAAAGACTAGTTAAGGAAGGCTATAGATATTACAGATTTTTTTTCTTTTCTCTCTATATACTAATTACTAAATATTTTATTTATTTTAAAAATCAATGGCTGAGATTCATTTAAGATCTTACCCCTTAGGAGGTGAATGGAGTACTTTAGCATAGCCTGGTTGTTTATGCTGTGCAGTCAACTTATTGCTCCAGTTTGTATGACCATTGCCAGACCGTGGGCAGGACGATTCATATAGTCAATCTTGATCCAGCTGCAGAGCATTTCAACTATCCCGTAGACATGGGTAAAGTTTATGTTTCTGTTGACTAAGCACTTGCACAATTATTATGCATCTTAACTGCCTTGAATGATTGCTCTTACCCTTCCCCCCCCCCCCCCCCATCTCTTTACATTTTTGCAGATATCAGAGAGCTGATTTCGTTGGATGATGTTATGGAGGAGCGTGGAATAGGGCCAAATGGTGGCCTTATCTACTGCATGGAGTATCCTGTTGTCTAGTTTGTTACATATGACTATCTTGAGATTCAAGGTTTAGTACATATTGGTTTCAGAGGTATTTTTTCTGCTTAGCCATTCATACAGAAGAACTACAAATTTTGGGGAGTTGCTCAAGAATTAAACTACCTATATTTCGATAGTGTAATTCTTGAAGGATATTGGATATTCCTCATGTGGATGGAACTTGTTTTATTAGGATTTTATATGTTGTCAGTTGCTGTTTCCTTAACAAAGCTCAGGTACCTTGAAGACAGTTTGGATGATTGGTTGGATGAACAGCTAGAGAACTATTTGGATGAATGACTATCTCGTGTTTGATTGCCCTGATATATTCTTTCATCTTTCAATGGTGTAATTGTGAGCAGTTTCATCCCCATGTAATATTCTTAACACTTCCATGAGTGACAAAAACAAACATCCATCAATCTCTATATGCTCCTTTCTTGTACTAACTCCTAAGTCAAACTAACTTCTCCAACTTGACCAAAATTAATGCACTACAAAAAGATGTTTTATGGTTGATTTAATGAAACTAATTTGATGTTGCAGATTTTGGTGTACTCTTTTATAAACTTGGTTAAAATTTATAAATGTGGTAAAAATAGAGAAATTTGACTTAAGACAAAAACAGACCTCTTACATTTTGGAATGGAAGGGGTAGCTATTATACTTGTGTGCTAAGCGTGTGCAAAATATCATATTGAGTCACAACTAATGCGTTTAGCAATGCAAATGTGTACATTTCATCTTTCTTCAACTATTCCAACAACAACTGAGATAATTATAAAGGCAACATCACACAATATCAGCTAACAAGCTTTTGCCTCTCGTTTTCCCAGGCCAGATTGAACTCTTCACTCATGTTCCAGTTCTGCGCAACTTTGTTGGACATCTGAAACGGAAAATTTCAACATTTGTGCTGTGTACTTTCTTGATTCACAGGTTCAGATTTGCCTAACAGAATTGTTTTTGGCTATAAGATATTGAACCAAAATCTAAGCCTGATTTCAGTTGTTTTCCTTGATCTAGTTTGTCAGTGATGTAACAAAATGCATCAGTGGTTGCATGGCTTCTCTTTCTGCTATGATTCAGCTTGAACTTCCTCATATCAACATCCTTTCAAAGATGGATCTGGTCTCCAACAAAAAAGATGTTGAAGAGTATGTTTCATTCATTTCCTCCTTTACATCTTTGCAAAGATTTAGATTGCCTTTCCTGAATTAATATTGCAATATTTCTAGGTATCTAGACCCAAACGCACAGGTTCTTTTGTCACAGCTGAATCGACAGATGGCACCCCGGTTTGGAAAGTTGAACAAATGTTTAGCTGAACTGGTATGCCTGATATGTGCATCATCCTTTTGCAAACATTCATGGTTGAAATATTATTACCAGAGTTCTTTAGTGATGCGGTGACGTCATTGCACCCATAATTGCTGGATTTACAATTTATACAATTAACTTTATCTTCTGGATAAAAAATGGTTTCCATATATGTAAGCTTTATCCTAGTGTTCCTTTGATGTAATATCACCATGGACATCTTTGTTAGTGCCTAAGCATTGCCTGCCAGATAACTACATCCGCTTTGTGGAGTAGCTCTCGTTGCGAACACCTGTCATATGTGTATCTGGGGCTGTGTTGGAAAAAAGAACAGTTTATGGGGGGGGGGGGATTTCACATGGATTTCTTTCAATTTTATTTTTTTCCATCTCTAGTCTACTCTAACTTGCTTAGTTGCTTGGGACTCCAAAAGATCTGTTCTTGTAGACTGATTGATTATGATACTGTTTTTAAGTGCATTACCTTTTATTACGTCCATCGGCACTACAGTGTGAACTTTATATCTACTGAGGAAGTGCAATGCTTTAGCCATTAAGTAGTTCAATTTCTTGGTGAGCATTGATATGAAGTTGTACAAGCAAACAGATTCACTCATCTCAGCATGTTCATTTAGTCATTTTTTTTATAGACTAGCAAAGACGCACGTGCGACACGCACGTGATATAAAATGTATAGCATGTGAATAAGAAAACAGAACGGTGATAAAAAAATCTTAGCATTGGCAAATATACTCTCCGGCTCGTAATTTTGATGGATTTGCACTTCTCCCCACCTCTTTGGCCTTTTACTGACGGTTCTACCGTTGAGGTACGATGTGTCTGATTTAGGTGAGAATTGTACTTGTTTTTTATACTACAGATTTAGATTAGAGCTTGAGCATTCATGTAAATTTATTAGTATCTTTTCTTAATTTAGCTCGTGTTGGACTATTTTTGAAATGAGTATGGCAAGAGCTTGTGTTTGAGCTCGTCGAAACTGCCAAGAACAGTTACCCGCAAAAAAAAACACAGCCAAGAACAGCATGCAAGTTTGGGTCTACCAAATACGTTTCCGTTAAAAAATGAAAAAAAAACGGAAAAGCACCGGTCACCAACTCGCGACGTGCCCGCGTGAGGAAATCGAGCCAGCGCTCCTGCTTACCTCGCGTGGGCCACGCCAATGGGCCGACGAGCCCAACGAAGGCGCTCTCAGGCGGGCCGCATGCGCTGCTGTTGTCTGCTCGTCCTCACGATTTTGGAGCACCGGCGGGTAGATAGACCCCACGGTGAGAAAAAAAATTTAGTTTTGGCAGAAATATTTTCTAAATATCAGTTTTAGTGGGTTTGACCCTCTTCCAACCTTCGTTGACTCTTACAAGTGGGTCCGGCGTGAGGGGTAAGGTGGACCCAAATTGGGTGAGAAACGTTTTCAATTTAACTCGTTCTTTTATAGATAGATAACCATGCTACAGACATAATTTTCATTCTTTTTTTTTCACATACACCGTATGTGAACTGATCTGAGATTCTACTTGACTCTTATCAGTTTCACTTTTAATATTCTGTCATTTGACTTCTCTAGTTCCTTTCAGCATTCACAGCCTGCATGTTTTTTCCCATCATGCAGGTTGATGATTACAGCATGGTTAAATTTATACCGCTTGACTTGAGAAAGGAGAGCAGGTAATGCCGTTTTTTTCCCTTAGATTGATGGTTACAGCATAACTAAGCTCATACCATATTTATCTAAAAGACATGTTTCCATCTTGGGTCTTTGAGATTTCTGGTATAGGCTATAGCACACATGACGCTGCATGTGTAGAAGTCGTGTTTGAACCAAAATTCAGATCATGCTGTAGGAATAAAAATCTTAATCTGGTTACATCATGAAAGGCCGTAGCATGAGGTGGGTTGTTTGAATTATTTTTTGCAGATGATCTTTTAGCTAGTTTTAAATGGAATGCATCATTGCTTCATCTTGTTGTTGGTATTGAGATTTCTTGTGCATTTTATGGGATTGTTGGATAAGCTAAATTCTATTGTTTTGGCGAACCATTTGTTATGTTTCGATACCCTAACTGCCCTTGTTTCTGTAGCATACAATATGTGCTATCTTCCATTGACTCATGCATCCACTAAGGGGAAGATGCTGATGTGAAGATTAGGGACTTTGATCTCCCCGAGGACGACGACTAGAGTCATTTGATGCTCTAGGAACTACAAGCTCTGGTCTGGTGAAATCCTGGGACCTTTTTAGTTGGCGACGTCTTCTGGTGAAACCCTGGGGACTTTCGAGTTGGCAACAGAGTCGCGTCTACTTTTCTGTACATGGAACAATCCAGAGGCTCACTGTCTCGTCGACAAACTCATGTATGCTGTATACACCTGCTTGTATGGCTGGCACTAGTTACTGCTTGCAAGAAAATGCTATTCTAGAGTATTTCTGCGGCGTTAATGGTGGTTTCTTGACGATGTGCCTTTGTTGCAATGCTGATAGGGATGCAAGTGGGCGCAGGCCTACCTGCAAACCTGCCTCCTGCCTGCGAAAAAAGTCTTAATGGGCTCCTGCAGGCGCCTACATTTAGATTGCGGGCTCAAAGAGGTATACCTGCTAAATCCGTCGGGCTCAAGCAGGCAGGCCTGCGAAGCCCACGTTAACCTGCAAGGCCCACACCAGCCTGCACAACACCTGCACGGCTGCACACGCGACGCCCCGCACTCTCTCGGTCTCTTCTCCGTCTCCCGAATCGGCGCAGGGGCTTCGCTTCCGGTGACTCTGCTGCACCCCCTGCAGCACCCCCTCCAATCCAGCTGAAATTGGATTCGAGCCTCCTCTTCCTTGTTCGGCTCCTACTTCCTTGAATGTGTTCTTGGCTTCCCATGGCTCCTCTGTGAGGAAACCTAACTCCCCATGGCTCGGGTGTTCGACGAAGGCGAGAACACACCGATGTCGAGGACTAGAGGAGGGAGACAGTGCGGCCGGCATACAGGATGTGGGTGACCGCGTAGTCTCCCCATGGTAGCGGCAGCACAATCGATCCTTATGGCTATTGAATTCTATTTGATTCGGTGGAGTACATATCTGTCTCACGCGAGTGTCAGATGAGCTTTGGTTTGGATGTTGTTGCTTCAAGATCATCACTTGCAGGCTTGGTAGGTTTGAATTTGCATCTGCTTTGGTTTGAGCATGGCAGCAGACAGGCTTAATTGCAAGCGGACACCTGCGGGCGCCTGCAACCTGCAGGTTTTTTGCCTGCGAGGTCCGGCAGGAAAAATGCGGGCAACGAAATTGCGCTTGCAGGCACCTGCAACCTGCAGGTTTTGAGCGGGCAGGCTGATGCGACAGCCTGCGGGCGGCCGCAAGTGCAGCATAACTAAGGGTGTGTCTAGATTGGTGAAAGATTTCTCGAAAATACATTGTTCACCAAAAATACACTGTAGATGAATAATGTTCTGTGAGTGTGAGAGATGGGATGAATGGGGAAAAGTTGGATGAATGATGTTCTTTTATGTAGATTAGGAGAAAAAACACGGTAGATAAAAAAAACACTATAGGTCGTGCTGGGAAGCGTGTTTTGTGAGTGGGAGAGATGGGATGAATAGGGAAAAATTAGATGAATAGTGTTTTTAGAAGAAGTTGGGTAATCTAAACGCACCCAGGTTGTGTTTAGAGCATCTGTACCGGTGATCCGGTGCAATGAAAAAAAGCTACGCCAGGTAGGCCCAAAACTGGATCATTCAGGCTGTGTTCATATTGGAAGTAAAAAGTACTTTTTCTAGATGAACAGTACACTGGAAAACGTGTTCTGTGAGTGGGATGAATAGAAAAAACTTGTTGGAGAAGTACTTTTTCTTGAATCTGAACACAGCCTCGATAATTTGAATCGCACTTCTCCAGTGGTGTCAGATGCTCTGACTCGTCCAGCGCCTTCGTTTGCTCTTGGTCTCCTGCATGCGATAGACTAGTTCTATTTTTTCTATTTGTCACGAGCCGGTGCAAGATTTTGAGCCGATTCATTCTCTCTCATCAAAGAACCGATGCAATCCAGTGGTCAAGATCCGATTCATTGATGCCAGACTTTGCACCGGCCACTACAAATGGCCTTAGTTGGATTGGGGTGAAAAGATCTTTTTTCTGGGAAGCGTGTTTTGTCAGAGGGATGAATAGGAAAGTTGAAGAGAATTAAAGAGAAATTTTTCTAGAAAGCGTGTTTTCTGAGAGGGATGAATAGGAAAGAAAACATCTTTTCAAGTAAACATTGCCTTAGTGCTGCCTTTTCCATATAGGAAGCTACAGAAACCTGCAGGAAGAATGCGTACAATCTTAAACGTTAAAACCTCGAAACGTGGTGAAACTACTAATCGATTTTATGCGTGCTCGGCAGTTGTCACGTGTTACATAAGTGATAGGAGTCATGATCTCACCTACATGTACACTTCGCGTGTTTGTACACCCTCTCCAGACCACCTCCATGTTCGAGACCGCCTCTCCACTCCTCCAGTCTCCAGATCCTTACCTCCTTGTTTCCACTCCGGTGCATGCAGTGGTGCATGTGGTTGAACTACCACTAGCGCATGCAAATGTTTTGGATTATGAATGGAAGCCCCTTTTTGTAGGCAAGACAAAAATAAATGGCATGATGCCTTCACTTTTGGTACGTTGTGGCAATAGCTGCTGCTTGCAAGAATTTGGGATATTTTGGGGAATGAGGTACCTGAATGAACACGGCGCGCTTTTGTTGCCCTTCTTTTCCTATTTTGTGAACTTTGGATAGCGGCGTTCCACCCGCTTTCAAGAACTCCCTCAGGTCAACAGTATTTGGCGTTCAAATTTTGGCTTTCACGTTGTTCACCAGGGTACTCCGCACATGCTATCAGAAAGTTCTAGAGAACGACGAATCTAACGGAATTTAATTGCATTCTTCCAATACCGTGCGGACATTTTTGGCTCATATTGTATTAAAATACTATAGTTTACCTGCTCGAACACCTATGGCACTAGAACGGTTGGGATGCTATTGAGGAAAGTTAAGATGTACTACCAGTCCATAGACAGCATCGAGGAAAGTTAAGATGTACTACCAATCCATAGACTAAACCATAAGGAAAGTTCCTAAAAGAGAACTGCCGATCTACCAAAAAACTAATATTACCAAAGCATCAGCAGATTCAGATAGCATACGAGCATTTATGATCGTTTAGTTAGTATGTCGCAGACAACGCAAAAAATTGGTTGGTTATTGGCATGCAAGCAAGATACAGATGACCGCAAGATCCACACACAATCCACTGGTGACAATCATTGCATAATCAGCAACCATCAGAAGACATCACATTATTAGCTAATGTATATGAACGTCAAGTACAATTATTCCATTCTTGCAAACAACTGAAAATTTTCCATTCAAAATTTCAATTGAGCTTTCCAACGATGGATTATTGGGCAATGCATATGAAGCTCAGGAGTTGCCAACTGGGTCATGCAACCATTTATCATCCACATTCATAACAGCTAGCATCCGTTGCGATATTAGTCCCTGCTCTGCAAAACCATAGAAACTGTTAGTGAATGTCGTCTGGCACCTCAGAGCAAGAAATCAAGGAGATAAGAAAGCTTATAGTCGAAGAGCTGGGACAAAAGGTTGAACATAGAGAATAAACAAGAGCTAAGTGCTTAGTGAGAGCAATAGGCTTTGCCAATCATACACAAACCTAGCATGGCTATTGGTACTTTTACTGAGGCACTGGCAACTCTAGGCCCGTCAGGTATTTTGAACTAACTGATAGCTTGCTAACTTGTAACTGTCACTTAGCCAAGCTAAGTGGGCCTGGGATAATTGAAGTTTACACCACGTTCAGTACTATGATGCATGAAGCAAGGTTCTACTGAAATATTGTCTTAATAGTTGATATGTGCAGCAGAAAATTAACAGTGCTACAAATAGAAGCCAAAAACAGTGATAAGTTTGAGATCCACCTGCACTAGGAACACCATTCTCGTGCATTCTGGAACATCCGTAACCAAGGGCTGGGACCACTCTTCTCAACCTGCCAATCCTTGGGATACCATGGATATTGCCACATCATGAAGCAGCGCTCTGGATGCGGCATCATAGCCAGGTGCCTTCCATCAGGGGAACAGAGGGCTGCAATGCCTAGTGGGGAACCATTGGGATTGAAGGGATATGTCTCAGTTATGTTATTGGCATCATCACAATATCTGATGGGAGCAAGATTAGACTTCACAACAGTAGCTAGAACATTATCATCTGGGAAATAAGCTCTTCCTTCACCATGAGCGCTCCAAACACCCAAGGTAGAACCTTCCATCCCTTTGAACATGATAGCAGGAGAATCACCTATGGTCACACTGGTAAACCGGCACTCAAAACGACCAGATTCATTGTGAATAAACCTTGGCTGGGACATATCTCCGCCTGTACCAAGAGAACCTCCAACGTCTGATCCTGGCACCCAGCCAAGAAGAGCCATAAGCTGGCAACCATTGCATACTCCAAGGCTGAAAGTGTCTGGCCTATGGTAGAAATCCTGGAATTGCTTAATGAGAGGTTGGTTAAACCTTATTGATGCAGCCCAACCTTTTGCTGAGTCCAGCACATCTGCATAGCTGAAACCACCAACAAACGCAATCCCACGGAACTCCGTTAGAGAAGACTTCCCAGCCAAGAGGTCTGACATTGTGATATCCCATGGTTCGAATCCAGCAGCATGGAATGCAGCAGCCATTTCCCTGTCCCCATTGCTCCCTTCTTCACGAATAATAGCAACCTTTGGTTTTGAGGATGCAACCAACAGATTCTCGTCCGTGAATTTGGGAGTGAAAGACAGAGACCATGACGGTGATGTTCTGCTTTTTAGCCCTTCTTTCTCAAGTTTGACACAAGATTTCAGGCGTTGTAACTCCTCAAGCTGGAAGCTCGTTTCTTCCCAGAGATCCCTGAGATCTGAAGTTTTTTCCTTGAGATGCAGATTACCATCAACAAAAACTTCTATTTCCGGTGTGCTAGTAACTTCTCCAATTACATTAGCGGAAACACCTGCTGCCTCAAGCTTTTGCTTCACGACATTGAGATGCTCCGAGTGTACTTCAATAACAAGGCCAAGCTCCTCTGCAAAAAGTCCTTCAATGAGGCTCCTATCTTCCAAGTCTATGTCCATCTTAAAACCACAATTACCAGCAAATGCCATCTCAAGGACACTCACAATAAGGCCACCATCACTTATGTCATGGCCTGCTGAAATAAGACGTTCAGTGATAAGTTCCTGAATGGCCTCGAATACTTTCTTCAAGTATGGAACATCATCAATGTCGGGGCAATCATTTCCGATTTGATCAAATGCTTGTGCAAGAGCAGAACCACCAAGACGGCGATTTCCTTTGGCGAGGTCAATATGCAAAAGAATTCCATCCTTACCGAGCTTCAAATCAGGGGTTACTGTCAATGTTATATCAGGACATGTGACATAAGTACTAATAACCAGATTTCCAGGAGCTTTGACAACCTCACCATCACATTGAGCTGCCATGGAAAGACTGTCCTTTCCCCCATCTATTGCAATGCCAAGTTCAATCATGCAGTCGGCCAGTGCAACAGCTGCATCATACATATCTGCACCTTCACCATCAAGCTTTGCAGCGTACATCCAGTTCCCACTTGCTTTGACATCAGCAAGGGATGTAACCTTCGCCCACATAAGATTAGTCAAGGCCTCCCCAACAGCAAGTCTGGCCATGGCCTTAGGATTAAGCAAACCCTTTATTGGTTGTTCTCCAATGCTGCAAGCACCACCTGTCAGGTCTGTATATGTTTGTGCAATCACAGCCACATCAGCAAGTGGAAGTTGGAGAGGCCCAACTGTCTGCTGTTGTGCAACAAGCCCTGTCACACACCTATCAACCTTTGTGGTCAAGAAACGCTTTGAGCAAACGGATGGGAGCCTTAATACTCGCTTCAAAGCATCCCGCAGTGTTATCTCTGGTGCGATGTCTAAAGGCTCTGTGACTTGAGAAACACGCTTGAACTCAAAGGTCTTCTGAGGCATATCTCCTAGAACTTTTTCAAGCTCAAGTTCTTCAACAGGGGCAGGAGGGGGGAGGCCATTCAACTTGGCATGCTCCACAGCAGCACTATCAACCAACACAATCTTTCCACAGCCATCAATTTTCCCAATGACAGCCATTGAAACCCGTTCCCTCTGACAAAGTGACTCAAGCAGGCTTCTGCTTTCTGGTTTCACAAGTAGCGCATCCTGTTCCTGGTACTCGGCACCCCATATCTCCAAGACCGACAAGGTATGATCACCAACAACTATTGAGCGGATATCAATTTCAGCACCCTTAGGATATATTATTTCCTTCACAACATTACAGTTTCCTCCAGCACCCTGATCATGAATGCTGATGATGGGGTTGCTCTCTCCCATTTCCGCACATGCCCTGACCACACGATACAATTTCTGTGCCATCTCAGCATCTCCACGCTGTACTGCATTGAAATCAAGCTCTGCATCATTCTGGCCACTAACCATGCTCGAGGCAGCACCACCACCCATACCAATTCTGTATGCTGGACCACCAATCTTCACAACTAGCATGCCAATTTCTGGGTCATCCTTTGATATGTGTGCATGGTCAATTTGTCCAATAGCTCCACTGAACATTATTGGCTTCAACCATTCACGCCGCTCCCCATTTAGCAACCGCATCCCAAATGTTCTGGTATATCCCTGTATTAGAGGCTCACCAAACTTGTTCCCATAGTCAGACGCACCATCACTAGCATCAACAAGAATTTGCAATGGAGAGGCTAGGTTCACTGGGTAAGAAAAGGAAGGGTCCTCCCAGGGTGCATATGAATGGTCAATTCGAAGATTACCAACACAGTAACCAGCAGTGGAAGCAACAACAAAAGAACCCTTTCCAGTGGCATGTGTGTCTCTTATACGGCCACCTGCACCTGTCTCAGCTCCAGGGTATGGCGCGACAGCACATGGAAAATTATGGGTTTCTGCTGTGAATAAAATATCAAGCTCTCGCATCATGATAGCTAATGGTGAAGTGGACCCCGGAATTGTTGGACGTAGCTGATTTACTGGGAATCCTTTTATTGCACTAGAGTTATCCTTGAATCCAATGACAGAGTTACTGGGGTTGGCCTTCAGGGGTTTCTTCACTAACTGGAACAAAGTGTTTGGCATGGTTTCTCCATCTATTACAAGCTTCCCATTAAAAAACCAATGTCTGCTGTGCTCACTATTGGATTGGGCAATATCAAAAAGTTCCACCGTAGTCGGATCACGTTTGATATCATCTCTGAAAAGGTGTGTATAGTAGTCAATATCTTGTTTATCAAATGCAAGCCCCATCTTCACATTTATCTCTTCCAATGCTTCTTTTCCCTTTTCCATGACCGGAACAACACGGACAGGTTCAGGAACTACATCTGACTGAAATGATGTGAGCTTGGTGGGATAAACGCACTCTGTCATTCTGTCATGAACCAATGCAGAAAATTCTTTGAGCTGACCATCATCAAGTGGGTCACTACCAGGCTCAAGGTGCAAAAGGTATCTTCTTGACCTCTCCAGACGGGTCACTTCTACTAATGAGAGAGATCTGCAGATTGAGACAGCATTGGTCGAGAATGCTGTTGAAAATGTCATCCGGGGACCAACCTCAACAATGACAGTAGAAGAACTTCTAGAGACTTCCTCCTCCAGAAAGCTCCCAGTTTGCAACTTCTCAGGTTCATATGTTTCTGCTAAGAGCCAATGAAGCACTGAAAGTTTCTCAGGAGTAAGTGGATTGTCCAATTGAATGTTGAAGCACTGCTCGGTTATTATATCAACAATATTCGCAGAAACCTTGGCTTTCACTTTCCTAAGCAGCTCCGCGGTTTCACTTTCTTGAAGAAATGGTATACGGTACAATTGAATAATCCCAGCATCCACTGCAGTATCAGATTTCTCAACTAATGGACTGTCAAACCCCTTGGATACCACGGCGCCAGGAGATGAGGACAATCGGATATTAACTCTTTGTGCACGTGGCCAACAGAGATGCTGTTGATGAAAAAAATGTTGACCCATTCGTGACCTTCTTGATCCAAGACTTCTAGCAGCAATTAAACCGTATATCTTTCCCTGGGTAGAGAACAAACATAAGAACACGCTAATGCCAGCCAAAAAAAATTGTGATATTCATAGATTGCATACCATATTTCCAGGAAAGCCTTTAGTGCGTAACAGATTGCTTGATGTCATTTGGCCAGATGATGCCATTGCAAACCCAAGGATTTTTTAATTAAAAAATCAAAAGGAGATCTGCATCACATCAACTAAGAATCAGTGCTCTGTTGAGTCCACGGTAAAACTAAAGAAGTAGTGAAAAGTACAAAGCCAGTAGGGAGATTGAACATGGTGAAGCAAAGAGGATAAAACAACCATGATATAAGAGCATTTCTTTTCAACAATCATCAATTTTAGGTCTGATCTCAATTATTATGGTGACATTTTATTTAAAATGTCAGGAAATTACTAACAAACCTATGCAAAACAGTTCTTGCATGAAGTAAGATGTAGAAACTTGATAAAAGAAAAAAAAAATCTTTCAACATCTCCATTTTTTAGTGTGCTCTATAGCTATAGGAAGTTCAAACTTCAAAACTACGGGGTCCTTCTCCTGAAAATGTAAATATCATCTCGCACAAGAAGTGCTAGGAACACAGCTACAAAATTGATTATTCCAGTAAAACAGTGACAGAAACTCTACCTGTTCAATCAAAAGAAAATCATTCTCCACTATTCATTTGATACCGACAGACAGGATTTCGGTCAGTAAATGGCGTGCTAAGCCCGGAACCAAACTTACCAGCCAGTATGGCCACGCTGTCTGCAAATATGCAAGCTGACAACCAATAGTTATTCCTAGATATACTGCATATGTTATTGGTAGCTAGCGGAACAATAGCACAGAAGTGTCCCCGAGTGCTGGCCTCAAGACAGCGGGCTACATCTTACATTAGGGTTTAGGGTCGCTAGTCAGAAGAGCTAAACTATCAATTCGAATTCAGAATGAATCAAATCTTCATTTCGCGCAGCAGGAAGGGAAGGGAAGGGAAGGTTCGTGCATACCTCGTGGGTGCTCGTCGATGGCAAAGGGCATGAAGGCGTCGCCGTTGCGGATCTGCCGCTGACTTGCTGCTCGCCCAGTTTTCGCCGGCGGAGGAGATGGAGAGAAGACAGAAACGGCGGCGGCAGCGAGGTGAAGGGGAGGGACGTCGGCGGCGGGGGCGAGGTGGAGGGTAGGGAAGGCCTACGGTGCCGACGAGGTGGAGGGGAGGGACGGCGTGCGGTGGGGCAAGTGGTGGGCCGGAGGACTGGAGGAGCTGCTCCGTCGGAGGAGCCGCTCGCCGGCGGCGCTAGGCTTGTGAGACAAGCTTGCGGGGAAGACGGGAGCAGAATACACGAGCAGCCGCCGCCGCCGCCGCCGCCGCCTCCGCCTCGAGTGGTAGAGAGAAAAAGAAAAGGAAAGGCAGATGCTTTCTAATGCGATGTAGTTGGGCCGGCCAGCCTACCGGCAGATGGGGTTGGGCTGCAAAGAGCAACGGGAGGTGGAGAGGAAGACGACGACGAGTGCGGTCGCTCGCTGGCGGCAGCGGCTGGCGGGCTACATTGTTGGGCTGTAGTGGGCCGTCTTAGGCTGGTAGTATTTCGGTTAGAAAAAGCTACCGCGAGACCGGCCCGCAGCCGCTCCAGCCCGCACGCACGACCGGCCCGTACGCTCCTTCCCCCACCTCTACACGATCTGGCCCAGCGGCGCCAGCCTTCTTTACAGCAAACAGTGGCCCACGTATGCTCTTTTATCCCTACAGCCCGCACAGGGAGGTATTCCAGCCATGAAGATGAAAGGGGATGCGACGGGAGATGAAGTGGGGGCAGGTACGGCGGAGCGCCCACCGGCCTGATTTCGTGGGATTTGTTTGGGAGAATGTGGAGCAAGAGGATCATGCGCTGTTCTTGAGCGAGGCATGGCCGCATGGGTGCAGTTTCCCTCGCGGGACGGAGCGGAGGTTGCGAAGCTGGGATCATAAGCGAATATGGTCGGGGCAGATGGGTCGCGCTCTCGCCCATCGCGGTACTAGTGAACGAGAGCCGGTTCGTTTTGGCATGGAATGGTATGGAATCAATCTTAATTTACTCAAAATGTTTGTTCGGTTAGGCATGGAAGGTTTGAAACTCAGCATGGTTTGGTCCCGTTCCATACAAAAATGCCTATTTCATTCCATGAGTATGACCTCATGGAACCAAACCTCATGGTTTGAGTGACATGCATGGAACCACTCAAACCATGCATGGAACCATTCCAGCCTGGGAGCAATTCCTGGGTTGCCGAACAAGCCCTAACTCGGTCCATTTCGGTTCGAGGTCAAGAATTCCGTTATGAAGAAAAGAAACGAAAAAAAATAAGTCTAAATTTCAACCTCCAACTATCACGATCGTCTGATTTTCAACCTTGAACTACAAAACCAGATATCTTACACCATGCAACTATCGAAACCGGACACTTTACCCCCTTAAGCACAAACAACCCGGTTTACACTGTAACCTGGCAATGGTTTTGCCTACGTAGATGCCATGCTAGCCTCTTCTTCTTTCTTCCTCCATCGGCAGCAGAACGTTTCCTCTTCCTCTTTCTTCCTCGGTCGGCAGCTGAGCAGAGCACAACCGACGCCGCCATTGTTCTCCTCGGCCCTCGCCCCCTCCACCTTACGCTACCCTAGAGGTCCACCGCGCACCTGATCTCGACCTCGACCTCCCCAAACCCCCACTTCCCCTGCCTCACATCTTCTTCTTCCTCCACCAACCGATGAGAGCTCCATTGACGGCACACCAAATCCTCGCCGCCGCCGCGCGCCTGCGAGGACCGCGAGCCACCGTGCTCACGCGTCGCCGTGTGCCTGCTCGCTGCCGCCACTGCGCCCCGCACGCCTGTGCCTACTTCGCCACCACCAGGCACGCTCGTGTCGCCGCCGCTGCGTACCACGCGCCTGTGAGCCATCGCGCCCACGCGCCACCCCATGCCTGCTCGCTGCCATCGCGTCTCGCGCACCCGAGCCTGCTTCGCCGCCGGCGGGCTCGCCAGCGCAGGAGACGAGGCGTCGGCCTTAAGTCATCTATCGTGATGGGCTCGAGATGAATCCAAAGAGAAGAGAAGATAAGATACGGGTATTTTGGTCATTTTTAATCGTTAACGAGTATGACATGTGGATCCTATTACTGTAAGATTACATGTGGCATCCACGTAGGCAAAATCGCTGCCACGTCATAGTGAAAACCGAGTTATTTGTGCTCAAGGGGGTAAAGTGTCCAGTTTCAACAGTTGAATGGTATAAGATATCTGATTTTGTAGTTCAAGGTTGAAAATCAGACGAACATGATAGTTGGAGATTAAAATTTGGACTTATCTAAAAAAAGGGGCTTGGTTTTAGCCAGTTCTGTTTCAAGGCCCGTTTGAGACGCTTCCGCGATGCTTTCATTGAAATTAATCCGCTTCTAGCGCTAAACAGGTGGATTCTTGACGTGATTTTTACAAACACGATTTCTGAGAACGTTCCTTTTACATTACGACGCGGAATCGACTCGAACCCTCGATTCTTCAGAACCTGCAACGATTCTCGGCCGTCTTTGCGCGTCCCCCACAAATCATCGCGAAAGAGGCAAAAAATCGTAAGAGAGTCTATATTCTGGGTGGGCACTATCGCTTAGCGTCCATTCTGCTTTAGGATCCGCTCATTCCTCTCCCCTCTGGTGTATTCTCTCCGTATTCTATTTCTTTTAATTTTGTATCCCCGCGACGGAGTCCCCCGCAAGCCCACATTCATCTCTCATCCGCCTGCCGCCGTTGCCGTTTCCTCCTGCCGTCGTCGCGCCCCCTCCGCTTGCCCTGCTCCACCTCCGCCGCCGCCACCGGTTCTGCTCCATCGCCGCCGCACCTGTTGTATGTAATGCTGGTAACTGGTCTAACAGTCCAACTGTATCATGTCCTTGAGTTCTCTGTAGATATAAGAGTTTGCATAAATAAAATGTTCAAGAAGCCCCTCATGATTCATGAACAAGTATGAGGGCGAGATACAGAATATTGTTGGATCTGCAACTGTAAGGGCTTGTTCGGCAACCTAGAAATTGCTCTCAAGGTGGAATGGTTCCATGCATAGTTTGAGTGGTTCCATGCATGTCACTCAAACCATAGGGTTTGGTTCCATGAGGTCATACTCATGGAATGAAATAAACCTTTTTTGCATGGAACAGGACCAAACCATGCTGGGTTTCAAACCCTTCCATGCATAACCGAACAAACATTTTGGGTAGATTGGGATTAATTCCATGCCAAGATATTCCATGTGGTTTGGAGCCCATTCCATGTTATTTCATGCCAAAACGAACAAGACCTAAAAGAGGGAGTTTAAGGCAGAGAAAATAAAGGAAACATGCTATGAGCGGAAAGTGAAAATGATTCAGAAAAGAAAAAATCAAAACCTAGAGCCGTCAGAAAAAAAATGATTCAGATGGACGCTAGCTGCAGCCAACAAGTCGCAATGGAACAATCAAAATCCACAAAAAAAAACAGGAGAAAATCAGAGAGGAAAGGGGAAATCACATCAGTCGAATCATGACTTGAAGACATAGAAAGCATAAGGAGCATATCTTGGAGGCAGACGTGTCTACAATGAATCCGAGTGTAAACGCACAATAGTGTGATGCAGGGTGAGAGGGGTGAGAAGAGCAGAACGTACCCGACCAAGAGATTTTGGGCCGTGTTTGGTCCCAAAAGTACTTTTTACTTTCTATTCATCCCCCTCACAGAACACGCATCCCAGAAAAAAAGTATTTTTTTCTCCACCACAGCTAAACACGGTCTAACATTTGAACTCGAAACCCTAGGTAATGGATCCCATATCTGCAACTGATGCAGCACATCGCAGGAGAGAAGATGAAGTTGAAGAAGAGCTGGCGCTGCCGGGATGAGGAAGCCGGAGTGACGGTGGTGGCGGAGAACGTCGAAGTTGAGAGGAGTCGTCGTCGTCGGTGGCTGCAAGCTCCGGCGCCGGTGGCGTCGAGTCAACAGTGGAGAGGAAGATGAAAGGGCCCCTCGGACGATTGCCTCGTCTGTGCGTCGCCCCCGACGACGACTAGTCCGTCCGTGCGCATGGAGCTCGCGCCAGAGGAGGGCCGGGCCATGTTCAGATTCGCTGAAAAGTACTTCTCCAACTAGTTTTTCCTATTCATCTCTCTCACAGAACACGTTTTCCAATGCACTATTCATCAGCAAAAGTACTTTTCACTCCCAATCTGAACGCAGCCCCGGCCTTGCCCATCCGTGCGCCGGAGCTGGCGCCACTGCTGCTGCCCCCAGGTCGGCCATCCTCGCGCCAGAGCAATCAGAGGATTGTTTCTTCCCCGGAGCGATTCCGACTGAGAGTCCAAACGGCCTGTTTGTTCTGGCGATTCCATGGGAGGCCACTTTTACAGGAATCCGACTTTGGAGAGAAGCGTGTTGAGAAAAAGTTGTCCTAGACGGGGCCTCAATCTCGGTAGTTTGGTATCTTGGGCACGGTTAACTATTCGCACGCTTAACTGTAAGGTTCGGCTCTGTATTTTTAGTATGTTGCTTAAGTACTCGTAGTATTTAAAAGTTGACGAACCAGCTAATTTTGCTAGTTCAGCGTGGTAGGTACGGAAGTCCAAGTCCTACATTTTTTCTCTCCAAAACCGAAAGAAGAAAACTTGGTGCAAGTTCATCGCTTGCCGCTGCAAACTCTCGGCAAATGCCCACGGCGCGTACGGACTCGGTAACACTGACAACAAACCTCGTGTAAGGGGAGCGGCTCTGGGCAAACATCGTGCAAACTTCTCGCGGACGTCTGGGGCACATTTGCAAGCCCACCCTTTTCCCTCGCGACCACGGTACGTTCCCGCAGGAAGGCGAAGGCCTGACTGGCCTGTTCATCAAAGGGCACGAGAACGCAGTGCATCGTCTCGGTGACCTCAATCGATAGATCGAGCAGCACAAGTCGTCGGAGCTTGCCGGACATGGGCGTCGGCGCGAGGCCGTCGGGTTGGACTTGGACGCGCGCGTGCGCGTTGCTGCTGGCCTTGGTCGCCGCGGGCGCGCACGGGGCGAGGACGGGGCCGCGGGGTGGGGCGCCCGGTCACTGCGGTGGCAATGACATGGCGCTGGCGAGCGCGGCGAGGAGGTCGCTGCTCTCCCAGCCCGGGGTGTCGTGCTGCACCCACGATCCCAACATTCCTTGATTGGTTGTAAACTTGTATCCAGCGAAATACTTCCTCAATATCAAAATATCTGTCGTCGATGTTATTAACTTTTGTTTTATAGGACCGTTCATTTTATTAAAAAATTTTATGAGTATATTTATTTTCTTTGTTAGTTTGGTATTTTAAGTATGGCCATGGCATGTATTATCAGTATAGTGGACAGGCGCTGGTTTACTGTCAGCCAAATTAAATTGAGAGGCTCCCTATCAAACATATGCATCACTGTTCACATTGATTTAGGCCTGTGCATGGGTCCGGCAATCCATTCAATCCACCCACTCAAAACCCAACCCAAACCATGAGAAGGATTCTTATATGGATTGTGTGGATATGGTTAAAATCCATTTGACCCGTGGGTACAGTAAATCGCATGGGATTGGCGGCGGCAGAAGCATAGCAGCAGTCGGTGGTTGCGAGGAACGGCCATAGGGAGCTGCTGCAGGGTCGACGCCGAGCTCACGCTCCTCCTCGTCGCGACCGTCGTGGCGCGCGACCTCTCCCGCGGCATGACGCGGCTCTCGCCGACCGGAGGGCACGACGGAGCACGTCCCTCGTCGCCGACACGGAACTGCTGTGGGGCACGGCGGCGGCGCGTCCCTCGTTCGCCTATAGGAGCTGCCGCGGGGCACGGCGGTAGCGCATCCCTCGTTCGCCTACGGGAGCTACCGCGGGGCACGGCAGCGGCGCATCCCTCATCGCCGACGGGAGCTGCGGCGGTTCACGGCGGCGGCGCGTCCCTCGTCGCCGACGGGAGCTGCGGCGGTGCACGGCAGCGTCACGTCCCTCCTCACTGACGGGAGGCGGCGGCGGCGCACATCATCGCGGGCGGAGACAACACGAGGTGGCCGTGCACGCGTTGCAGGGGCACGTCGGGGAGCTGCAGAAACAATTGCGAATTTGATCCGGCTAACCCACGACCCATCCAATTCAATCCCATCAATTCATGGGTGGGTCAAAAATCCATCCAAATCCACTAAATCCACCTATGCACATCCCTACATTGATTGCAGTTTGCAAAAATGGTTTTCCGTATGTATGCACATGAAAAATAATTACGAAATTAAAGGCCCAAAACAGTTTTTTTCTTTAATCTCCAGCTGGAGCCAACAGCCAAAGAGTGTAGGAGCCGATCAGACAAAGGAGAAGGACTGAGGGAGGGAGAGGAATGAGCAAAGCATAGCACGTTGATTGCGGGGAAGTTAAAATAGTATGCGTTGCTTGGGGTTTTATAGCTAGGGAATAATGAGTCAATGAGATACTAATCGATGTAGAAGGAAATGTTTTTTGTATTTGAATTTTTGTAGGGAATAATATTATTTGAATTTTGGTAACCAATGATTTTTTTATTTATGTATCTTGGTTAATAAAATTTAAGATTTTTAGCTTAACATATTCTTCTGTAAAATTTAATTAGTGTTTTACCTAAGCATGTCTATGCAAGTTTTGACTGATGATGTATGGTGTGATCATACATTATAATAATATTTAACCACACAAACATAATATATCTACATGATTTTCGTCCGTGGCAATGCATGTGCATGCTTGCTACTTGAAACAAAAAACACAACCCTCCAAAGATATTTTTTGTCCAGAACATAAAGACTCTGAAGTGAACAAAGATTTCTACATTAAATGTACATGAGGAAAAATATATCTTTAGTAGACCTAAGCATTTGTGGCCCGGCCCGGCCCGGCCCGTGAGCCCGGTGGGTTTTGGCTTGCCCGTGCCTTATAGTGGGATGGGACTGGGCAGCGAAAACCAAGCCTAAAAAAAATCGGGCCGGCCCAAGCCCGCCTAGACGATTAATTTCATTTATTTTTCAACTAAAAAAGGACGGGAAGCCCGAGCCCGCCCGCGGCCCGACCCGAAAACTCGGCCCGAACTTGCCCATGGGATGGGCACGGGCACAAATTTTTGGCCCGAAATAAACCGGGCTTTTTCTCGGCCGGCCCGAATTAGGCCCGACCCGCAAAATGCTCAGGTCGAAGTTTTAGGTAACATCAGCTAAATAGAAAGACAATAATGATGTGTTTGGATGTTGGCATTGAGGCTCTAAAATTGGCATTAGATAGCACCAAATGATGTTGTTTGGATGGCTTAGACTTTGGAAATGGAAATCATCCTTAATGCCCAAGTAGTATTCGCTACACCCACGCACCCTCGCCCTCAAGGCGGAGTTGTGACCCTCTTTATTAGGGAGAATTAAAGACGAGGTGGGCGACGACATGAGACAAACACCTATTTCCCTGTGTCCGGTAGCTTGGTGTCCCCTTACTCGTCTCCGACGGCTCGACACCCTCTTCTTCCCCATCTTTGAGTCCAGCGACACTCTTTCCCTGCCTCCCTTCCTCCATGGCGAGCTCGAGAGCACCCCTTCCCTGCTTCTCTCTGCGGCGAGGCGGTGCCTCTCTCCTGCCTCCCCCCGTGGTAGCCCTTCGACACGCCAGAGGGGAGGAAACGAAGGCCCCAAGAGTGAGCGAGGATCCGCGCCACCCCACCCTTTACCCTCTGCTGTGCCTTTCCGTCGTGCTCGAGCAGGAGGAAACAGAGGCTGTGGGGGCGAGCGAGGAGCCACGTTGCCCCTCACTTGTATCCCTTCGTGGCGGCCCTCCGATACGTCGGAGGAGGATGAGGCGGAGGCCGCAAGGGGCGAGCGAGGAGCCATGCCACCCTCCCCTGCCTCCCCCCACGGCGAGCCCAACGTGCACGTCTCCCTTGCCTCCCTTCGCATCCCTTCTTTCTCAGGACCGTTATCCGCCAAGGTCGGTGGCCCGGGTGTAGCTGAGGTACAGATCAAGAAGATGACCAATGCCGCCACCGTGTTGGATGTCCAAATATGAATTGGTACTCACTCATTTTTGTTGTACTCATACACGTCCGGGTTTCTCTCGCTTATCAAACGCTATATTTTCCCTCCATGTTGGCTCCCTCCTCCCTTCACTGGCGCGCCACCTCCCCCACCGTCACTGGTCGATCTACAGGGCCCACCCTAAGATTTGGCCCACAAAAAGTATACTTTGTTTTTGCTAAAAAAAGACGTTGACGGGAGCAACCGAACAGGCACGCATCTGCGTCGCCTTCTCGCCTTCTCGCGAGTCGTGACTCTCTTCCGAGTCGTTCTGCGCGCTCACCTACTCGCCTAGGATTTGGGCGGTGGCCCGAACGGCGGACTGGTGGACGGCTGCTCGGCGGCTACCTGCCTGGCTGTGGCTGGGGAGGAAGGGAACGAGACGTGCTGGTGGTGCATAGCCGATTGGATTCGGCTGTCCGGCGTGCACCCACGTAGCCACGTGACGCGGAGGCGCGCCTAGCACTCCGGTCTCCGATCTAGTCAGCGAGCTTCTTGCTTGTTCATGGTCAGAGATCATAACACAGACTTTTATTGGAGTAGTTTGTGTTTTCATGGTGCGCAACTTGGTTGCGGGCTAGTAAATCAGAGGCATCGTGAAGACCAAGCAACTTTATCCAATCGAGGCCTTTGATTGGTAATGTTTCCTGTAATTTTGTAACTGTAATTTTACACGTCAACTTCATCGTGCAGAATGTAAATATCCTGCTTATATGAAGCTTGGTGTCGTATAAAAAATTTATACTTTCGGCCCCACCTAGCTTCAAATTTTAAATTCGCCGGTCGCCACGGCTGACAGCACCCCGTCCCTCCCCTCCACCTTGCCGGCACCATCGGCCTCCCCTCCCTTCGACCTCGCCGCCGCGGCCGATGTCCCTCCTCTTCACCTCGCCGCCGCGGCCGACCTCCCTACCCCTCTCTTTCTCTCTCGCCACCTCCCCTACCACGCGGGCTCCCCCCCCTGCACCTCACAGACCCCGTCCCTCCCCTCCACCTTGCATTGTTTTGGACCAATCCTGTGATGTGATGGACCCGGGAGTGGGACCACCACCAGCTGGGTTGTTGAGGCTCTCAGACTGACTTGTGGGCCCCATGCAGCGGTGCCCGGCTTTTTCTTTTTCGTCTAGCAGCGTCGCACTATCTCCTTGTTCCGTGGGCCGAATAATTCGCGTCCAATCCTGTTGTTGTTGTACCTTTTGTACTGCGAAAAAAATCATTCTTGGCACTGCGCGGTATGGTGCTATGGTCCATTGGTCCTCTTCGGTATGGTGCTATGGTCCATTGGTCCTCTTCGGTACTACGAGGATGAACACAAGAAGATACTAAGGTCTCTGACCCCGTGAGGCTGTGACCTTGTATCTGATGCGTTTTTCTATTCCAGTTCGTAGAAAAAGTCGTTGCCTTGCTTGCAATTGTTGGAGCCTCGCAGCATAGGCAGAGTAAACAAATATGTTGCTTTCTCAAGAGATGAGTTGACAGTTTTTAATTTTTTTTATTTTGTAGTGATAGTACGGCTACCTTGCAATTACCATAATCAAGCCATCGCACTCGCCCTTAATTGATTGGTAGCACACTCAAAGGCCCAATTCTTTGAATGTGGACATATATGAGAGAAAAAATATCTTTGTCTCATTTCTATGTTGGAGCTGCAATTCTTTTCAGTGTTGTTATATTATAATACAGAGTATATTAAAAATGCACTGCCTTTGATTTACTCTGGCTCAGAGCTTACCTAGCTAGAAATTCAAGGTCGTCACTAGTCAAAATGGAGCACTGGAGGCGAACTGAGCTGTAGCTCAGCTGGCAAGGTTTCTTATGGTGGAACCAGCCCACCAGGGTTCGAGTCCTCGACTCGGCACTGGTGCTCGCATTTTCCTGAATTATTCCAGGATTTAACCGGCGTTATTCTTTCAGTGGTAGGCGACGTGCCTATCGATAGCGACCGGCCAGTCTTTCGGAGGTGCTCATATGGGTAGGGTTGCGTACATATGTTTATAGGAGCAAAGGTGCGTACGTATATGTGAGCGTTTGCTTTTGTACTGTGTGATTAAAAAGAAATAGAGCACCAACTTATATGATGGCTTTATGTACCAAATGGCAAATCTGTAGGAATTCCTTCCCAAAAAAGTGTGCCTATGATAGATTTTCTAAAGTTAAATAAGATGCTTAAAAAAAGCTAAAAGCAATACTTTCTATTGATTCACTTCATGTTTTGGGCGCACGAAATCACTTGGCGAGGGCATAAAAGAGCAAGGCAACAAGTGGGGCCCTTGCCTATTCAGATCGGCACCGGGGCATGTCTCAGTGCCGTGGTGGAGCATATCTGCCCAATGCTAGCATCTAATGCCAGCTTATCCCCTGACGTGGCACCACCAGCTGGTGTTCCCACCGTAGGTCCTCGTCTAATTTTATGTTTACCCACCGAAAGATACGAGCTAAGTGTACACTGCAACGTCCAACGTGCACCCAATTAACCGTGTAATGATGTGGTGCCGGGGCAGCTAGTGGTGTTCGAGCCCACCACATATCTACAAACCGAATCATTTTCTTTTAAACTAATACTCCCCGTACCAAATTGTAGGGTCTTTTTTCGCATATTTAGAATTTTAGATACACAGATAATAGTATCTACACAGTGCATCTAGGTTGTATATAACCATTACCAAAACGGCATGTAATTTAGAATGGTGAGAGTAAGTCTTTCAAGTTCCAGCACGAAAAGATGTTATTGCTTTGGTGCTACCTATTTTTTTTTTCGTTCATTGTTTCTAATTTTGAAACATCTACATTTAAGCCGGTGGAGAATTTTGAGGTAACACGAGATCACACTAAAAGTTGACATAAGAATTTAAGACCACTGTGCTTAGTTTAGGTCTGTGGACTTGCATCATAGTATTCACCACGTCCTAATGTGCATCGCTGACACTGCCAGCTCAGCATCACGGTTTCTAGCTCAGCTCGTCAAAAAAAAAACCCCAAGCAAATCCCACCTCAATCATTTGTCCGTGGGCCCCACTCCAACCCCTCCTCACACCCTCCTCCCGCCATTTTAACCGACGCTGCCGCCCGCCTCCTCACTGAACTGCTCGCCGAATACAAAAGCCACACCCCTCAAAGAGCAAGCTGCTCCACCAATCGAATCGCAGCTCCGCTGCCCTCCACCTCCTCCTCCATGGACGAGCCACCTCTCCATCCACCACTCCTCCCCCACGCCCTCACCACCGGCGAGTAGCGCCCTCCCTGTTCTTCCCTCGCCGGATTCAGAGTTTCAGACTCTCAGGGCTGTTCCGATTCCCCTTCCCGCCCAAGTAGAATACCCGATTCGTTGGGCTCCTTCGCTCCCCATGTCCGCTGCGGCGGCGGCGGCCGGGCAAGAGGTGGCGGCGCCGGTCATGGTGGCCGCGGCCGAGGTGGAGGAGTGGGAGGTCTGCGCGTGCTGCGGTCTGAGGGAGGAGTGCACGCCGGCGTACGCGGCCGGGGTGCGCGCCAGGTACGGCGGGCGCTGGCTCTGCGGCCTCTGCGGCGACGCCGTTGGCGAGGAGGTCGCCGCCGGAGGCGGGTCAGTGATGGAAGTGGAGGCGGCGATCGCGAGGCACGCCGCCTTCTGCCGGGCGCTGGACGGGCGCCGGACGCCGCCGGACGCGGCCGAGAGGCTCATCGCGGCGGTGCGGCGGCTGCTTCGCAACGCCGGCGGCAAGGAGGAGAAGGCCGTGGTGGTGGTGGAGATCCAGGAGGCCTCGTGATCCACCTGCCTGAAATGGATCGAAGATTTGTTCTTGCAGGCTGAGGCTTGCTAGCTAGCAATAGTGCTAGTCTTTTTTATTTTGAACTTCTCCATGTGTCTGGTAATTTAGATTTTAGCTCTGAATATCTGCAAGCTTAATTCGCATAAAAAATGCTGCAATCTCTCCAGCTCTTGTAGAATTCTCAGGAGGCATGGAAGATCTGAATTTTGAAAATAGAAGGGCTGTGGGGGATCGCATATATATAAAAGCTACAAGATGTGAGAATTCCATCTTACATGTTATTTAGTTCAAATTCACCCAATTTGTAATGCTTTAGCACTGCTACAGATTGAAGGCCAGAGTTATTTTTGGTTCAGGGTAAGGATGAAGCAAATAGAATAATTGGCGCATAGATTTCTCCTTGCTGAATACTCTATTTAGAAAAACTGAACGGTGCAGAGGCAGATGCACGGACCTAATTTTCTTTTTCAGACAAATCACAGGGCTATTTGTAGATGTATGCAACTGAGACTTTGTCAAATTTAGTAGGCTTCTAGAACACGACAAACGTTCGTGTAAGTGAGTACAGTATCTTACGTTCCAAATTAATCAGCTATTGTAAGTGCTGGTTATAGGCTGTGATTTCTTTTAGTAACAGAGTATGGAGGATAATACAATCCATGGAGTCGTGTGGAGCAACTGTTCAGATCATACGAGTGTCTGAGGATCACTTAGCAAATAATGCAGAAAGTTGCATTGCATACCAACGCCTTTTTTAACTCATTTGGTAGCATCAGACAATGCAACTTGCAGATGCCAGCCATTAAAGTGTAGTGCAAAGCAAGGATTGATATCTGAATTGTGCATTGCAGTAAAGTTAAGTTACTGAATACAAAATTATCCCGATTTTCATGTAAGCTACTGAACACAAAGTATAACCATTGTTAGTGGTGTGCTTGGCCTTTTCAAGTAAGATTTGTTCTTATCTGCTGGTCTGCAAGGGAAGCCATGTTAATGTTCCTTGCTACCACTTGCAAATGATTCTTTAGTCAGAAGAGAAGTAATATTGATGAAGTCAACTGAAACATAAAATAAACTCTGAGAGTCACCTTTTCTTATTAAAAATCTGGAGAGGCAAGCTTGCAACTGATCAGAAGCTACCAGCCAATAATTGCAACTATTTCTAGGGCGTCTGATGTGGAACCCATGGTTGTTAATTGGCTGAAGGATATGCCAATCGTCCATGGTTCTGCTGGGCTTAATGGAGTGGATACCAATCATGGTTGCGATGCTCATCTTCACGTGCGCCAAAATGAGCTGAAAACCGCCCCCAATCAAGGATCCTAATTTCTTCCGCAAAGTTTTCATCAAGGCCCACTGAACAATCCATCCCTGTGATTTTAGTGAGGATTCAGGGCTCCGGTTTGTCCAATGAACAATCAGACAGCTGTCGTTATCACATAAACATGCAATTGAGTGAGTGCTGATAAACTGCCAGATCCTATGCGCTAAGGACAGTCCCAACCCAGACTCTATGGTAGAGTCTATCTCTATTAATTACATTGCTATGTAGACATTTTGCTGATGTAGCAAGCAATTTAATGAAGAGAGAGAGCCGAAAACATAGAAACCAGGTCTAAGTTAGACACCAAGTCTACGCGGAAAACGAGAGAAATATGGCTGCATGATTGGAGAGGAGTATGGTTGAATGATTGGATAGACTCCAAGATACAAAATCTGCATTGGAGACCATAGTTTCTTGTGATGGAGTCTTTGATATATGGACTCTATGAGTAGAGTCTGGGTCTAGGACTACCCTAATTTTGTCGGCGTGTTACTCAACATTTATGAATTCTCGAGTTACATGTTTACTTAACATCTCTCTTGCTACGGAAACACATGAATTTCTTCAGAGATTCAGATTGTGTCCTATTCAACCCCAAATTTGTATGAAATAATTCAGAGCTTCTTTGCTGTTTTTTCAGCTCAGAGTTTTGGCGGTCAGAGTTCATGATAGCGTTAGCCAGGTCGAATCTTCCATGCGCGACGTAATCACCGATCGCTTCTTTGTGGAGCACTAGACAAGTGCATCGAATTACGTGGAGATAATGATGTGTCCACCAATTACCATCTCCTTTCCCCGAATTTAAAACGCGATTTGGTACAAGTTTTGTGTCTTGACCAGGAAATTTTTATAGGCCCGTTCCATCAGAAATCAGGACCACTGGATTAGAACCAATATATGCGTAGCTTTCGATCCTATCGTGTATATATCTTTTCTGCGCATAGTGTTCCTGGCATATTCGTTCTCATGATGACCTGCCTCCAATATTCAGAAAAAGGAAAAATTATGATGACTTGGCGTCTCACCTGTCAGGTTTTGTGCTCTAGATCATGCATCAGTGCATCAGCTAATGCGTCCGGTCGCATTGGACACTTTCTCCACTTAGCTGTTATTAACATCTTTCTTATGATGATCTTAGCTGTTGTTTAACATCTTTGTTGAGATGATACCAGCTTTTTGTTTGGAAGTATCGGAGAGTGCTGCCTTGGTCATCGATGTACTCACTACTCAATAGTAATGTCTTTATTTTTCAGGGAAAAAATACTCAGTGTAATAGTGTTGTGAGATACTATCAATCAAACCATTATTAAGTGCTATTGCAAGCCTGGAATGTTCCAAAATATTGCATGTTTGATTGATTGTACAAAGAAAGCTAGTGATCATTGTTCGCAAGCTTTCTTTCCCTGGCAAGGAGAAAGCAACCACCGCTTTTTATGTCACAAGTTGCCTGATAAATTTATGTTAACAAGGACATTTACTGCTTTTTTTTTCTCCTGGGGAACACAAAACTGTAGTTGACACTAGCACCAAATTAGTTTAGACTTGGACTGATTATACAATAGTTTTGCATATATTAGACCGAGCTGTCTTGGTTATGGATGTAAGTCATTAGTAATGCTTCTCAGAGAGAAATATACTAAGTAGTTTTGGGATATTACTAGAGAAAGGTCATTACACTGAACTCTGCGTCTATTTGGAATGTTCCAAATATGCCATGTTTGATTAATTGCAGAAATGAAAGCAGTGATCATTGTTCACAAGTGTTCTTTTCCTGACAAAATAAGAAAGCAACCATCGATGTGCATGTATAAGATCGAGCTTCATTGACAGATAACAGATTAGTCTGTGGCAAGTTGACAACTTGCCTGATAAATTTAAGTTAACAAGGACAGTCGCTGATCTTCCCCCTTGGGGAACAATAACTGGGAATTAAGAAGGACATTTGCTACAAAACAGCTTTGATTAGGACAGGTTAGATGTATTGCCATCGATGGAGCAGGCCAGCAGGTCCTTCATCGGATCTTCACACCTCTGCAAGTCTCCTGAGAAATATTTCACTCATACACTCTTTAATAGAGAGGCAGTACCATGATAAAATTCCACTACTAGCAGCAGATATCTGTACTCAATTTAAGAACGACAATAACAGTGGAAGGAAGGATGAAACCTAAATGAGTAAATGTACTCATCAAAGTGCAATTACAGTAAACGAGCAAAGCCCCAGAAAAACAGGGACAACCATATAAACATTTCATCAAAAAAATTCTTCGAAAAAAAACAATTCATTAAATCGCTCAGCTCTTTTTTTTTGTATAGAGCAAATAATTCTGGGCAATCTGATAATTGAAAGGACTATCCTAGGCTGTTAGGCCCAGGACGAAACACATCGGCCCAATCTAATAAATTGAAAAGGCTCCCCACTCTGCAAATAAAGCCCGGCCCACTTAACAACTACCGGTTCCTTCGCGCGTTGCCGAGTCCAACCAAACCCACCCGCAAAGCAAGCGAAGCCGTCGTCTCCTTCCTCTCGGCGTCCTCTCCCGATTCCCCAACCCAACCACGCCCCACCTTCCCGGCAAACCCTAACCCCCCGAATCACTGCCCTACCCGCCAAATCCCCCAAATCCAACCGCCAATTCGGCATGCCCGTCCACGGGAACCCCTGCCCCTGACCTCGCCGGAGATGATCGCGCCGCAGCCGCGCCGGGTCCGGCCCCTCGCCGCCGTGTCCCTGGTGCTGTTCCTCCTCCTCCTGTACAGCCGCTCCGATGGGGCCCCGGCGCGCGCTCCGCGGCTCCTGGGCTCCGAGTTGCGCCCGGTGCAACGCAGATTCCTCTCCGACGCCGATCCTCCCGGCCCCGCGCCCAGCGTCGCGAATATCTCGGAGGTCGCTACGCTGAGCCGCGAGCAGCCGGAGGATCCTTCCGTCGCGTGCGCTGGCATCGCACGGCACGAGGGGTTCCAGACGCAGTGCGAGTTCCTCCGGGCCCACCCGCAGTGCAGCTCCGGCGGGTTCGTTGACTACCTAGGCTTCTTCTACTGCAGATGCGAGAGGTTCAGGCTGCTGGGCTACGCCGTGCTCGGGGTTTGCCTGGCAGCACTGTTCTATATGCTGGGTAACACGGCCGCAGACTACTTCTGCTGCAGCCTTGAGAAGATGTCAGCGCTGCTGCGGCTCCCGCCAACAGTGGCTGGTGTGACCCTGCTCCCCTTTGGCAATGGTGCTCCTGATGTGTTTGCAAGCATTGCGGCGTTTATGGGAAGCGGCGCAGGTGATGTGGGGCTGAACAGCGTGTTGGGCGGGGCTGTATTTGTGACTTGTGTTGTGGTCGGGGCAGTGTCATTGTGTGTCGCGGAGAAGAATGTGCAGATTGATAGGAGGTGCTTCATGAGGGATGTTGGGTTCTTTCTTGTGACTCTGGTCGCACTGTCTTTAGTGTTGATTGTTGGAAAGGTGACTGTTTGGGGAGCTATTATGTTTGTGTCAATTTATGCAATCTATGCATTTGTGGTGGCTGCAAATGAGGTATTGAAGAAACATGCCCGGAGATTCAAGTTTGATGTGGTCACGCCATTGCTACCTGTGAGGGGAAGTATCTTTGAACAAGGAACAGAGGAGGATAACTCAGTGTACAGTTCACTTCTTGAGGAGGATGTAGATGGTGAAGCTGCCAAAATAAACACATCCTTGCCTCAGTGGATGTGGGCTTCTCATGTGGCCATCTACTCAAATCATGGGACTAGAGTTGGTTCCCCTGATAGCTCAAGACCACTGTGGGGTTGGAGTGAAGGAGAAGCGGATACCTCCACGCATAACATCTCCAAGCTGTTTTTGTTTATGGAGCTGCCCTTGACGATACCAAGAAGGTTGACGATCCCAATAGTCGAGGAAGACCGCTGGTCGAAAGAATATGCTCTTGCAAGTGCTTGCTTGGCGCCTGTTCTTTTGGCGTTTCTATGGAGCAGTCAGGATGGAGTATCCACCAAAGCTAGCATAGCAGCATATGTGATTGCTAGCATTTTGGGGATTGGATTTGCTGCTCTGGCATACCTGTTCACCAGCAGTGAACGCCCTCCACGGAGATTTTTGTTCCCTTGGGTTTTCGGAGGGTTTGTGATGAGCATCATTTGGTTCTACATCATTGCTAATGAACTGGTTGCACTGTTGGTTGCTTTTGGTGTGATATTGGGGATCAATCCTTCAATTCTTGGGTTAACAGTTCTAGCATGGGGGAATTCGATGGGTGACTTAATGTCAAATGTTGCTCTGGCGATGAATGGAGGTGATGGAGTGCAGATTGCTATGTCCGGATGTTATGCGGGACCAATGTTCAATACACTTGCTGGTTTGGGATTATCCATGCTGCTCGGAGCTTGGTCAACAACACCCAATTTGTATGTTCTTCCGCAAGATCGCTCTCTTATTTACACAATGAGCTTTCTTGTTGCTGGATTGATCTGGGCTCTTGTTATGCTGCCGAGAGCGGACATGCGGCCTAACAAGATACTTGGGGTTGGCCTCATTGCTCTTTACTCGGTTTTTCTTTTTATTAGGGTAAGCAATGCTATGGGCATATTGCCTCTGCCTGGCTTGAGTTAGTAAATTTACTTGTGTTGTAAAGATGAGATGCACACCAAATTACTTGTCCTTGACTGTCTTTTATACAAATGAAATGAAGTTATATGGTGCCTTTCTGTTCTGTTCTCGTGTGTCAGGTGTCTGTATGTTCTTGGGTTTGGGCCTTCTGAACAAAAACTTGGCAGCAAATGTGTATCAATTTGTAAGTTTCTAGGCATTCACATTTTTATTGTAAATACTGCCATAATCTTCCTGTCACACATTTGTGCTGTTGGTCTTCCATGAACTAGTTATTTATATATATGCATATTCGCAGAGCTCCATCTCCTTTGTTACTTCTTGATGGTACTCAGAATAAAATGCATCAATATTCATGTAACCTCATTTTTTTTTTCTTGACTGTTTCGCTTGATTGCTCACATAAGGCTAAATTCATCAGAATATATTCCAAATTTATTAGCTCTGGCAAGAAAATACCGAGGCATGCGCTGTTAAAAACCTTGAAACCTCAAAATGGGAACCTTTGCAAATAGTCAGAGTTAAACAACTTGTCAAGAATGAAACGGGTCAAAATTTGATACATGTGGTCTGGAAGAACGTTGTACACATGACTAGCACATTGGCATGTATGCCAGTCAGTAGGTTGGCCTTGTTTAGACCACCAACTTTCGCCAACTTATTCTGCTAGCTTGTCACATCGAATGTATGGATACTGATTAGGAGTATAAACATAGGTGTAAAAAAAAACTAATTACATAGATGAACTCCACATCGTGAGACGAATCTATTAAGCTTAATTAATTCATCATTGGACACTGTCATGCTACAGTAACCCGTCATTAAAAATGCGCTAATGATGGCACATATTAGGCTTAATAGATTCGTCTTGCGATGTAGAGTCCATCTGTGTAATTAGTTTTATAATTAGTCCCTAATTAGTGTCAAAAGGGTGGATGTGACATTTCGCCAACTTTATACCCCTCGTCTAAACAAAGTCAACCTACTGACTGGCATACACTCGTACTTGGGAGTGCAGCTTCGCCAGGGCCGATTTGGAGGCCAACGTTCAATGTCAAAATTTCAAGCTTGGCAGCTGCGCCTTTTCAGGTATGGAGTTCAAGATTTTCTTAATGCATTCCTGGGAAGTCTGATCACGGACTCTCCAAAAGAGAAGAATCAGTTTAATTGGGGAGTGAATATTCAGTTTAATCGGGAGTGGAACTCGCAGACTTTCTTGAAAAATAGTTTATTTCCTAAAAAAATAATCATACCACATTTACCCGTAGAAAAATGGAGGAAGAAGAAAAAAAAATCAAGGTGTCTCTTCTTGCACGATGCATCAGATGGAGATGCTGTTGGGCACGCCGCGGCACGTGACCCCCGGCGGCGAGCTGGGCGCCAGCAGCTCGTACGGCAGCACGCCCGCGCCGCACCGGTTCTTCCTCCCCTGGTCCGCGTTGCGCCGCTCGATGGTCTCCTCGGCGCGGCGCACGTCGGCGGCGAACATGGCGTGCGCCGCCACGGCGCCGGCGTCGGCCGTCCACGGCTCGTCGCGGCCCTCGCCGAGGTACTCCTCGTCGGGCGAGTGCGTCGACAGCGTGTCCACCACCGCCATGAACTTGGTGGCCTCCAGCACCCCGGGCATCGCGTTCAGGAAGAACCTGTGTGGGTCCGCCAGGAACGCCGCGTACTCGCCGGCGTTGCGCTCCGGGTCCGGCAGCAGCCGCCGCATCAGCGGCGGACGGTTCGGGACGTACCCTCCCAGCGGGTACTGCCCGAAGTTGAGCGCCGCGTGCTGCGCCGACGCCAGCCAGATGAGCGTCGTGAGGATGGACGCCAGGTCGCCGGGCGTCGACAGCGCCGGCCACCACGACGCGTGCCGGATGTCGGCGTGGCCGACGTGGACCGTCTCGTGGTACCAACCTTGGAGCTCCTCGTCGGACTGGACCGTGCCGGCGTCCGGGTAGTAGAGCTGCACGTATGACTCCACCCAGCTGCGAATGGCGGACCACAGCAGAAGCCCGTCGTTCGCGTAAGGGTAGTCCTCGATGAGGAGCCTGATGCCGTGAGGCTGCGAGGCGTCCTCCACAGCCACACCCCTGACAAGAATGACCCCCCAAAGCGGGAGGATGTCAGTGACCATGATACTGTAGTGCAGAGCTTTGTGATTTTGCATAAAGTCAAGAAATGGCATAGTTGATGGAAGGGGCAATGGCGTGCCTGCGGACGAGGTCGGAAGGGAGGCCCTCAAGGTCGAACCGCCAGTGGTTGCGGTAGTATGCGGCGCTGATCTCGCCGGAGACAGGGCCAGGGGTGAAGCAGGACTCGATGACGCCATCCGCGCTGATCAGGCTCTGCCTTGCTAGCGCATTGATTTCCAGCGTGTACCGCATGTGGGGGTGCAGGAGCTTGTAGATTGGGTGCATTGCACTCATTCGCCGATGTGCTGCCAAGATGAATGGCTCCATTATAGCATGTGTCCTCAGCCTGAAAAAATTTGCCAGGTAAGCATTTCAGGTCTCATATAGTCATATTGTTCAGAAATCACTTGAACTGGCATTTGCCATGTACTCAAATGTTTGTTCGTCATATTAACAGTTGATTCTGGAATCCGTACCAGTGATTTACGAGTTGATGAACACCGGCGTCATTGGAGCTGACATGAGCTTTCGCAAGCATCCAGAGCCAGTTGGTGGTAGCATCACAAGGAGGGGTGAGGACCTTGCTTGGCCGAGGCTCGCCTGGCTGGCTTGGAGGAAGACTAAGTTCAATAGCAATTGGTTTCAGTGTGCCAGCTTGGGTAAGGAACAAGATTGTCCGGGTTGCATATGCCTTCCGTCCCTCTATCGCATTAATTCGGTCCAAGAACGGCAGGTAGACATCATGGTAGTCCAATATGAACAGCTTTGCCTCGTCCATTGCCTAGACTCATGAATCATGGCATGTGACCATAATCAGCAGAAGAAAAAACAACGGTACATAACTGAACATAATTTTAGGATTCATCGTATCGATGGTACCTGTTGTACTGTGAGTCCATTGAGCTGGCAAGCCATGTCTGCTTCTGTAATAGATGATTCTGGTGAGCCATATATTGCAGGATCCAGCTTGCTCACTGGTGGGAAAACCTATTGCCATTTCCAAACAACCGCTAGTAAGTACTACCCTATAGATTACTGCTGCTGTTGATCAACATTTACATAATGTTTTCAGTTCATTACCGTGAGCCTCGCGATGTTAACTGGGTTTATTCCTGCCACAGTCTGCCGAGCAAACTCGTCATCACGAAGCCATGCAAACTTGTCCCCTGTACAATCCAAGTATGAGCATTAAAGCAGCAATTCTCTGGGCATGAAGGCACTTGAATTGATTGAGCTTTACTTACTGGAAAGGATGCTTGGTGTATCGTAGCGAAGCATCCCCTCACTTGATTCCTGGATCTTCTGAACAAGGGGTATCTTCTGGAATAGGTGCTCCTGGAGACCCAGTTTCAGCCTGAGGCCTTCCTTGTAGAGATTATCAACGTGGTGGAAGCCTTGGAAGCTGTGGGTATCAGCTGAGATGGTGGCAATCATGGATGGGATTAGGGTATGAAGTACTGCCCGGAGCCTCCCAGCTGAGAAGGCTCCCTGCTTGAGCTCCTCAAATGCCTCATCCCGTGGTACGTATATTCGGTGTGGTTTCTCTACTCTGCTCTCAGCCAGCATGTCTACATCGCAGGGAAACACACAAATTAGCCACACTGTGTCTATGTGGTGAAAGGCAGATATGCTTAATATTCAAAATTTAGTGCAAGCAATTCATAGTAAACTGCCTGATTGCCCATCTTAGATAAATCCTGTAGAGAGTCAAATAATTCCTAGGAATAGAACCAGATTATGCAAATTAGTTTCACCTTTCTCTGCCATATATTTGTGGACAGAAAGCACATGGTTGTGGGCACAATTACAAGCTGGAAACTTAGTGTCATGCAAAGGATAACAGAAAATCAATGAAGAGAAACGATGAGGAACACTTTCTATGTACTTCATTGTAGCCTTAGTAGTAAGTGGCATAGAGAGCATCCAAGAGACAGTTTGCCTCAAAACGGAAAATACAAAAAACCGAGAGCAATAGCAGTATATGCATAGCACACTCAAAGAATAAAACCAAAATGTGGCGCCTACAATCTGAGTGTTCCTGGTTGCTACTACCATTTGGTCATGTACATCCAACCTAACAAACGGACATGTTCAGTAGTTGTCAGGACTCTTGACAGAGAAGGAATTTCCATGTTCCTGATCTGAGCCTGTTGAATTGTCGTTGTGCTGCAATCTGACAGCTCAGTTTTTCTTTTCTCAATGAAGTACGTTGAATAGATTTTTGTAAGCATATAACTAGAACTAAATCTAGTCTTGCTCAAGTTAGTTGTCAAACAAAATTCAAAAGTCGTACCTCTTTTTTTTCAAAATTTGGACACCATCAACCCACGTGGTGAAGGTGGCTGATGGGTGAAGCTGTCAAGTCTGAAAGTGACACGGCACTTAATCAAAGTAGAATTGGACATGCACGTATGTCATTGTGGCTATAGTTGGAAAATAACATGCACCGCTTTGCCTTTGGCCAAATTCTATTTTCCATTATCTGACAACAATTTTGTAGGGATAACAGAACTTACTGGTATCAGTTGGTGGACGACCAGTTCGGCACCGCCGTGGGTAAGGGATCTTCTCTCCTCCAAGTATCGGCCTGATGAACTCTTTCCCACGATCTGGATTCCCCAAATCATTGTATGTTGCATAATCATATATTCTATCAGATAACTTTCGCACTCCAGTGCCATCTCCCCTCAGATCCTTCAGCTCCTTATCCCTTAGTTCTCTAAGGCCAGGTGGTGTTTCGGATGGTAAATATGGCTGCATGAGGTTGTCCAGATCTTATCAGATATATGCTCTACGGAGGCCTACTAAAAAAATGTACATTAAACAGCTCTTAGACAATGACATATCAATTAATCATGGCTTTAGACCGCTATCAACATCGAAGAAAATGATGGATGACCAGCCTACGATTACTTAGCACAACATTGATGTAGCAGGCACATACTTATGGCGACAATCGAGTACTTGAAAGTCCAGGTCTAGCCATAGGCCCACAGCACGTTGTTGTTGGACTAGTAAAAATTTGAAATGCATATCACCTTTGGTTTCCTCTTATAAGCAGAAAATGCTTATTACCTTGTTGCTGAAGAACACCCTCTTGGTCTGCAGTTCCATGGTGGACTGCACCCAGGAGTTGCAGGCGAAGTGCACCGGCCCACAGGGCAGACCGCCCTCCACGACGATGCTCTCCAGGAAGAACTCACGGTGGTGCCGGTTGGCCACGGTGATGGCGCCGGGCTCGCCGAAGTCTGAATCCACCATGAACTCTGCTGTGTACACGACATGGTCTCCCTTGACGCCCCTCTTCTGGCACCAGTCCTTGATCGACGCCTGGCCGCTCTGCATCGGCTTCTTGGTTCCTGGTAAAGATTCACGTGGCGCGACCCGGAAAAGTTAGAACGACCCTGAGAAGAGAAGTCAAATATGGAGACATGGAAAGCGACTGCAACGGCTTTGGCTAGGCGATCACATGGGGAGAATGAAGAGACGGGGAAAACATGTTTCTTTCAGTATTGCACAGTGACTTATTTGAGCTTGAATTATTCTTCAGAGATCAGGACAGGATTACTGCTAAGGGCGGCTATAATTCTTCAAGGTGCTATGAAGAGTGGAGACTGGGACAGTGGGACGTATGAGTCTTGTAAAACTAAAAACTCTGCTCCAATGGTTCTGAGCTCTCTTTGGTAACGGTGGTCCAGTGAAAGATGCCAATGGTTAAAAAAGTGAACTGCTCCAGTTGTTTAGTTCTTCTATCTCTCTCTCTTTTTCTATCTGATTAAACAATCAGTTGGAAAATGCAGAGCGAATATACTAATGCAGAGGATCGCGAACACGGTTATATCATGTCTCCATTATTGAAGATCTGATGATCATGTGCATCTAGATAGCATCTTCCTCTGCTTGCTGGTGCCACCTCCCGATCAGTGAGGTCAAGAACAAACGGAGCTGCCCAAAAAAGGCAAGAGCTTTGCATATCCAGCTCCCGATAGCTCTAGCAACGATCGAAACAAAGAAAAAAGAAATCTAACAGCTCCGAAAGGTTCAAGCTTGAGAGAGCAAAGTCAACTGGGAGCAAAGCTAGGGAGGGGTGGAACGGGGGTTGCGGTGCTTACCGGGGTGGATCTTGGTGCTGATGAGCTCGAGCGCGACGTTCTGTCCGACCATGTCCCAGAGCGCGTCGAGGTGGCCGGCCAGCGCCTCCTTGAGGTCCTCCTTCTGCTTCCGCCGCACCGTCAGCGCCGCCCGCATCAGCACCTTCTCCGGCCGTCCGCCGCCCTCCGGCGGCGCACCCTTCTTCCCCTTCGCGGCGAGCCTCGGCAGGTCCTCGCTGATGGCGGCCACCGCCTTGACGCCCCGCCGCTGCCTCCTCCCCTGCTGCCGCGGCGCGCCGTCGTGGAACGGCGCGAGGCAGAGCGCGCTCGTGCCACGGCGCCCCGGCGCCGGACTCGCCGCTCGCCGGAGGGCCGCCGTGAACTCCCTGCATGGCGCGGCAGCCATGGTGTGGTGCGCTCGCTCTCTCGCTGTCGGGCTCTCGGCTTGATGACGCCTGCGGCGCTCTCGGGGATCTTTGGTTTTGGCTCTGCGCAGCGCGCAGGTGGGGGAGCTAGTGAGGTGAGGTGGTTGGTGTCGTTGTGATGGAGCCGCGGCAAGCTAGCCAGCACAGCACTCCAAACGGCAGCAGCAGCAGTAGGATTTTAGGAGGGTCGGGCTAGCAGCTAGCCTCGTGCGTTCTGTAATTTTTATATTTGCATCTCGTAGTCGGCAGGTCTGGGTGACCATGGACCACGACGAGCCGGTGGCATTGTAGGGAAGCTGCTTGATGCCTGTTGACCTGATCCCGGCAAGCGACTAGTCCGACATGCAGGGCGCAACAGCAGGGCGCTGAATTCATCTGAAGGCGCATGATAGACATCTTCAGAGCAGAAGGAATGCATAGTAATTTGAATTCAAAACTGAACAGCTTGGAGCGAGCTGAGACCAGGGAAGATCGCAGCCGGTTTCTGAAAAGGACGTTTCTGCAAATTGCAACGACCCGTACCCATCACTAGAATACTAGCTCGTTCGGAAAACTCACCACTCGTCGGATAGAGAAATGCATTGGCCAAATGGTGTAATTTCTTGTGAACAAATAGAATTGCTTGACTTTTCAATTTGAGTTCAACTTGGAACTTACAGAATAAAAAAAAAATGTATACCCACCCATTGAAGAGTGGTTTTTTTAGGCTAGTTGAGTGTAGTTTTGATTAAGATTTTATTAGTTTATTACTCTAAACTAAACCAATGATTTGCAGGATACTTCCGTGTGCTCATGACCATATGGGACCGTGAAGGAGAAAGCCGCCCACGGTGTTCTTCAATCTGCCGAAAGCTCCGAAATTCACATTGGGTTGGTATCTGAAAAACTCTTGGTGCAGCGCAGCAAATAAATTCGTGCAAACCCCTTTTTGAAAGAGGGGGTAGCAGCATGATTCTTTTTTGTTGCCTTTTTGTTTTCTTTGGCTTCCACAAAATCTTGCTCATGTCGGCACGTTCTTTTTTTCTCTGTGTTCTTGTTTATTAGCCTACCAAATCCGAGGTTGGCACAAGAGCAGTGCTTGGCTGATCATTGCGTCCTCGTGTTGGTGGTAATGCATTGTATAAGACAAGCCCTTGTTTTCGTGATGCTGCAGCAGAATGACGCAGCTTGGAACCGATCGATTCGCTCGCCCGGGCACTGCTACTGGAAGCAACCACCCAAGCTGCTAAGCACCAAGGCATGTGCGCGCGTGGCTCTTGGGACAGCTGGAGCTGGAGCCATTTTGATCTTGTGTCTGCCTGTTTGGTAGATTTCAAACTGTACGTTGTACTCTCATTCAGATTCAGGACTGAAGCTCTGGAGAGGAGGGGAAGCATATACCTGCACTGAAGATTTCAGTCCGTCGTCGTGCTGAGACTGTTCTGGGTCTGGTCGATGCGTGCTCCGGCCATTGCTGACCGGCGGCACTGGCGGTCGACGGCGTCGACGATCGTGTGGCGAGACGTTGACAGTCCTGTCAATAATGGCGCTGGTGAAAAGGGAGCAATTAAACGTTTCAGTGAGCTATGGGCATGGGCGGGCAGCCGGTGCTGGACTGCTGGTGCCGTCTCAAATCGGCATCAAATCCAACCCGTGGAGGTGGAGCCGTGGGCGCCACACGAGCACTAGTCTAGGCAGCGCGCGTGGGATCACCATGGATTCCTTCGCGGATCGCAGCGCGCCACGGCGTTCGGAGGCCATGATGCTCGTTTGTGGACGGTGGTGTGTCGGCCAGCCTCCCACTGAGGATGATGCTGTGAATCCGAGGATTTTGAGCTGCCGTGACCACTGACCAAGCTTGCCGGGGGACTGAAGCTGAATAGAGAGCTGCATTGCCAGTGGAGAATCACTAGAGATTTGAGTTGTGACGGTCTGCTTGGGCCCTCCGGCATGTGTTTTATGTGCGATTTAAACAGACACTTTTTTTTTTAAAAAAAAGGCGTTAGCATGGGCCCGGCCTGGCCTCGAGAGTTTTACGCGCCATTCAAGCCCACCACATGGCCAGGTCCAGTCCGCTTTGGTGAAAAGGCTGGATTCCCCTTCCACTGGTGGTGCTTTGCTGTTGTAAATTGTACTAGCGCGGTACCAGTAGTTCCTTTAACTGTGGGCAGAAAAGACTGTCAATATGATAAGAAAAGACCCCGACTCTGAACCCCCTCTAAAGATCTTATCGCTGGGGAAAGCAGATACAGCTGATGATCCCTCCTTACCGGATGAGGCTGGGGGAAAGTCCCAGTTGTACTTTTCTCGACCAACATCGTTATCCAGTGCTATAAAAGGATGGATCATGACACACAATTGAATCGACTCTGATCACAGCCGAAAAAAACCAACACAAGTTATTTTTGCCCCCTCATTCTTTGTCATCAGATATTCCTAAAAAAAAATCTTTGTCATCAGATCGTTCACTTGCCATAACCCATTTATCACCAACAGAATTCCAGCCATGAAAATATAAGGGGATCTGAATTGATATTTAAATATCAGACAGACATAAAGACAGCTTCAAGCACAGAAATTAACCTGCCCTTTGCATTTAAAGACTGGTAATGTTCTTCTGCATTGAGGTCAATGCCTACATCTATATAAGGGATTAGAGTTTAAGCCAATGGCATATAAGGAATTTGCCCATGCACCAAGAGGCAACAATTTTGTATGAGATTTACAAGGAAAATGTTAAAAATATGCCTTGTATGTACAGCAAAAATTCTGAAAGCCTAAGCATGTCAGCAGCCTTATGATGCCTCCAATAACACCCATTTACAGCAATCCTTGAGTTAATTTCTTCTGTACTAACATCATCTTTGCTTCTCGGCTCCAGGCGCCAGTCGACATATGAGAGATTTGAAGCCCTTGTCAGAAGGCCTGATCGAATAACAGCCATGACAATGGCAGCACCACCACCAGGATGAAGATGAGGATCCCCATTCAGGTACTCGAAGGGAGCCTTGACACAGCCCCAATGCCTTGAGCCCTTGACCTCCAATTTACTTGCTTGCAGTATTTGTCATAAAGATCACGAATAGAGCTTGTCAATTTTTTCCTCTAGCAATCTTAACATATTTTACCACATATATTGAATACTTGCAGAGGTACATTCCAGGTGGGCCAAAAGTTCAAAAGTATCTTCATCTGACAAACTTTATGGCTTGATAGTTGACATTAGGCCCAGCAGATGACAAGTAGGGTCTTGACTCTTGAGGAAAGAAATTAGACCGGCAATGCAGATGGACGGATCCTCTGAGTGGAAATGCAAGGAAGCTTGCTAATATGTCACCAGCTGTAAGACGTAGGACAGCGAAAAGAACTGCCAGAGTTCCAACAGATCCTCATCCGATGAACAAGAACAATTTGAGAAACCGGAACATAAGCTGAAAATCCACACTAAATTTCTTTCTTCTATTGGATATCACCTAAAGAAAGGCCCTGTCCAGCAACTTTAAAGGGCAGGTCCATTTTGAAGAACTTGAAAAAAAAAAAGAGTAACAAGATGCACATATATTTCAACAAGCACATACTTGAATTTAAAAACTAGCAGGCAAATGAAAGTTTACCATCACCATAGCAACAATAACTAACCAAGAAAGGCAGTAAAACCTGAGGCCACAAATTATAATTTTAAGTGGACAGACACAATAATAGTGTTAGATAGTGCTTCTAAACAACAAAATGAATTATGCAAACAGTGTGTGAGTGGTTTATCCACCAAGCCTTGTGTTATTAACTATTTGAAGAAGAAAACTCAAATGATATAAATAAGTTCCAGAGATGCATGCTCTGAACTCTGAAGTATCAATTAAAAAGGATTATAAGATCATATACACAGTGATTTAAACTAAATGAAGCTGTAAAAGGTGATCATAACAGTGAAAACCTATGCAATTGCCATTTGCCTAATTGCCTTTCTTATGGAGAATAATACGGTGGAGAAGCTCTGAAAATCCTGTATGAGGGCTAAAGCTTCAAAAAGGAAAGTTCAACCATAAGAATTTCATAAAGCCACTGTTCCTACTTAGCCAAGATTCTATAATTTTCTGTAGATCAGATCAAATTTTTAAAATGAATACCGTGCGAACCAGCATTGGGGATGAACCTCACGACCAAATTCCATTACCAATCCATGATTTAACAGGTAGACTGATTAACGGCATCGATGGAAAAGTAAAGTGGAGCGCTTTATCAGATCGTCTTCATCCTCTACTCCACGGATGCCGGCTGTCATCGCGCGGCGGCGTAGCCTCCCGTCGCTACCACCGGCTGCCGTCCTCTTCGGAGATGGCGAATACCTGATGAAAGGGTTACACATCCAGAACCTGATGCGATCGCGGATCCCGCTGGCTTGCTGTTTCTGTATACGCCGGGGATCGGGCGGTCGGCTGCCGCCTGCCGGAGCCCGGAGGGCGGAGGGGAGAGGTCGCGTCGCCCGTCGCCGGGTGGGCAGAGCGCAGAGGTCACTAATTTTTCACGATCCGATATTTTTACAAAGCGCACCCTAGATTGATCCAAGTTTTACATAAAACCCCCCTAAAATGGATGGCGACTAATAGTCGCGATCCGGATTTTTACACGGCGACTAATAGTCGCGATCCGGATTTTTACATGGAACACCCTGAAATGGTCGCGATCCGGAGTTTTACATGGAACACCCTAAAATGGTTCGCGATTTATAATCGCGATCCGAATTCTTACGTAAAACACCCTATTCGTGACCCTGTATTTTTTTAAAAAATATTCCTTCTGTTCTCTCGCCACGGGGACGCAGCGCTCTCTTCCCCGTCCGCCGCCGGCGAGATCGACTTGCTAGCGAGCTGCGGCCGGTGGCGCATTCGGAGTGCCCATTCGCACCTCCCGTCGTCGTGGTCGTCCCCATGCTCCTCCTCCTGACCTTCCTCCTCTGCAACGCCTGCTTTTGCTCAGCGGACCGCGGGCTCCTCTCCTCCCCTTCTCCGCCTCGCGGTCTCGTGGGGCGGCGGGCCTCCTCCTCCGGGACTTCCTCTTCTGCAACGACGACTCCTTCCTCCGCGGACTGCGGCCTCCTCTCCTCCCCTTCTCCGCCTCGTGGGGCGGCGGGGGCGGCTTATGCGGTGAGGGATCCCGATGAGGATCGAGGATTCCAGGTATCCTCGGAAGATGTGGTAAACACCGCACGTTTTGCTTTCTGTTTGGCTAAAGTTGGTATGGTCATTCGTGTTCTTGTGTAGCTGTAGCTGAAATTGCTTCGATTCGACTGTGGCGAACGCCTTTTGCCCTTTTGCTTGCAGCTTGCGTCTTCTGAAATAAAATCAGTGGTAGCAGTTGTTGGTAGTATTGACGTTTTCTGAAACATTATCTGTCTTGTTTCTGTTTCCCATCTGACTTGTCTAGAAATATATTAATGTACTATTTTTGGAGGTAAGAAAGAATTAATTATGCATATTCTGTGGCGTGATTAGATACCACTTATGGGAAGGATAAGCTTGGTTTATGATGAACCTGTCCATCGCAAGGCATTTAGCATTGCCGTATAGCGTCCAGCAAAGTAGCATCGGCACATGATTAGGCAGGCAATAATCCATCCCCAGCCCAAGGTAAATGTAAACACTTCAAAAAAGTAAAGATAAAGTAGTTTGGTAGCCTAAAGCAAACATTTTCAAAGATTCTTGTGGAATCCAGCAGACCTGCATACTGAACAATGTGCGTTGTTGCTTCAAATCTTATATATCATCCGGATTGCTTGGCTCACAATGACCAACGAGTTCACAACCTCTATGGGCAATCCTTGTTAGGCCGGTAGACAGATGAGTCATGAGTCACATCCATACTCAAGTGACTATATATATTCCTTGTTTACATTGCCAAGCTAATGCATGTGCTACTTCTACCTAGAAGCATAGCACATATATATACACCTACAACTTTGGATAGGATTATATATTCCTGTATCTCAACTGTAAGAAAGAGCTACATGCGTTGCATACCATGGGTGCTTGTACAACAATAGCTCCTGTTGTCAGCAAGATCTTCTGCAGTTCATCGCAGGCAGTGCTGATGGTGCACAGGCGCCCTCCCACTGTGAACGGTGGTGGCTTTGTCGTCACCGACCAAAATCAGAGGGCCGTTTTCAGCGTTGATGGCTGTGGGATCTTAGGTGCTAGTGGGCAGCTGATTGTCAGGGATGGTGATGGCAATGCCATCCTCTTCATCCACAAGAAGGTGAAATATTGTTCGAGGGCTAACCTGAAATAAAGTTTTTGTTTTCTTTTACTGAATTCCCGATCAAATTTTCTGAATGTGTCTTTTCTTAATGCAAAAAGATCATAAACTATTCCAAATTGCTGAGAAACTGATTAAACTTGACATGGCAGGAAGGTGTTGTTCAAGCGTTGAGTGTTAACAACCGGTGGAGAGGATATCTGATGGACTATGGTGAACCGAGCAAGCTGGTTTTCAGCTTGCAGGATCCTAAGCCGGTCCTCTGCATGAAGGGTGATGTTCAGGTCACCGTGGAGCCGAAGGGGAGAAATAGGCACTGGGACTATGAGGTGACTGGATCCTTTGTCCAGAGATCGTGTGCCATCAAAAACCGAGCAGGCCACGTTGCAGCTCAGGTACAAACTCCACAGCCAGGACATTATGACAATGAGGTTTGCAAAAGCTTAGGAGGAGTAGAATTACAGTTATGGTCCAACGGGTGATGCTGTTTTTTGTTCTTTTGTTAACATGCGCCACAGATTGGTGTGAAGGGGATGACGGCGGGGAGGGACTTCTACCAAGTGGTGGTGCAACCCGGTTATGACCAGGCCTTTGTCATCGGTGTGATTGCCATCCTTGACAACATTCATGGAGAGTCCACAAGGTGTTAAGGCTAGCAGAGATGAGAGCTGCTCATCATATCCACTGTAGATATAATATTCATTACATTATCAAATTGTTAGAATACAATTGTGTACATGCTGTATATATGGTATGCTGTTAGAATACAATTGAGCATATGTATATGCTGTATATATGGTATGGGAGTGTGTTGTAAATTATTTCAGGTAGTTTACTTTTCATGCAAAGTATTTGTGAGTTCTTATTGATGCATCAACCATGATCCTCAAGCCTTCTACAGAGTACAGAGTTGGCCAATATGGCTTCTGGCCTCCAACCAAATTGTCACCATTATTGTTCGGTCAGAGTGGGCCTAAGATTGCAATGGCCATCTATCCCATTATGAAAACATGGGTTGCAATGCACATATCCAGTTTCATGTCTACTTGTACTTAGCTATATTTTTATACCTCCCATTATGCACTCCCCAAACCCGGGATATTTAACTTTGTACCATTATAACCGATCGCCACTCCTCAGATAGCACCCTTACAAATGTCGCTACATCTATACCAGCGGAGAGAGAAAACTCATACGTTTTTACCACTTTCGCTGACGTGGCGTGCCAACTCAAGGGTCTAGCGTGGATCCCAGTCACCCAACGCTGGGAAATGACCCCCTTGCCCCTGCCCTCTATTCCGCACGCACGCACGGAGGGCCCGTGTGCGGTCGCTGCCCGACTCCCCCCCGATCTGGATCGGGGTCTCGCCCTCTCGGCGCCGCCGCCTGGAGACCTGCCGCCGCCGCCTGGAGACCTGCCGCCTCCGACTGCTGCCATCGGGACCCGCCACCACCAGGCCCCGCCACCCCCTGTCACCTCCGCCTGGCGCCACCAGGCGCCGTCACCAGCCAACACCTACCTACCGCCGCCTGGCACCGCCCTCGCCAGCGACGCGTGCCCACCCCTAGCGGCGCCCACCGCGAGGAGGAACGGGAGCGGCGCCCACACAGGTATTTTCTGCTTGATCCAATTTCTTTACAGGAAGGGTTTGATTCATGATTTGATTCATTTTTTCTCTATGTGTGTTTCATAGGCAGCTGATGTAGTTCATCTCGTTGCCATGGATTCCAGCGGGTGTCCTATTTGGTAAGGATTGACAACACTTCATCTCTTTGCCATGGATTGACAGTAGCTCTTTACTGTCTAACGGGCTGTTTTTCTGTTGTTTATCCATTCTGTCAGGATTGATCCTGGCAACGCGTTTAGATTAGTTGTTAAAGTTTCTAGATATGTCGCGGATGGGGAATATGGCAATGTAGAAATGACTGACCAAGAGCATGACTTGTGGTTTGATCGAACTGAGCTCTTCACACTAGAGAAATTTCATGATGAGATGGCCACAAAGATCATCTGGGGTGAACACACCAAGGACAAGAGCGGCCCTAGCTAGAGAAGCAGCAGCTAAGGCAGCACAGGAAGCTCAAGAAGCTGCAGTGAAAGCATATGCAGCAGCTGAAGTTGCGGCTGCTGCAGAGAGGGATGTGCTAGATGTGCTCCCCATTGAGTCTGATCCTGCACCATCTACATCCACTAGAAGGTACCACTCTGACAAAAGCTTTTAGAATCCAAATTGTTCCAATTCTAAAAAAAATTGTTGCAACAATAGGAACCTTTGTTTGGATCTGCAAGTTGTCGATGAGGTTGATGAAACAAACATTGCACCTGCTGACCCACCACTTAAGAAGATGACTCCAAAAAAGAAGCTAGCCACAAAGGTGAAAAAAACTCCAGCTAAGAAGTATGTGAAGAGTCCTGCCAAGAAGGGGAAAAAATGATGAGCACCTCCAAGGATGATTTTATTTTGGTTGTAACTAATGCAAACTGATGCATCTTTTGTGATGTAAGACTTTATGTACGTGCCTGAAACTTTCTGCATGTGGCCACAAACAATGTATGTGGGCAAACTATGTGTGTTGCTGGATGTGTGTTTCATGATGGGAATGACTAGAAACAATGTGTCTGATATATTGTGTTTTATTTATGTGGCTGATTTCGTGTTCATTATTTGGCCCAGCAGAATTTATGTCATATTGTGTTTTATTTATGTGGCTGATTTCGTGTTCATTATTTGGCCCAACAGAATTTATGTCAGTGGATTTAAAGTCAATGCATGTGTGTAAAATGTGTGTGGTAAATAGTGTGCAAATTGTGTTTTTGTTGAGCAGAATTGTGTGTTGTAAATAGTGTGCAAATTGTGTGTGGTAAATATGTATGCTGTTGGGAATAGGGCTCCAGGGGCAAGGAAGTCATTTCTAAACCATTTGATGACTGGGATCCACGCTGGACCCTTGAGTTGGCACGCCACGTCAGCGAAAGTGGTAAAAACATATGGGTTTTCTCTCTCCGCTGGTATAGATGTAGCGACATTTGTAAGAGTGCTATCTGAGGAGTGGCGATCGGTTATAATGGTAAAAAGTTAAATATCCCCCAAACCCTGAAGAAAGTAGAGCAAGCAAGTGCATGCTCGTGTAAGTGAGAGATGCTCCTATAGTCCTATGCACATACAGTACACTCTTCAAAACCTCTTTGTACTACGCATGCCAAACGCAACCTGCTTCGATCGATTGCGCAAAAGTTTCACCGATCTGACTGGACTAGGTGCTTGATCCTTAGCTCATCCAACTGCGACAGGCAGCTAGCAACAATCCAGAGACAGGACATGCAAAGCCAAGCAAACCAAACCCAGATCATGCTCGATATCTACCATATGGATCATCACTAGCTAGCTACGACTCCGGCCGCACGACGGCGGCCGCGGCGCCATCTCTAGACCTCCTCCGTCCTCGTCTGCCGGAGGATCCCCCCTTATTGCCCGCGTCGCCGTCCTTGTCCTCCTCCGGCGGCGCGACGTAGACGAAGGGCCCCACGAGGCAGTCGTCGAGGGCGAGGAGCGGCTCGAGGGCCTCGACGACGGCCGACATGTGGGGCCGGGACTTTGGGTTGAGGCTGACGCACTGGTGGGCCACCGCCGCGGCCTTGTGCGCGGCGCGGCCGGAGTACTGGCCGGCGAGGTTGGGGTCCATGACGCGGTCGAGCCGGCGCGCGTCCGTCAGGTACGGCCGGGCCCACTCCACCAGGCTCTGCTCACGTGGCGGCCGGCTCTTGTCCACCGACCGCCGCCCCGACAGCAGCTCGAGGAGCACCACGCCGAAGCCGTACACGTCGCTCTTCGCCGTCAGGTGACCTGCGTGCACAAATGTTCAGACATTTTTTTTTTCCATAGCTTTGGTGATGAGCTGCAAGTGTTGTTGTGTTGTGTGTACGTGCCGGTCATGATGTACTCCGGCGCGGCGTAGCCCTGGGTGCCCATGACTCGAGTCGAGACGTGCGTCTCGTCGTCCTCCGGGCCATCCTTGGCGAGACCGAAATCCGACAGCTTGGCCTTGTAATCCTACAGATTAGCAAAACCCATCCACATTAAAAGGCAGGAGATCATAAGTGATAAGCATTACTACTACTGTAGCAAATGCGCGCGGACGTCAGCGCTGCCTCGCGTAGAGCCGTAGTTAACCCCCAACAACTCCATTAATCAGCAGAATTTTTTTGAAAAAGATTCATCATACTACTTTTTTGTTACTAGTGATGCTCTTTTCTCTTCTGTTTCCTCCAAGAAAACAAAAAATAATAACCTTTTCCCATGGCACGCATCCTATGAGGATGACAGGCCAGTGCAATACGGGAGCGAGCTAGTGTTGCAATGGTTGACACTTGACCCGTTCTGGTTCACAGGCCTGAACGAACGAAGAACATCCAAGCCAGCGCAGGTCAGGTCAAGATTTTAATTTGTCGTTCAGCAGTTGGCATGGACCTGACCAAATATTTCAGTAGAAACACTCGCCGCGACTTGCTGGCGAATAGTAGTTTCTGACGGATATTTCACTCGCTCCATCAGGCATTCAGACCAGACCAAACCAAACCCAACCACAGATGGGACGATGAGCCTGAGAGATCTTTCCATCGAGCTAGCGAACTCGGTAGGTAAGGAGATGTGGATAGCGTGTGGTGTTACGGATGCACTACTCACCGAGTCGAGCAGGATGTTGGAGGTCTTGAAGTCCCGGTAGATGACCGGCTTCTCAGCTTCATGGAGGAAGGCCAACCCTTTGGCAGCGCCAATGGCGATCTTCAGCCGTGTTGACCATGGCAGCGACGCCGCATATTCTGCAGACACATACATGGAGTACCAAGGTTTGGGTTTTGATCAGCTGAGGTAATCAATCAAAGCTAGTTAACTAACAGCTATATGATGTACATCAAATTTGACTGAAGCCGCTGTCAAAATGCATGTTTCGTGATGAGATCGAGTAAAAACACAGCTGGCTGTCAAATGTTCGGAAGATGTCCATTTCTGATACCATCATCCTCTCTTGTTTATAATGGGTGAAATGAACTTCACCTAATTCTTGACGTACTCACTTGCAGTATAGTATATGATACGTATCTGCTATTGTATTTCGAAACCACGTGCATTTATTCAGGTTTATAACATGTGTGACATAACAACATCTAAGAACAAGCAATTCTCACTTATTGCCTACTAATGACTATTTGTTTACTGTAGTAATATACTTAAAATAATCCAGGCACTGTTTGGAGTATAACTCTTACAAGTAACCCATTATATTTAATTAGCCTACTAATAACCATGCGGATGCATGATGGGGAATAAATGGAAGTTCTACCATGTTCTGTTAAGTATAGGCCCTTTAATTTGAGTGCATGTAATGATCGAAATGAATCGCATATAGTGGTAACACATTTCACAACCTTTTGACTTATAATCCAGAACGACAGATGCCCTACCGACTGATTACAATCACACACAGTAAAACAGGTTATTTACTTTGCATATAAAGAGGTAAAGCGAGACCAAGTACTAGATACGCAGCAAGTGGCGCCGCAGGTGTCCTACTCCTACAACATTAGAATCAAGCTTGACATTTGGAGGCATGATATCGATCATCAGATCAAGATGGTGTGAATAAAATCAAAGTGGTTAAGAGAAAATGACTCTCGGAAGAGACGAAGTGAGAGATGATGTAACACGACTGCAATTGACGCCGCAACGGCAAGTCCGAAAGGCAGTTTGAACCAATCACGGAAAACGGGACAAGAGAAAGAAAAATCGAAGGGTGTAGAGCACGGAAAGCAAGCTTAGCTATCTCTGCTCGCGATGATCCGGCCACACAAATTTTCTCCAAAAAAAAAGAAGGTTTATGCGACCAAAAAGAAGTTGGTGAGGTGAATCGAGCCGTCCAGCTCGAGTGATGGGCACCTCGAGATTTGGAATATTTTCATAGCTTAATGGTGCAGCGATGAGAAAAGGATCGGAGCCTGACAACAACGTGCAAGGGATATCCCTTTCTTGTCGCCTGCAAACTCGATGCTTTGCTGGCTTTATTTGCCGCCACATCAGTGTTTAATTTTCTAGGCTCTATGTTTTACTACTCTAGCAGCCGTTACGAAAATGACGTCGCAAATATGAACTGCCGCTGTAGAAAATCGATAACCTATCGAACAATGAAATTTAAAAGGTTTTTAGCATTATTAACTGTATTAATGTGCCGCGTGTGCTTACTTTTGAAGAGATGTTTCTCCAGGCTGCCCCTGGTCATGAACTCGTAGACGAGCAGCCTGTGCTCGTCCTCGTAGCAGTAGCCGATCAGTTTCACCAGGTTTGGGTGCCTCAGCTGCCCCAGAAAGATCACTTCGGTCTGCATGATTTTGGAAGCTGTCAGTCAACTGCATGTCAGGGAATCTTTCTTATCATTAATCTGCTGTTTTTCTTTAGGCTGAGAAGAAGCCTTTTGATCTAAGCAAACACTGTTCCATTGAACCCCTGCTCTGCCATGTTGGCAACTGGAAACCTTTCGAACGGGAGCAAGACAAGTTCAGTGCGTGGTGCGTGGAATATGTGTAGCCAGGGAACTCACTCCTACTTGCAAGAACAGACAACGTGTTTGAGTATTGTCAAAGATTTTTTTTTAAAGAAAAAACACAAGTGCATGCTTAATATATGCTTCAAAAAAGGAGAAAGAAACGTGCATATTGAGACGATTTAATTTATGAAAGGTGCACTTTTTACCCCCACACTTTTGGTTTCGATGACATCTATTAGCTACTTAGCTAGCTGCAAACATTTTGTGAAAATAACTCCTCACAATCACTGGGGTATTAATTTGGTTGGGAATAGATTATATATTCATTTGACAAACTCTAACAAGTGCATCGTATTCTTTTTTTTTATTGGTGATGGAATAGTACAACTTGCTAATCTGAATAATCTAGCTAGCAGGAGTATTAACAAATAGCTTTCAAGCTTAAAAGTTGATTGGTTTCAAAGGTGACGATGAAAATTCCAAGCTAACTGACTGACTCAAACTCAGCAGAGCAGCTCAACTAACTTGGAAGCAGCTAGCTAGCAGCAAATAAAGTCTCATCAGCTAATTCAACCATTTGAGAAGAAATTAAGCGCTCGTCGTTGACAGGCGCGCTATATGCGTGAACATACAACATCGTTGACACTGTTTCATCGTCATCAGCAAACTCCTCTTCGTCCTGAGTTGAACCTGCCGTACTATTTATTATCCGGACCATGCAAATAGATATGGCAGTAGTGACGACTATCCGATCGAAGAACTATCTAATGCATCGATTGAGGTCAATTGTGTCAAGTGAAGCAGTTTATTATCATGTACTACGTTGGTTAATACTGTAATAATTAAGCAGATTGAGTTAGCAATTACTTCATTGCATACTAGTACTAGTATGCAAGGAAGGAAACAAGTAGCTAGCGTACCAGCCATTCGGTGTGCCCCTGGCCGCCCTCGAGGTCGAGGAGCTTGACGGCGACGGGCTGCGCGCGGAGGCCAGGCTTGGTCTTGTCGTCGACATTGCCCTTGTAGACGGGTCCGAACCCACCCTCGCCGATGAAGTTGGTCATGGAGAAGTCCCTGGTGATGGCGCGGAGCTCGGCGATGGTGAAGGCGTGGAGGTTGGACCCCACGAGCGAGAGCGAGAGGTCCTCCGGCGACACCATCCCGCTCAGCTCCGTGAACGACAGCCGGCTCTGCAGCCGCGGCCTCCCGCTGCTCCCTCCCGCCGCCACTTTCTGCTGCTGCTTGCTGCCCTTCTTCTTCTTCTTCGTCTTCGCCTTCGTCTTCGTCTTCTTCCTGCTGCTCTTGCTGCCTCCATGGGAAGTGGAGCCGAAGCAGCCGAAGAGCGAGCCCCACCCTGGCCTCGCCATGGCGACGGGTGGTCTGTGGCGCGCGCGCGTTAGCTAGCTAGCTCACCGGCTGCTTTGGCCGGACGCATCGGGGTATATATACGGGGCGGTGCGCGAGCGCGACGCTATTCTCTCTTGGCTTTGCTTGTGGGGTGGGTTAATCTCGCTTAATCCTAGCTAGCTAGCTCCTCCAGAGACGACGGAGTGGTTGCGGCAGGGTGATTAACTGGCCGTGTGGCGGATCGGACTCGGACCAGGACCAGGCCGTGCGTGGTTTGGTATGGTTGGGTTGGGTTGGGTCGCGCTCGATACAGAACGTGCGCGTGCAAAGGCTGGCCAGCCAGTCTAGGGTGCGTTATTGGAGAAAGATTCTTCAAAAATACACTATTTATAAAAAAATATATTATAGATAAATAGTATTCTGTGAGTGTGAGAGACACGATGAATATAAAAAATTAGATGAATAGTGTTTTTTTAGAAATCTTTTAGGAACTAAACGGTTGGCCGGTTGGGATGGAGCCACGACGCTGGAAATGTACTAGTATATATGTGAATGCTGGTAATGATGACCTTTTTGGGGTGTTTAATTAGAAGACGTGCTTTTTGGGTTCAATAATTTCAGAACGTACAGAAGAAAGACGTAAGAGTCACTACCGGAAAATCGTTGTTTGCCGTGAGCCAAAACGTTTGCCGTGAGCCAAAAATCGGGCTCACGGCAAACAACTTTTTGCCGTGAGCACAAAAGAGGAAGCTCACGGCAAAGAAAAACTCACGGCAACATCTTTCTTTGCCGTGAGCCTAAAAAGAAAAGCTCACAGCAAAGACGCGCACACGGCAAAAGAGCTATCTTTGCCGTGAGCTAAACCGGAGAAGCTCACGGCAAATAGAAACTCACGGCAAAAGCTATCTTCACCGTGAGCTAAAATAACACGGCTCTCGACAAAACAATTTTAAATTTATTTAAAATGTCGCCTCCCGTGACGGTACTAACGGCCGTTAGGACCATAGTTTGCCGTGAGCATCGTAAGGCTCACGGCAAATAGGTCGTTTGCCGTGAGCATAGGAAAAGCTCACGGCAAAGAGCTTGATTGCCGTGAGCTTTCCAAAGGAGCACGGCAAACATCCTCTTTGCCGTGAGCTTTTCCAAAGCTCACGGCAAATATTATGTTTCATAATTATTATAAAATATCAAAACAAAGTCTAAAAATCATAAAATTTGTGGATGTCTACTTGTATCAGACACATAGGTTGTGGAGAAGGTTTGACACGGTTTCGCATAAGTTTGTTTCGTACGATGCACAAAATTAAAAATGTCCGTAGAAGTTTCATAAACATGAGAAGTGACTTTTAGTTTTTGAAGTCAAACTGAAGCTTAAGTTTGAGTTTGAGTTTAAAAACATTGTGTATATGATATAGACACTATAATGTGGTCTTTCTTAAAGGTTAGTAATTTTTTTAGATATATTTGATATTTAAAATATGCACAAAATAATAAAAATGGTTAAGACGTGAACAAAATAATAAAATAATAAGCAAACAAATATGAATAAAATTACTTAAATGAAAGTCCACGAAATAGTTTGATCATTGTAGTGACTTTCTAAGAAATAAAGAATATGAAAACATGCGAAACTAAAATAAAAAGTGGCTTAGGGCTCACGGCAAACCGGCTCAATCCGGTAGTACGTATGACCTGCACGGGTTAATTAGATGAAGCCACAAGTGGTGTATGAATCACGTGTGCTCTTGGGGAAACTAAGCATGATTCCAATTAATTTGCACACGTTGACACTTGACTTGGATGATCGATCGATCGATCGTTCGTTCGCTGGTGGCCACACGACTCGTCGTTATAGTGTCCTTTGTACAACAATGCAACTTGTAGTCATGTGCTGATTTTGTTGGAAACGCTACAGTAGTTTGGGCGTTCCACAACTTGTAGCACCGAATGACCGAATTAATTAATTAAACTTGCCAGGGGTTCCCGTTCTTCAGCTCATGCTTTAGGCTACATGCACCAACAAGCAATGCTTCGGAATACTCTGCAAGCAGCCGCATTCCTACCGGCCGGCGGCCACTAGGGACACGTACGTGCGTGCGTGCAAGGTGACCTTTAAACAGTAGAAAAAAGAAAAAGAAAAAAAAGGAGATCGAGCAGCCGATGCTCTGGGATTTTGTGGGGTTCATCCGATCCAGTTCATGTTGCGTCGATCGATACTATATGAGCTTGGACCACTTAGTGGTGGATCCCATTTCACTTGAATTCGTTGTTTTTTCCTAACTCGAGAACACATGAGTACATGACACACATACCTAGAGTATTTGTTTGATTGAACACTCCCATGCATGCAACCTTCTCCCTTAAGAAAACCACAGTAGGTCCAGAGTCCGGAAGTGTGAAAGGTGATAATGCATGTTTTATTGCAACTTTTACTTGCTTTCAGGCATTTCCGCGTTTTGTTTTCTCTCACGCACTGGACAGTTCAACTAGATGGCAGGAAGAACTATACATGCCCTCATCGCTGCTCTTATCGATTCATAGGGCGCTCACGGATTTCAAGAGTCATCATTTTTACAAAGTTTGACTCACCGTCTCCATAGTTAGGCGGATGCTAATTAGCTAAATATGAGGTACTTATAAAACGAATTACATAGATAAAGTGATTGCAAAGTATTTTTACAGAGGATTATGAGTCAATAAAAAGTAATTTCCCAACATATTTTTTTAAAAAAAATATTTGTAAATGCTTCTTTTTAATGATATACTGGAAAGTGAGAACGCATGACAAATGAAGGCCAAACAGTGTCTTATATAAATCAAGGTATTCCATATAGTCTTGGAAGATATCTAAACAAATGCCAACCTATTACTTGGTCATGTGGCAGTTCTATTGAAAAGAAAGCATGAAATAGTAGAGAGAAAATAATTAAAACATCGATATGTATACTCTCTGTATATATGCTTTCATAGTTTCATTCCGTGCTATAATAAGAAGGCACACACATGTACTAGTTGTTAAATATTCTATCACTCGCTTACGTCATGTTATCTAGAAGAAAGATGCCCTTCTCTGTCTCTACCTATCCAACAAAAAAATTGCCATGTGATGCTTGTCACCTCTCTCTAGCTACCAAAAAAATTACCCATATGCGATCGATGCCTGTCCGTCCAGCTCAAGAACAGGACAAGTAGCGCACCAAATTTCAGAAAGTTTCCTGCAGTCCAAGCTGGCCATGAAACACACGGATGCAAGGTGATCTGAGAGCCTCCTTAGGAAAGCAACCCACCACACAAACTAGATGGTTAGGGCTGGCCGGTTAGGTGCGCTGCTATATACAAAAGCACGCACAGAGCACAGGATATACTACTCAACTCAATGATGCAGATTAAACAACAAGTAAAAAAAAAAGCCATCGGATTATCTTTAATTTCCTGTGTGGGGTTAGTTGCAGTTGACATGGACGTGGCTCTTCTAGAAACTCGATGACACTAGAGGTGTGGCGGTAGAGATGAGGGGGCGACCCGGAGATCGATCGATGACGTGTGTGTGCGTACGGTCAATGCGTTGCAGGTAGAGAGGATCGCGCTCAGCCAATCGATGCACGAACAGGGATGAGCGAGATAGGTGCGTGCATGATGGCATGATTCATTGGTCTCTTTTCTTGCATGCTGGATCGAGTCAGACGTACGAAGAGTTTCTATAGAAGGTAAAATTGAAGGGAAATGATCAAATTCACGCCTTCTTTGATTTTATTTGAATTCAGCAGCTATAGCATTCGACATTCGTCATGGTGTTTTTAATTTTATTTTTTTTCAAATAAAAACGAAACTTGCATACCCTTCATTGGCCTAGTCTACTCTAGTTGATGATTAACATAGGAAACCACAAGTTGCATATATGCATGCAATAAACCATGTTCCAAACGTTTCAAAGAACAAAAGAACATGTTCCAAAATCCCAGCGGTAACGGTAACAACCACCAGGCTAGAGTTTGGCAAGCCGAAAACTCGGTGGGTAAGTGTCAGGAGTCAGGATTCTGGGTGGCCAGACAGAGTCACACACAGCTACGATCGAGTTGTTGAAAGGCCGTACGTACGTACCCTGACTGACGCTGCATGCTTGACCCAGCGCTGCCGGAGCCCGGCCGGCCGAGTACGAGGCAGACCACCGTCAGCCCGCCCAAACCAGAAGGACGAAACGAGCAGACTATGCTTGACCCAAACGAACCCAAGCAGCCAAGGCCTCGTGGGCCCTGCTCCGACGCGTGCAAGGATTGGTTGGATCGATGCATGTGTTTTCTCACCTGTGTGTTGTGCTCTTTATTAGCTTGCCAATTCCAAGCCGATCATTTTAACGACCGACTCGATGACAAGAGGTTCGTGCGTATACGACTATGCGTTGTTCTCGTGTGACATACTACTGGACGTCGATCGATACACACATAAGAGTACCAATGTATCGTGTGGTGGATCCGAAAGCAACGGTGCGTGCGCACGTGCATCCGGCTTCGACCATGAGGGGGGGTTAAAAATCTTAAAACGGGGTTGGTGAGCTGACGTCAAAGTTAATAACGTCCTTTTTTCTTCTCTTTTCCCTTGGAAAAAACATGACGTGAAACTGTTGGTTGGCCTGCCATGGATATGGACCGTGTCGTTTTATCCCAAATTTCAATTCGCCTAAAAAACTTAATATGTATTCGCTCCTTCCTGTGATGTGAAAAGTGTAATTCAATTTTTTTTCCAAACAAATTAGTAATGATGTGAAGAAACCACTTGTACCGTTGTTGTTGGATGCATGCAACTGAAGAGACTTGTTAAAATAGTGGCCCAAAGTTAGATTCAGCATGCAAATTGGATCTGGCCACCTAGTTAGGTTAGGCAGGTACGTATAAGTTATGGCATTTTTCGTATGATTGTACTTTTTGTGAGATTTTCTTAAAAGATATTGTGCTCTTTATGGGACGGGAAAAGAGGATATACAATACAGCTAGATAAAACTAAGCAAATGTACACGTAACAATAGATTCCACGTGCAACGTTTCTCCCACCGTTCGGTTCCTGATCAGACGGGGCGAGGATACACGTACGATCCACGAAGGCAAGTCTAGAGTCTAGTCGTTGCATTTGACCTGAACGCAAAGGACACACAGATCATGCAGTTTCGTTAGCGATGGGTGTGTGTATGCAACGGACACGGGCGGCGTCTTGATCGAATGCATCAACGTCTCGGTGATCCCGACACAAACTTGGACGCAGGTGCTTATCCTGATCCACGCAGGCCCAATTCTCTAAGAACTATTTGAAATTAGATCAGAGTATTTTACACGCATTGGAAGCAGCAAGTTGACACGAACAAATTGCGGCAGGAAGTCAAGAAGGGACAAGAACATCTTGATCGAGATCGACGAGACCATCTAGCTAGAGCGTCGTCTATGAGCGATTCCCCCCTATTAACTCAGGGTTGGGTGGTGCAACCACAGCTAATACTTCAGGTTTACTTTATCTCTGACGTAATGACTGACTGCTAGCATGATTGATATATACTGCAAACGTGCCGACTAACAGTAACAATTTTGTCTGGCTGCCTACTAGCTAGTATTCTTTGCAGATAGAAATGTACAGATAATTCTGTAGACAAGATGTATTAATTAGTGTATCATGCTGAATTTGCTGATCAACCAGAGCTGAATCGTACTACGAATTTCAATGATACATGATCTAACCGTATTGAAATTTGAAGTACACGTGACTCCCTGCAAATATTTGTCAACAACAGTCGACACTGAAAACTATCCATTTTTCCACCAAGTTAACGATTATATTCTAAGTTAACCTAGACGGCTCTCTAACCAGCAGCCTACTGTCAACGCCGGAAGAAGCAAGCAAGCTAAACCACGCCGCCGCCTTTAGAAATGCCCATGTACAGGATGGCAAAGTCTACCGTCTTTCCAATCTTCTCTGGGAAAAACTTTCAATTCAGAAGCAGCCACGGCTTTTTAAAACAATCTTTCGATTCTATCTCCGTCAGACGACGTACCTATCAGTGTAGTATTGCCATGTCCATGTCAGGGATTAGGTGCAGGATTGAACACTTCGTATCAGCAAACCGGATTGCGTCTGCAGGAAAGCTTTGGGAGACATCATATCTGAGCATCAGCAGGAGAGCACATTTCCAGTCCCAAATGACTTGAGAGACGAAGACAGGCTCTGCCGTTCTAGGAGGTAGACGAGCCGGTCCTTACCAAGAACAACCGAAAACGATGGATGGGCAGCGTGTGTGGCACATGTTTGAAACAGTGCCTGTACGCCTTGTCTGCTCTTAGAAAAATACGATGAAGCCATGAAGGATATGTACACAAGGATCAGGATGAATTGTATGTTGTCAGTCTAATATCCTTTTCAGAGTAATTGTACTGTACACAACTCGTGCTTTGTGATTTGAACCATTGTGATTGTGGTCCCTGACAGAGTCTTCAGATATCAAAATCATCCAGCCATTCAGTTCTTGTTTTACTCTTCTACTTATTAGATTGATGCAGCCTGCAGAATAGAGAATGACATGCCGTGCCGTTCGAAGTTTGAATACCAGACCTGCTATTGTGACATGGCTCTCTTAGACCCTATTATTGTCAGGTTTACCACGAGCGGTATCAGGCAGCTTAACACGTAGAAGAAAGGAGGCAGAAACCAAATGAGGGAGAAATCTTGCGTCCACGATCTCTTTCCTTCACATCTTGTAACAACATGTGAACTGCTCGTCGATCTGACGGGTTTTCACCTGCGGTGAGCAAGTGGATCATGTTCAGACTTTCTTGTCTGACAGACGTTTCGTTCAGACTTCTGACAGACGCGCTCGTCGTCCGAAATCACACGAGCCCTAGTCGTCTTCCAGATTCCAGAAACACACGGCCGCACTCAAGAAATGAGATGGTCGGCACGACGGCTTCTTCAGCCGCCATGTCGCCAGCACCCTTCGCCTTTACCGATCGATGTCGATGCTCCCCAAAAGATGGAATCGGAAAAAGCTCGACCGCGGGGGCGTAGAAAGCAGAGGCGCCTTGCCCTTGCTTTCAGATGGCGTCCGGTCCGGAGGTCGTCGGCGACGACGGAGTAGGAAAGCTCGCGTCGCGCCAACCACCGCGGATTCGCGTCACGAGTAGACCGTAGACGTATTAGACGCAGAAGAGTACGCTGCTCCTGCTCTCCAAGGACGAACGGTGGCCACACAAGAGACAGAGTCCAGAGAGAAGAAAATCGGGTCATGCTTGCTTGCTTTGCTTGTTGTCAATGGAAGATTCACATAGAAGGAGAACTGGAGAAGACGAACAAGATAAAGGACGAGTGTCCATTGATCGGTGTGCAGCTTCGCCATGGCAGTGAGGATTCAGCGGTGTCCCCCAAAAGTAGAGTAGAAAGTGATATCAGAGAAAGATCGATTCCTTCTTCCTTCGCGTCAAGAGGGATAAAGAAGGGATCGATCCCTTTCTCGCTCGCTAGAGCAGAGTGCTTTTACGTTTCTACCCGTGTTGTGTTCTTGTTCTCCCCTTCTGCCTGGTGTCGCCGCCACGTACAGCATATTTTTCCAACGCATCATACGCACGCAAATTAACGGGGGCGAAAAACTTGCGCCGGGATATCGTCCAGAAACCTTCACAAGTCAGACGCAGAGATCATCGATCTTTACTTGTGTGCATCAGCGTGACATGAACATGATGCGTGTTTCACTCTTGCCTCTTGATTTGTATACGTGTCGACCCTAGTGATATACGGCAATGTCTTGTTCTTCTCTCTCTCTCTCTCTCTTTTTTTTTTCCTGAAACGACAGTACCTTCTTCACTTCATGTTTCTTATGTACATGGGTATATATTCCATTGGGCCGTGAGGGCCCAAACTTTAACTTCGGCCCTTTTCCGGCGTCATTTTATACCTTTTTTTAATTAATCCGATGCTAAAAAAAATTAATCCATATAGAGGGTGGATGGCATGGCCTTGATGGGAAAATCAGAGAAAGTTCACTGTTCCTCCATATGACTATCCTATCCACCAAGGTTTCTTTGGATCCTGTGCACGTCCTGGCCGTTGATCTTGAAGGCCTTCTTGAGGATCTCCTCCGGCATCGGGGGCTCCGTCCGGAACGTCGAGAGCGGCACGAGCTGCGCGCCGGGGCTCTGGCTGTTGAGCCCCGACAGCACCACCGCCGGCTCCGACACGTCCATGTTGTAGAGGAAGTGCACCATCCCTTTCGGGAACACGAACGCCTCCCCGGCGCGGAGCAGCTGCGTGTAGAGCCGGTACGACGTGTCGGCGAACCCGACGAGGACGCCGCTGCCGGCGGCGAGCACGAGCGCCACCTCCGACGCGCGCGGGTGGGTGTGCGGCGGCGCCATGCCTCCCGGTGCCAGGTCGACGCGCGCCATGGCGAGACCCTGCGCGTTCGCGCCGGGGAGGGACGCCGCGGGGCTCGTCAGCGTCACGTTGAACCCGAACGCCGTGGCGGATGGGCTCGTCGCGCGCGAGAGCGCCGCCGTGGCGAAGTGCTCCGCGCGCGCCGCTGCTGGGTCGATGCAGGGGAGGCCGTTGAGGTGGAGCGACGCAGCCGCTGACGACGTGTCGGCGACGCAGTAGTCGAGGAGGAGGTCGGGGTCGGGCTCGCAGAGGCCGGCGAGGAGGAAGAGAGGGAGGAGGATTCTGTGGGCGACGGTGCCGGCAGCACGACCAGCAGCTGCTCTCATGGCTACTCTGTGATTCGCTTGCTCGGAATTGTTACTTAACATGTCTTTATTCAGGTCCAGGGATCAATGTAGCTGCGTATAAATAGCAGTATAGATGAAGCCAGACGAGCATTCAAATTTGAAGAGTGACGAGGCTTCCAAGTTACTGTGGGTATGAGTAGCAGAGTGGCAAGGGCTAGCTTGCCTTCAAGACGTGCTTTTCCTGGAGCAGAGCTCGCGGTATGTTTCTTCTGATCAAAGTCTAGCGTTTTTTCTTATCCAGCAAGCAGAACCTGGCAGCATGCCCTGAAGAGAATAAGCAGGATCAAGATCTCATCAAGAACGGTGCTGTGCCGATTAGCAAATGTACCCCAAGTACATACGCACGTAGCGATCAACTGAGCACAGCAGAGCAGCAGCACATTCAGTAACGACCATGGTTCAGAGTTTCAGTCCAAAGTGCTGCGTCTCAGAATTCTTCAACAAACTACGATTAGAAACGGGGAAGAACAGAGAGTCCATCCGTCCTTTCGCATTACCATCAGGATTGACAGCATGTCATCATGTCGTTGCAAATTTCATGTTACAACTTACAACAGCCTTTCAGATGGATGCTTACAACGGCGATACATGTGTTTGCTCGTCAAGGAAGAGGCAGCCAAACACCGTGTTGAAAAACTCACTGCCCTTGATGGTACTCTGGTCACCTACCAGAGCTTGCGTATCATATTTGCACGCCCTCCCGCAATCAGGACAGTACGTCACCTGCACATGTATTTTCGTACTGAGGGTGGCATAAAATGATAGTACTAAAAGCTTTTTCTAGCTCGTGTGTGTCCAGCAACACTTATCGCTATAATTGATCTTCATCAAAACATGGTCAAAGCATGTTTATTAAAAATATATCTAGGAGAAACACAAGCTACAATTGTAAGAAGGAAGTACTTGAGACATACCTCTAAAATCTTTGGCTTGAATCTGTTATCAAGCATTACATCCACCCCATAGATGGCCCTAGAGGAAGGGTTCTGCATCTCAGGATGAACAGCGGCAGCAGATTCAAACACACACCGTATCATAGAGCGTACGCTTTCATGGATCTCCAACCACTTGACTAAAAGTTTAATTGCAAGTCAGCGACAAAAGAAGTTACATAAATGAGGATATAATTCAGGATGCTTTACCTTGGTGCTCCTTCTCGAACTCCTTGACAAACTCTGGCGTATTCATATGGTTCATCCTTCCAATATAATTCTGGATCGAGGAGAACAGTTAGGAAGCTAGTTACATTTGACATGACGACTGATTACAATATAAGCATAAAGCTAGAAGATATGATCCGCCATGGTACTTAGCATAATAGACTAGCACATACGACATTAATAAATCTTCAACAGCAAGTCAGAAACTAGTGCATGCCATCCCATATATGTGGCAATGAGCTGGATCTTACCATCACAGTGAAATGGGTCTCATACTCAAAAAAGCTGGTCTTCTCCAAAGTATACGGATTGTTTGCTAACCTAACCTGCAAGAGTCGCAGGCATCAACATTAGGCGATCATAATGTCAAATGGATTTATCAAGTGTCACAAGACTTTCAGGCCATACCCAAAAAACATCAGAAAGAAATATCTCCAAAGGGCGTATACTGCGGACCAAAACAATGTACCGAAGATCGAACTTCCTTCCTTGGAAAAGTACAGGGCGTTCGATGTATTTTTGGCATATCTTGGGACCTGTCTCCATAAGTCTGATAATAGCAGATAAATCACCAGTTACTGTGGTATCAATTGTTCTTGCCATGTTCCAAGGCTTCAGAATCCATAAGTTGTCCGTGCCATCTCTTTTCCTCATACAATAATCACCAATCAGTGGAGACAAATGGGTCTCTAGGTTATATGTAGGTTGAAGCCATTCAGGTGAACCCCAAGCCTGCACGAGTTGATCTCAGTTTCAGATGCCACTAACATCTATGCTGCCAAACTGAAAGCAGTTCTATGTTTATATTGTTAGTGGTAGAGGGTCCCCTGCCCACAAGGAGAGGTACACACTGAACACGTTGATAGCTCACCTTCTGGATGGTCTCCGCAAGGTGGTGCTTCATGACCAGGCAAGCTTCAAAAGGAAATTGATTTGTGTATTGTTGGTCCGTAAGCCCCAGTGCATTCTTTACTTCTGAATCCACTTGTATGCTTACCCAAATGATGTCCGCCTCCTTTGGATCAGTTGCTGTAGGTAGATAGAACATATATCAGAGTTCCTTTTAGGCATATATTTACAGAAACAATGGGAGAAACCCAGCTATTTATGCAAGAAAATAGAATTATATCTAAAGAAACGTTCTGATCAAATTAGCCACATTAATTTTGGTCTGGTTCCTGACCATTTTACAAGATAGGTTGATAATACCACAAGTTGCAAATTGTTAAAAAAATTACATGGTACATGAAATATATTAGAGAGTATTATAACTGGGTGCACAAAAAACATGTGTAGAGTCATTGGATAAAATAATAGAAAACATGTGGAGAATTTTGAGTGAAGTGAATAGGTACATGAAGGTTATCCATATAAATGACTACTCTTGTTGTCGACAAGCTAATCACGACTTTTTTCAAGCTAACATAACATGGAAAAGGACCGCAAGGAAGGGTTAACAATTTGTGGAATGATAGCAAGAATGCAGTTCGATCTTAAAAACCAGCCAATCCTTCAAAGAAAAAGAGAGACAAATCATAAGCCAAGAATGAATATTTCTTACTAAGAACAAACTCTGGCCGTGTTAAGAACTCCTCTACATGAGGTATGTCAGTATACACTCGAAGGGCACGGCCATCACTTGGACGTATACTTTTGGTTGAAGGAGTCTCTTTTATTTTTATCGAAGAACAAATGCTATTTGATTGTAGTTGATCCTTGTACTTCCTGAATTCCTATAAAGTAAAAAAAAAAAAGTATTTGGAGTCAGCATAAGTCTACTTCCCCAGCCTCCAATCCCCAAAGAAGTATTAAAAATTAAAATTGCCTGAATAAAGAAGTTCTCTGGTGTGTGAAACCAAGCTGTAAGCCTAGCTGAACGTTGTTTCTCCTCGCCAATACCAAACAAGAAATCCCGGGTACACTCTTCTCCAGTATGAACATCATGAGTAGGCCACAAAATTGTGTAACTGAAAATATCGAATATTAGCAAACTATACGATGTCAACTAATAGATTTCCAAAGTTCAATACCTTATAGCAGTGGCTAGTTTCCCTTCTGGCATAAACAAGAACGGAGCTATTCTGAAGTTTGCAATATCACTATGGCGCATGGCTGAGCCCAACTCATCCATGACATACCTGCATAAATAACCAACCATCCAATGATAACACTATGGATCAGCAAAATATCCTCTACTGGCAGCCCAGGCTTACTGTTTACAATCATGCAAAGATAGATGGATCAGCAAAATATCCTCTGAGATAAGCACGTACTATTAACTCGAGGCACACATTTTTTTTTTGACAAAACTTTTGCAGAGACCAATAGGTTACTAAAAGCGAAGCGACAATGCTTACACAAATGGTGAAAAAGATCGGGAAAAAATTATACCAGACAGGTGTTTCATCAATCTTTTCTTCATCAGCAAGGCGATACGTCATAAGATACAACCACATTGCACCAATAACTCTTTCAGCAAGAGATTCTTGTGGTGACCATTCCGGAAGCCGTGGTTGAAGTGCAGAGTCCACTATATGCTTCCCACTCTCTATTATACTTGAAGAATTCACACCATTTAGCAAAGATAAATTAGGAAGAGATTCAAGAATGGACATCGCACTATTTCCCAGAGGGCCAGGAATGTCAACCTGTGAAATGAGTTTGCCATGTAAAATTTGACTGTAGTGATCCTAGTCAAGAATCTATGGGAGCAAAATAAAACAAAAGAATCCACAATATGATGCTGAATAAGTGCATGTTCCGCAATATGCCACTCGTTGCGAAGCTGACATCATCTTGGGTATGTCAGTGGGACACTAGTGTCCCATATTTTAAGCATATGAACTTATTCAGTTTAATATAGGAACTTGCTTGAAAACGGACACAGGAAGATATGTAGGGTAGTGTGTAAATGCGTAATACCTCCAACTCTTGTAACTGAGTAAATCCGCTAATTAGCTTAAGGAGATCTTCACCAGAAATTTGATCCAGAGGATTACCACGGATGTTCAATTTTGACAGAGATGGAAATTTATCAGGACAGAAAGCCTGGGAAGTGAAACCGCCACAGAAAGGGAAATTGCTGGTAAAAGTGTTCTGAGAATTGTGTTACTATTTATAGAAGATAGTTGAGGACACTAGATACCTCTGGTAGCTTGTGAATGCACCTATCAGAAAGATCAATAGTCACAATACTCTCCAACATTTTGCTTTCCACAGAGGAACAGGGATTATCTGCTCCAACAATGTCGGCGCAGAAACTTAATGCCCACTCTCCAGCTTTACTCGTAAAATGTGAATTGTATATTTCCAAATGAGAGAGACCATCTAGAACAGCTTTGTCAATACTAGCAACAACAAAAGCAGAACAGAATGTCAGACCATGATACCATAGCTATTAAAAACTCGGTGAGTAAATTTCTAGAAGACTCCAATTATCCAGGAAGTACTGATTCATTGATTCTTATTCAAGCAGGAAGATGTGCATTCCCCTTCCACGACATTGCCGTTCATTGCCAAAAGCATGTACTCTAACCAATTGTAAAGTGGTAGCCATTTGTAATTGAGGTAAAAGTAAAATACATATGTGATGAATGCATTTGTTAGCCAGTGTGCAAACACAACCCAAACCAATCTTCTGCCATACTGAGGACTGCATGCTAAAAAGAGGTGGCAAGCAGGTTGACTGGTTTTCTGTTCCAACCCGCTTTTGGCAGCTGAAATGCATCCATATTTAAATCAATCATTTGAACAACAACGAAGCACAAAATTTGGGGCCTAGAATTTGCATGAAGACAAATTACTTCCCAACTTTCATCAGTGTATATTACTATATTAACGGGTTTTCCTCAATTTGTATTCTGTTTGGCCATTGAATTGCCATGAATGTATGCACAGAAGAATTTTGTTGAGCAGGCGACAGAAGAAAATGATAAGTTCAGTTCTGACCCTTTGCCAAGAACAGGATTCTCATTCAACCAAAGTGCTTTGAGCTTTGGACACTTCCTGATTTCTTGCATAACTTTCTCTGCATCCTGTAGCTTGTTTCCCCATAGGTTCAGAGCTACCATATTCTAGTGACATGCAAAGGAAATAGTTTCAGATAAGCTGAGCAGGAGTAAGTTAAAAACAGTTCTTCTGACAAGTAACATAAAAATGTGTTAAAGTACTTTCTTAAAATCACCACAAGTAACATTCAAGTGTTAGATGAGCGCAAAAATTCACAAACGAACTCTACCATGAAAAACTTTGTCTGTTTTATTTTCATCGGGAAGGTCAAACGTTTCATATTTCCAAGGAAGTAGCTTTCGATAGGAGCGCTTGGAGACTAGCTATCAACTTGCCTTAACCTTGAGCTTTGTTTCTTGGGTTTCATCTCTAGCCTACCCCAACGTGCTTGGGACTAGAGGCTATGTTATTGTTGTTGTTGTTGTTGGAAGGTCAAAGGTGAGCACAAGCACATAACCGATTTTTCCTATATTATATAATTGAGCAATTAGGAAACTTTACATCAGAAAAGGAAAATCAGACCAGTTACAAAAGGAGAAAAGAATCAGACCGGAAACTTTGTAGACAGATCCAAGGCTACTAGCATGTCATCATCAATTCCAAGTTCTTCAAGTTCCAGCCATGCTGCAGAATCACTTCCCCTCTCCTCGATGCTAGCCCTTTCTTTCTCCACTATTTGCAAGACATGCTCCAAGCTCCCACTCCTCTCACCATCATGCTCGTCTGAATCTTCGGTTTCAATCCTCCGGTCCAGATCCACGCACATCAATGCTGCCATCCTTTCAGCTAATCCTGGAACTTCCCGCAGCTACAAGACAATTAGCATACAAGCATGAGATCACCATAATATGACAAAATCTTGTAAGTGAAATGGTTCTTCATTGTTGATTGCTGTCCATGCATTAGATGATAACAGAAGTAGAAAAAGGTGTTCATTTTTTCCCCATTTATAAACCAGTGTAGAAGTGGCAATCATAGGTCTGAGTTAAACAATTGCATTATAGAATCACCAACCAACCACACTTTGAGCACGCATCATTTCTACATATTCCAAGTTAGCAAATGTCCAAGGAAATGGAGCATGCTAAATCAAAAGTTCAAAACTGGATTCACGAAAAAAAAATCAAATTCTCTGTTAAATGGCCCTGTTTGGATCACAGGCTCCAAATATTGGCCCTATCACATCGAATGTTTAAATGCTAATTAGTAGTACTAAACGTAGTTTAATGATAAAACCCATTCCATAAACCCTAGGCGAAATCACGAGACGAATCTAATGAGCCTAATTAATCCATGATTAGACAATGCACTGCTACAGTGAACATGTGCTAATCATAGATTAATTAGGCTCATTAGATTCGCCTTATTCAGCGAGGCGCCACAAAATGTGCTAGTCCAAAATCGGGACACTGGGTATAATTCCAGAATAAACTAACCCAGCTCGTTCCAAACATCGCATACAACACTCAGTAATTCACCGCGCACCTGCTTGAGCGCGTCGGGGAGGCGGAAGGACCACGCGTGATCAACGAGGAAGACGTCGGACTCCCTCCCGAGCGTGCCCTCCGCGGCGAGCACGAGGCGCCTCTGCCTCCCGCCCTCGCATGGCTCGACTGCGAAGACCTCCCCGCCGTCGAAGACCTCGTCCGCGAGCTTGCGGTACAGCCGCTCGTGCAGCGATGCCGGGACGCCGGCAGCCGCCAGCAGGTACGCGTGCACCCGCGCGAAGTCCTCGTAGCTCCGGATACGGCCCTCGGTGGCGGCCTCCGCGGGCGACATGGCGACAGCCTCCGGCGAGCGGCGGCGGCGGCGTGTAGGGGTCGGGGGAGAAGAAGGGTTTAGAGGCCTCCGGAAACGGGACGCTTTCCCAAAGAGGGCGAGAAACTGATGGAGTGCTTTAGGATTCGCGCTGGATATGCTTGCGAAGATTCGCGCCGGACACTGGTTGGTTTGCTTTGGCGGCTGTCTGGTCGCTGTCAGTTTTTGGAGATGGACACTAGTGGGCAATCGCCTCTGATAATCTGAGATTGAGTTCACTTTCCTACTCATCGACTCATCGTGCATCTTGATTCTGAACTTTTAACAGCCAAAATTGGGAAGCATCTGAGTGGTTCAAAGTACTTCAGTGTGCAAAAGGAGTGACAGGCTAGTGGCAGAGGCAAGCGCAATGCGCATGGTCGCCCGGCCCGAGCCATCGCAGCCACATGGTGGCGCGGGCACCAGCCACCAGTACAGCCGCGACAACTCGCAAGTGGCCGCGCAAGCTCACGGTCACCGTCGATGCCCAGGCCATCGGCGCGCCGCGCGTGGTGACCGGCGCTCCGCCGCCTTTTTCCCCTGGAGACGAACGCCGAGGCTGGCCGGCACATCGGGCTTCCCAAGCTGGCTTCCGAGATGGCAGATGGGATCGGGTCGTCTCAGATTTGTTCCCAAGTAAGCACGCAGATGGACGTCGTACTAGCAGCGTCATTGAAGCGTCACTGTATCTAGACCAGCTCGTCATGTCCCCCGACAGTGATGCCTGGGATGAGCCAAGAACGTGCAGCCAGAGCGTGATTGCTCGAGAGCATCATGTCCATCGACTCTCTACCTTACACGTTGTCACGGCCACACCCTCGTCATACGATCGGTCACTTTCTTCCATCAATCATGATCATTTGCCCATACAAGTAGCAAGCAGTGACGACTGACGAGTAGTTATGTACTGAGTACACTAGAATAGAAATGCAGAATAGAGGAGGGAGTTACCACGTCCATGGTCGTGTCAGCGTGTGGGTTGTTGTGTGCCCGCCTGGCCGGGGTAGGGCCCTGGGCCGGCAGAGGCGCAGAACTGTGGAGCATGCTACTCTTTCTGTTTCAATATATGATTCGTTTAATTTTTTAATTTTAATTAGACTACCCGTCTTGTTTAAAAAAGTTACAAAATAATTTGTTATCGTAACTTGTTTTTTTAATAAAATGACTTAATAAATAACTTAAATTTGATCATGCTTGTATACCTTTTTTACTAAGACGAGTTGATAAAGTTAAAACAAAAAAAAATGTTAAACGAATTCTTTTTGGAAACGGAGAAAGTAGTTATTAACTGACTTCGTTAATTACGAGCGGAGCAGGGCATCCTATTTATACACCGTACTAGCCTACTAGGCCTCAGCTCCAATCCCCCGATCTGGGACTGGGAAGGCATCTTGTACTTTCCGTCGCTGCCCTTTGGTCCGCGTCCCCATCCGGCATTCCGGCCTCCGCGCGCGCGCGCGCGCGACACAACGACGGCGGCGGCCACGAACATGAAGCTACCGCCGCCGCCGCACGGCGCGGCCTCGACCCTACTCGCGCTTCTGTCCCTCTCGCTGCTCCTGCTGCGCCTCCTCCTCCGCCTCCGCCTCGCCGCCTTCCGCGACGCCGCGCTGTCGCTCCACCTCCTCGCCCGCCTCCGCCTCCGCCCCGTCCACCTCCGCCTCTCCGCCACCACCACGCTCCGCGTCTGGTGCCCTTCCTCGCCTTCCGGCAAGCCGCCGCTGCTCCTCCTCCACGGCTTCGGCGGGGACGCCAAGTGGACGTGGGCGCGGAACCTCCATCCCCTGTCGCGCCACTTCCACGTGTACGCCCCGGACCTCGTCTTCTTCGGCGCGCACTCCCGGTCCTCCTCCCCGCTCCGGTCCGTGGCGTTCCAGGCCCGGTGCGCCGCCGACGCCATGCGCCTCCTCGGCGTGTCCCGCTACGACGTCGCCGGGATCAGCTACGGCGGCTTCGTCGCGTACCGGATGGCCGCCGCCGAGGCCAGGGACGCCGTCGGGAGGCTCGTCGTCATGACCAGCGGCGTCGCGGCAGCGCCGGGGGAGATGAGGGAGATGGCGGCGAGGGAGGAGCGGACCGTCGAGGAGGCGCTGCTCCCCAAGACCGCCGAGGGGCTGCGATTCCTCGTGCGACGCTCCATGCACCGCCCGCCGCCGTGGATGCCGGACTTCGTGCTTGACGACTTCATCCAGGTTAGCCAATGCCTCTACCCATTTTGTCTGCTAGCTTTTTCATGCCTTTTTTGCCTGCCATGGTTTATATTGTTTTTTCAGGTGTAGATTAGTGATGTGCTGTAGCTTTCTCTGCCTTTGTCTGTGTGGACGTGTGCGGTGGAGTAGTTTTTGCTGTGCATGCTTGTCTGATTCATGTCATGCTATTACAATCTGGCCACCACCTAGCGCATTGCCGTCCAATTGCCCAAACATTGTTAGCATCCACATCCTAATCGCCTGCCTTGAGAATGCAGATTGCGTTAGGTAGGCTAGAGGGTATAAGGATTAGTGATCCACGTGTATACAAAACAAGTGTGGCGTACCAGATTGAGCATAATAATTATCCACGTCTTGCCAATTGCCACCCGTCTCAAAATGCACAGGTTTAGGAGAAAATTTGGCCCAACTTGGCACGCTACATGTATACTACTCTACAACAGTATACATGTAAGAGTATACACTTAGCGGTACAGTATGATGAACGGAGGTCAAAAGGTAGCTGTTATTCATCCTGAAGTACTTCCGCTTAACCGTTTGGCTAAAAGAAAATCTTCTGCTTAACCATTGCACACGCGACGCACCGAAGGTTGGGCACCAGTAGTTCTCGCCATTTTTTTTACGTGAAAACCCCCACTCTTCGACCATGTGTAGTATACGTGTCCGTAATGCAAAGCAACGTAGCAGTGGTGTTTTCCAGATAGCGGGGGAAGAAAGGGCATGGGGACGTGGTAGACTGGTAGATCTGGTCCGACGTGTCGTGGATGCGGTCGGATCTCGTCGATTCCTTTGGTCGTTGGTTTCGTCACTACGTGGCCCCGCCGGATGGCTAACCTTTTTTAATTGCAAAGATTCGCTGATCCAAAACACTTTCAGGGATCGTCTGCCACGTTCCCTGTATCCTCCTAAACCCAAAACGCTGTCAGCAGTCCGCAGCCGCCACGTTCCTCGTGTGGAGCCCTTGGGCGATCCACAGCACGTACTCCAAGTTTGTTGGCTCGATCGAGCTTGGCCATCTCGATGCAGATAGTACAAAAGAGTTTTAATCCTTCTGTGTTTTAAGTACTGTACAAAATTACCGGTACAGTACAGACGGGAAACAGCAAGTTGGTGGACACAGACGAATGTGATATGCACACTTGTGTGAACCAAAAGCTTTGCTCGGCGGTCGACCATGCCGACGCACAGTGCATGGAAAGGACGACGGCTCCAACGGCATCGTGGCAGGTCGATCGATCAGAGGACAGGACGGGATGGGAATCTGGGATATCCTGGGCATGGGGCACGCACGCACGGTAGCTGTCAATGACACTATTGTGGCTCCCTCGATCGTGTCCACCGGCTTATCTTTCCCAATTTTTCCTTTTTACTTCTTGCTTTTGCGTTTGCTTACTTCTCTTTTCTTCGGTGCGTTTCGCCCCCCGTCTCTCCTCGCGATTGGTACGATGAATCATCCACGCGACCGATCTGGTGGCGGCTGCCGTGTCTCCTCCGCACGGCACGGAGGGGTCTCCGGCCACGCAATCGCCGGCGAGGATGTGGTACGATGCCGCACGCCATGGGTGTGCACATCTGCCGTGCTAGGTCGTTAGCACGTAACTAGCTCGCTCCAGTCGGAAGGAAATCTTCTTGGCGGGATCAATGCAATGCAACGATCTCGCCTGTCCCCTGCCGTTTCAGGCAGCAATGCTGAGCCGTGAAACAAGTCCGGTGCCCGTCTCCATCGGCGAATCAGTCTGTTTTCATAGTAGTGCTCGTCGAGACCTTGCCTATGTCAGTTTCAGCCGTCCTGTCGTCCCTGCCAGTGCCAGACCGTTATCCTGCTTAACTGATGATGATCGACCAAGTTCGCAGTTTGCACACGCGACGCAACTGACAAAATCTGACGGCTTCTCTCTTTCAGCTTATGTGCGTGGATCAACGGAAGGAGAGGGCGGAGTTGCTGCAGGAATTGCTCAAGAACGGTGCTGGCTTCGATCCCCTGCCGGTCCTTACCCAGGTACATACCTTAACTAGCATTGCTCACTATACCATAGCTCATACACTCAAGCTAAATAAGCTTCGCCTTCCACTCCCAGGAGACGCTGATCATCTGGGGAGACAAAGACAGGGTGTTCCCCGTCGATCTTGGCCACCGGCTGCAGAGGTATGGTTGAACCCACAGCGATCAGCGATGTAGTACTGAATTCTCTCTTCTGATCACTGAAGTATTTTTTTTGCAATGGCTGAACCTGAACGCAGGCATCTGGGAGGGAATACCAGGCTAGAGATCGTCAAGGACGCAGGGCACGCGCTGCAGCTGGAGGGGGCCGAGCACGTCAACAAGTTCATCAAGTCGTTCCTCCTGGACGAACGGCGAGCTGGGCCGGGCGTTGCCGTCGCCCAGAAGTAAGGCCTTAATAATGCTCCGGAGCCCCAGAAATGATGTAACTGTAATTAAAAAAAGTAGCAGAGCAGCTATGATCTGAACTTACTGTATTATAATGTCTGAAGTTTGGTACTAGTACGGAGTAGCTAATATTCATCAGAGGTCTGTCTGTGGGGTGCCCTGATGCTCGCGGCCACTGTCTTTTCTTCTGGCTCAAGCGCGAACCATGTTACTGCCCTTTTCACAAGGTTCTTTTATACTATATTCCAATTGTATTTGCCATACTGATCGACTAATTGTTGCTGAGAGCCCACTTTTGAATCATATAGAAGCCTAACAATTTTAATCCAATTCTGATTGCGATATCATACTGCCCTCACTTTACATTCCAATCATTCTTTGGTGAGCAATCCCCTCTTCTTTCAGAGAAGAAAACAAAGGGAGGTGGAGGAATTTGAGCGAACCCGAGTGCCGGACCAAGTGAACAAATTTATCAATCATTTCTTCTGCGTGAACGAAATGGGTCGGGCCTCGGTGTAGCCCGGAAGTAAGCCAGTAATCTCCAGTTTAGTAAAAACTTCCAGGCTTCTTGTACAATAACGTCTGAAAAGTATCTTTCAGGGGGAAAAAAAAACTCTCAGGAAGAAAAACCATAATGCCTGAAAAATGAACCTCTGTGTCTGAATTTCAGGAGCTGTTTCTCTGTGGTGCCTGACGCTCAGCTTGTCTTTCATTCTGGCTCAACTGCAATTCCTATGGCCCGTATCACAGAATTGGTTTGCCCTTTACACAAAGTTCTTTTCATATTCCAAAATTGTTCATGTGATGTTGATGGATTATTTGGTTGCTGACAGCCCACTTGGCCATCATTTACAAACCCTGTTATTGCAACTCATTTTGCAATGCAATATCATCCTGTAGTGCCTTTATACGACTTTACGTGACGATCGTACGTCCATAACCATGCAATTGTATTTAAAATAGCAGAGAAACAATGATTTGCATGCAACGTCCATAACCATGCAATTGTGGGGGGCTAGAACCAAAGAAGTGTTTCTCTGAACTTCTTGTACAATAACGTCTGAAAAGTATCTTTCAGAAATAAAGAACTTTCAGGAAAAAAAAACATGACGCCTGAAAAGTGAACCAGTGTCTGAATTTCAGGGAGCTGTTTCTGTGTGGTGCCTCACGCTCAGCTTGTCTTTCATTCTGGCTCAACTGCAAGTCGTATGGCCCGTATCACTGAATTGGTTTGCCCTTTACACAAAGTTCTTTTTCATATTCCAAAATTATTCCAGTGATGCGGATGGCCTATTTGGTTGCTGAGTGCTGACAGCCCACTTGTGCATCATATACAAACCCTGATATTGTAATCCAGTTTGCAATGCAATATCATCCTGTCGTGCCTTTATACGGCTTTACGTAACGATCGTCCTATCCTTTTGGTGAACAAGCCCCTCCTTCAGAAAAAGGAAAGAAAAACAAAGGGAGGTGCAGGAATCTTTCCTTGCCCGCTAATACTCTCGTATATACTGGACATGCATGCACAATACAATACTGTATTGGACATATCAGTAATGGCCACGTGTAGGCATCGCCATGGTTGCGCCGTATGAGTCCCACGATCGGACGGTTCTTCTTACTACTTCGTAGCTCTGTCATTCTGTCAACATCATCACCCATCCCCAATCAATCAAAGCTAATAATAATAAGCAACTGTGTGTGTTATTTTCCCTTTACGACTTGAGTTTGAAGGCTTCAAGCCCAGCAAAAATGTTTGGTCCACTCAAACTCAACCACCTTTCCCTTGCAAATCCACTACCATCTGTGTGAACCCTCACCACCAACCAGCTCTCTTTAAGCAAAGCCATCGCCTTCGACTCTCGCCGCCATGCTCATTTGCACAACCTGTCGTCCGTGCAGCTGGTAGCGATAGGGAGGGAGTACTAGGCTCTAGGCACGCTGTCCTGTGAGGCTGGTAGCTCCGTGCCACTGCCACCGACAAGGACACGCCATGGGTGCCAGCCTGAGCCTCGTGCCGGTGCTCGACTACTTCGCCCGGCGCGAGTTCCTCGCCGCCGGCCTCCGCCCGAGCGCCGTCACGCTCCCGTACCCGGACGGCGGCGCCGGCGCGACGTGCACCGTCCACTACTGGGCCCCACCGGGCGAGCCACGCCTCCCACCGCTCCTCCTGGTCCACGGCTTCGGCCCCCGGGCCACCTGGCAGTGGCGCTGCCAGGTGGGTCCCCTCTCCCGCCACTTCCACGTCATCGTCCCCGACCTCCTGGGCTTCGGCGGCACCACGTACCCGTCGGAGGCGGCGGCGCCGCCACCGTCGGAGGCCACGCAGGCCGCGACGCTGGCGGCGCTCCTTGACGCGCTGCCGGGGATGGAGGGGAAGCGCGTGGCCGCGGCGGGCACCAGCTACGGCGGCTTCGTCACCTACTGGCTGGCCCGCGCGGCGGGGAGCGGTAGGGTTGGCCCCGTGGTGATCGCGAGCTCCGACCTGCTCAAGACGGCCGCCGACGACAGAGGGTTCCTCAAGCGCGCCGGCGAAGGGTGGAGCAGCGTCGACGAGATCCTCCTCCCCGCCGAGCCCGCCGCGATGCGGAAGCTCCTCGAGCTGGCATCCTACCGCCCGCCGCCGCGGCCGATGATGCCGGACTTCATGCTCCGGGACTTCATCCAGGTGAGGTGCAAACACGCCGGAATTCTTTTGCTTCGAAGTTTCCTTTGGCTCGGAAGTCAAACAACAACGTATGGATCCTAGGTTAAGAGATTTTTTTAGGACGGCGATTAGAGTTGGTCTTTTCAATCGCAATTCGCATTATAAAACAAAAGTCAAACGTGGGTATCTTACGATAATCAAGTGTTGGATTCTTAAAAACAATTGGGTTTTTTTTTTATGTGAAGTTCTTGAATGAACTTGGGTGGTTAGTGGTGAACGATGCGCTCCGTAGACAGTAAACAGCTTGGTTGGTAGTCTCACAGCAGCAGCAGCAGTTGCTGTTGCTGGAGTCTGCAGTTACCAACAATTTGCCAACATTGCATTTACTTGGGACGGAGACAAACCGTGCCACTCGCAATAATTAGGCTGACCCAACAAGAATCGTCGTTTCCTGACACGGCTGGAGTTTTTCTGTCTGCTTCTTCCTGGATTTCACCTAGTAGGTCATCAGTCAGTTGAGTACTGAATGGTTCTTTGCTATCGTCTGTTAGAAACTCTTCACGGAGAACAGGGAGCGGCTCGTTCATCTGCTCAAGGGGATCACAGTAGGCACGGACAAATTCCAAGTGACCCCAATATCTCAGGTACCGTTTCTTCATCCCGTGTGTTACTGTCATCCTCCCAGATGTGATGGCCCCACCATGCTGTAGTTAAACTTGAGCTTTCGCCATGGTCCATACGTGATGCAGGACGTGTTGATTCTCTGGGGAGACCACGATCAGCTGTTCCCGTTGGAGAAGGCGTTTGCGGTTCAGAGGTACTCCCATTCCCACCTTTTATTAAACTGATGGGATAGCCATTGCTGAGTACCTTTATCCTGTGCAAACCTGTGCAAATGCTGATGTGATCTTCAGGTCTCTGAACGGGAGCGCGAGACTGGAGGTCATCAAGAAGACAGGCCACGCTCCGCAGCTGGAGGATCCGGCTCGATTCAACAAGGTCATGCTGGACTTCTTGCTGGCTGCTCAGAAGCCTGATCCCTCGGTCAATGGCGGCTCGCAGTAAAGACGCATTGGTGATTGTTAGCCCTCGATTGCTTGTAATTGTAATAAGACACCTCAGTCCATTCCCTGGTACAGATTTACCATCTGTATATTCCCAATTTCTTCAGCCATGTGATATTCCCTCCGTAGCGTATGTGCAGAAACTGCAAAGTGAATGAAGTTTTCTGTTTTGGGTGAAGATACTGCGTAAAAGTTCGTAGAGCATGGCAAGTCGAGTGACGCTGCACTTGTACTGTTGCACGCATCCGGACAGATTGTGTGCTTCATTTTCTGCCCCGGTCTGCCTGCCGCAGCCACCTTCCACCATCTACCCACCGCTTTTCTCCGCTTCTACTTCCACGTGCGCCGCCCAAGGAAGCCGTGACACCTGACACGCGATCATCTCCGTCTCCCCCGAGCTACTCCGCTCCGCCATGGGCTTGAGCGTCCTCCCTCTGATGGACTTCATCGCGCGCCGGGCGTTCGTCGGCGCCGGCCTCCAGCCCCACACCATCTCCATCGCCATCCCATCCGACGCCGGCGAGCAGCGCGCCACCATCCACTACTGGGCGCCGCCGGGGGAGCCACGCCTCCCTGCGCTGCTGCTCATCCACGGCTTCGGGCCCATGGCCACCTGGCAGTGGCGCCGGCAGGTGGGCCCACTCTCCCGCCGCTTCCACGTCATCGTCCCCGACCTCCTCGGCTTTGGCGCCTCCTCCTCCTCTCCGGCGGCGGCGCCGCCCTCCGAGACGGCGCAGGCCGCGGCGCTCGCCGCGCTGCTGGACGCGCTCCCGGGCCTCGCCGCGGGCGCGCGCGTCGCCGTGGTGGGCACCAGCTACGGCGGGTTCGTGGCCTACGCCCTGGCGCGCGCGGCGGGGCCCGGCAGGGTGGGCCCCGTGGTGATCTCCAACTCCGACCTGCTCAAGACGGCCGACGACGACGCGGCGCTCCTGGAACGCGCCGGCGGCGGGATCGCCAGCACGGCCGACCTGCTCATGCCGCTCGACGCCCGCGGCGCGCGCCGGCTCATGGAGCTCTCCTTCTACCGGAGGCACGGCATCACCTTGCTGCCGGACTTCGTGCTCCGGCAGGCCGTGCAGGTAATGGAAACTGATTCGTCATGGTCGATTCAGCCGCAGAGCAAAAAAAAAAAAAAAAGTGGTTGCACTTGTGTGTTGTGTGTCTATTCAGTTTTTTCAATTGAAGCTGAAAGCTACTCGACAATTTTGCAGCAACTTTTTAGGGATAAAAGGGAGGAGAAGATTGATCTGATGAAGGCTGTAACGGTTGGCACAGATGAGTTTAAACTGACACCCTTGCCACAGGTATAATCTCATATGCAGTTCTGGTCGCTTGCTGCTGCGTTGTGCTTTGCTTTGAAGCCTTGAAAAATATGAACAGAGAATTCGAGTCAGCTACACTGAATTTTGCTTCTGAACAAGTGTGTTTGTTTAAGCTCAAACTCTTCAATTATTTGATGGCAGGACGTTTTGCTCGTCTGGGGAGACCATGATCAGATATTTCCCTTGGAAAAGGCATTTGCTGTCAAGAGGTACGTACCTCCCTAGACCATACGTCTTCTGTTGGACAGCTACACAACACGAATCTCATAACCACCCTGATGCAATTCGAGAGCGAGACCTGAATGCGTGTGCGGTGTGCACTTGAAGTTGAAGCACTTGCCTTTAAAGCCATGGCTAGTTGTTACATCTGCTTAATGTGATGGCCAAATTATGGCCATATCGTATTGCAACTGACCTGTCAATCTTTTATTTGTTTATTTTTGTTTTGCACGTGTGGCAGGTGCTTAGGAGAAAATGTTAGATTGGAAATCTTCGAGAAAACAGGGCATGTGCCTCAGATGGAGGACCCGGATCGGTTCAACAAGCTTGTCCTGGATTTCTTATTCGAAATCACAAAGGCGTCCAATTCGACAGCATCATCTGTACTCTGAAGCAGTTAAAAAGACCCAATTGGTTTGGTTCAGTGCTTCAGTGGCGTGTAGCAAGGTGAGGAAAGTTCAGCATGCGGCATATGAAGGTGTCCCTTTCCACTCCGTGCAACATGCTCGAAGATATTATTCGATCCGTGAAGTATATAAATGTTATTAACGCTGTGTATGCACAGAGTGTAAACTTGTTACGCTATGATAGTTCATGTAAATATGTAGCTGTATCATGTAAATTAGGACTTAGGCTCCGTTTGGTTGCAATAAGCGTTTCTGATTCCTATCAGACTCAGTAGAATCTGTACTTAAACGGCCAAACATAAGAAACATTACTTCATGAATCACATGTAACACTTGTGGAGAATCGCCACTTGTGGAGAATCGCCCAAATAGGAGTTTCACACCGATTTAGTTCATTTTAGGAAGAATCTGAATCTGAAAACATTGCTAGCTAAATAATTCCAACAATTACTACTGTTTTGTGGAGCAACGTTTGAACTGAAAATCTGAATACGAAACGTTTCTCAGAGAATCTGAATTTCTACCAAACGAGCTCTTAATATTTGTAGCTCTATGTTTTTTTTGCGAAACATAGTACATACGTGAACGCTCGAGCATTTCCATGCATGTTTCCACCTATAAAAGTATCTCCGACACTCTCACATTCTAATAACTTGATAAAATTTACCGTACAAACCTGATCAAGGCTTTATTTAGTCTCCAAAGTTTGTAAAAAGATTTTGCATCAAAGTTTGCACAAAAGTTTTATATAATCTTTGGATGAGGTGTTTAAACGTATCAAAAGTTTTTGCAAAAAAAAAACACATTTCCTCTCTCTCACCTCGTGGCCCAATGAACTTGTTCGTAGGGGTATTTGGATCTATTTTGTATAAACTTTACAATGCGAAATTTACAATGCAAAAATAAATTTTGGTAGGAATGTTTAGATCTATTTTGCAAAAAGTGATGCTAAACACTAAAAGTTATTGCAAATTTTTGCTAACTAAAGAAGGCCCAAATTTGTGTAATTGCAAAGATGAGATCGTTTCCTGCCCGTTTCTTCGGTGAAACTAGTAGGACAGGTTTACCAAGGCACTTATACGGTCATACCGTCATAGTCCTGTCAAACAAAATCATAAAAAAACTGATAATTGTTGTCTCCGCCGAGTCACTGACCTTTCTCCAAGACTGCAGTCCAGTGCAATGGAGGGGAGCCTGGAAGACAACCTAATGTACTTGAAGTAGTGCCGAGCAGGGTTTGCCTTCACACCAGCGCCGCCGAGCTCTCAGCAGTCAGCACTGTCCTGTCCACCGTGAGGCCTCCTCCGCCGAAGCACGCCGCCGCACCTCGTCGGTTCTCTGCCGCTCTCCACAGTCCACACCGGCCGAACGCGGTCAGATCCAGGCACGCCTGACCAAAACCGCGGCCAGGTATCCCTTCAACCCGCCGGCGTCCTCCTGCTCCTCGTCCGCCCGCACCTGTTCGCCGCCGCCACTGTCAGTCTGTTCTCCGTGAGTTGGTTCTTCTTCTGTTGTTTGGATATGGTGACCTAGGTTGGAGGGGGTTGCCTCGCTACTGTAGAGTATAGTATTTTGTTTTGTTTACGGCGAGCTCTGCAATCCAAATGTTGGATTTTCTTGCTCGGTGGAGCATTTGTTTTCTCATCCAAAATTGCAAAGTATTCAACTGAGCCCCATTGTCCCACAGCGAGTCTGCCCGCTGGCTGAAACTGACGGACGGCGAGATCCAGGCCTAGATGAATTGCTCGAGAAGAGGCTCAGACATGAGAGTGCGACTCTAGAATAATGTCTGTGCTTACCTGCGTGATTGAAAGCATGGGCTCATCCTGTAGCAGACCTCACTCCTTAAACGAGGCCGAAGCAGCTGAAAATGCAAAGGTAACCTGTCGTTTAGACCGAGTAAATGCTATTAGTAAGTTTCGGATTTGAGTCACTTAGCTGCATTTGATTCCTTCTGATACTCATGATGTGCGTTTACAGTCTGCTGACATCGACCGACGGATTTTGCAAGAGACAAAGGCAGAGCAACACATCCACAAGCTCTTACTTCTCGGTAATGCCAACTTACTTGAACTGAGAGGTATTTTGTCATGTGACGTATCTGTCGTTGTGTGGACTTCTGTCTTGGTAGTTTGCTGAATCAATCGAAAGAGCTATCTCTATAGTTTCTCGCTAGTCAATACTCTTCATGCATCTTTTAGACTTGAAAATGCTATATTTGTATGCTGGTCATCAATAAATTTCTTTGTCTGTCTGTCTTTCTTTGTAAGGTGCTGGAGAATCGGGAAAGTCTACAATATTTAAACAGGTAAGGATCATGCTATACCCTTTTAGATCATAACTCCTATGGCATCAGCAGGTCACATATATTTCTGGTTTGCTCATTTGCAGATAAAGCTCCTTTTCCAAACTGGTTTCGATGAGGCAGAACTTAGGAGCTATACTTCAGTCATCCATGCGAACGTGTATCAGACAATTAAAGTATGCTATACTAGAAAGGGTGTGTCATTTTTTTTTTGTTTACAGCATAGTTGGGATTACGTAGTAGAAATGTGATTGTAGATTAGTATGTTGCTCCTATGGTGGTGTGTTTGCACATCTCTTGCCTCGTTAATGAGTTAAATGTGCACAGGTTCTATATGACGGAGCTAAAGAACTAGCTCAAGTGGAACCAGATTCCTCAAAATATGTTCTATCTCCAGATAATCAGGTTTGTGCTCTTGTTTTCTTTATTAATTAGGGTCGCATTTTGGAATACAAAAACTTATTATTCTGAAATGTAATGATTCTAATGTGGTATGTCTGAGATAAGATGATTGCAATAGTTGAATCAGCCTGGAACTGTTCTGATCTCAAATGCATTATTATGCTTTGCATTGTCACTTCTAATGAAATGATATACCTTGAACATTAAATTCAACCAAATGGAAAAGAGGGGGAAAACAATGTGTAGTCTTTCATTTTATCCATACCACCTTTGATTTTCCGGAAAATAATGTATGTATTTTGATAACTGGAAACCTTGCTGTTGTATTCGATTGCTTGAGAGAAGGCGGTTGAGATTAATATGCTTGACTTGTTTGAAATATTGGGCCTACAAAATTAATCTATCATGAGGTCTTGAGCAATTGTTTTGTATTCGTAGTTTTGAGGCTAAACAGTTACCAAATGTCTCCTATGTAAGCATTGCAATGCCTTTGCTAGCTAGCTCATAGAAGGCTCTCATCGTCGACCCTATTGAACCAGTAAAACTTTTTATTTATTTATTTATACTTTAACAGACTTTATCCTAACTTTAGGAGATTGGAGAGAAACTATCAGAAGTTGGTGCTAAGTTGGATTACCCATTGCTGAACAAAGAAACTGTAGAGGATGTAAGAAAACTATGGCAAGATCCAGCAATTCAGGTGAAAAACATTGCCACTTTATTTAAAGAAATTGTATAGATAGTTGAACAGAAAGCTTGATTACAGATAAATGTGTTGTAGGAAACTTATTCACGTGGAAGTATTCTGCAAGTCCCTGACTGTGCACAGTATTTCATGAACAATTTGGACCGATTAGCTGAAGTAGATTATATACCAACAAAGGTACGCAGTTGTTCCAATCTAAGTCTTTTAAGCCTTATTTACAGGTTTTCTGATATCACTGCAAAAATAAGAGGGAAAAACAGGTTTTCTGATATTAGCATATATTTCCTGTAAATATGTTACTTTTAGTATTTAGGAAGAGAGGGAGGGATCTCCATGCACAGTTCTAGCAAAGTGAGGGAAAGGTCCACTAGACTGCTACAAATGAGGCATAGAAAGTTCCATGGAATGATCTAGTTCTGGACAAAAAATCCTGGTGTATAGGAACTAAAACATATCATTTGATTTAATTTCCTTTTATGTGAATATTCCATCATGTTATTTTGATTTATGTACATGGTTATTTGACAATAGGCCTTAAGGTTTTGCTTATCAGCAATACTTGACATGGATTGAGTTTGCAGGAAGACGTGCTTCATGCAAGAGTACGGACAAATGGTGTGGTAGAAATTCAGTTTAGGTAATACAGTGACATGGTATTTGCATATTTGTTTTGCTATACTCTTTCTGGGCGACGAACTAAATTGCTATTATTGAGTAACAGACAACTTTAAACTTTTAATTAGTAAGTTTTATTTTCTTACAGCCCTCTAGGAGAGAGCAAAAGAGGTGGAGAGGTCTATAGGTTGTACGATGTAGGAGGCCAAAGAAATGAAAGAAGGAAGTGGATTCATCTTTTTGAAGGTGTTAATGCTGTAATATTTTGTGCTGCAATTAGCGAGTAAGTACATTTTCATTAAGTACACTTCATTGACTTGAACTTATCCTAAACTGCCAAATTTTACTCTGAAATTGTCTCTTCAGATTCTGTCAACATGCACATCACCACAAAAAGTTTGGCTTATGAGTTATCATGTACTATCTGATCAATGCTTCGTGATTGTCAGAACATTTTGCTTGTTATTCATGTGTTTGTTGTGTTTAGTTGGGGTGTTCCTGACATTAGTTTTATTTTCCATTGAATAGAGAGTTGCGTATGTTTTGAACAAAAGTTGAGCCCAGGCTGTTAATTTCAGGTACGATCAGATGCTATTTGAGGATGAGACGAAGAACAGAATGATGGAGACGAAAGAACTCTTTGACTGGGTGCTAAAACAAAGATGTTTTGAGGTTTGTGTAAACTCATCAGTGTTTTTTTTGTTCTCATGCTAATATTTTGTCGTCTTGCCGTACCTGATGCTATTCTGACTTCCAGAAAACCTCATTTATGTTATTTCTCAACAAATTCGACATATTTGAGAGGAAAATACAAAAGGTAAGGGTACCTATCAAGAGCTGAGCAATACTAAGTTTGGTTTGTGTACCAACATTTGTCGTGACTTGTTATCCTTATGTAGGTTCCTTTGAGTGTGTGTGAGTGGTTTAAAGACTACCAGCCTACTGCTCCTGGCAAACAGGAGGTTGAACATGCCTACGAGTGAGTGTGCTCCTGTCTCCCTGCCACTCTATTAATGTCAGATAAAGATGTATATGTGCACATACATGCCCTAAAACAACCTTTTCACTTTGCTATCCTGTGCAAAATTGCTGCTTATGTTCTAGAGGGTCATTTTACAGGTTTGTGAAAAAGAAGTTTGAGGAGCTCTACTTCCAGAGCAGCAAGCCGGACCGTGTAGATCGAGTGTTCAAGATTTACAGAACAACTGCTCTGGATCAAAAACTTGTAAAGAAGACATTTAAGTTGATCGACGAGAGCATGCGGCGCTCCAGAGAAGGAGCTTGATAGAGTCTGGGTTGCTTGCTGTAAGTCAAAGAAAAGTAATTAGGATGGTGAGAGGAACAGAAAGTTCACAGCTTCGCCTGTTGTAATTCTTTTTGTATGGGGAACATTTATTGACCACTTTGTTCTTCCACAAGCTGGTAAAGATATCTGTTGCCCCCTGTGGCCTGTGGAAATCTGGAGTCGCCATCATGTCATACAATCAAATTCATTAGTTGCATATTGTTATACTGGAGTTACAAGACAGAAATAGCTGAACGTTTGATTCACTAGTTATACTATAACTGAGTTGCATTCGTGTAGTCGAAATTCAAGAAAGGAAACTGTAATACTAACAGTCAAGCAGGTTCCTCTACAATCTACATAAATGCAGAAAGCACAACCCTCAGGATAGAGTTCCTCAACGTATTACAAAAAGAGTTACACACAAAAAAAAAGGGGAAAACATTTGAAGGGCCAAAATAATTCTACATGCCGCATCGCCAGCACCAGAGGTTTGCGTTCGATGGATACAGAGCATGCATGAAGAACTGCTTGTGATGCCCAAGCTCCGAGTGCCAAAACTACAGATTCTGCGAGCGTCCGATCCGAGCCACATTCTCCAGTGGTATGAAGGCACCGACGAACACAGCCCAGTGATCACCATCTCATTTCTCATGCCTGCGTTTTTCGGGACTGCATTCTCTGCATCCATTTCCTCTGGTTGGCCGTCAGGTCAAGGGGCGCCGAGCAGCTTGATGTAGAAGCGCCGCTGCGGCAATGATGCTGTGCAGCTGCTGCGGAGTCGGGGAGCTCTGCCGGAAGAGCGGCGGCGGTGCTGGTGAAGGCGTTGAGGACAAGGAAGGCGAGGATGGGCGACAGGTCCAGCGTTCCCCCGAGCGGCGGGATGATGCCCCGGAAGATGTTCAGGTACGGGTCACAGATCGTGCTGCATTATATCATGGTCATATATACACATCAGGAAAGCTTAAAAACATTTTGAGACTATGGGCGTCTAAGAAAACACAAGAAGGAGCGTCTAGTAGCCCGGCAGTTGAAGAAACCAAATGCAGCTAATGGTTCGTCATGCTCAATATATATCTTCTTTTATCTGAAGAACAGAAGCTTTCTGCTCTTGCAGTGCTTAATTTCGTTGGTCTTTTTATTTGAGAAAGCAAAATAGTTGCGGGCAATAACTGAGCAAAAACCAATGCAAAACTGACCGTAGTTTGAATCTTTGGGGTGGGAAATGGCACATCATAGTATCAAATATGGTAAGCTTAGCAAAGTCGGTTGATGTTAAATCATACCGTCGTTCTAGCGATCTAGGAGCTGTCCATCCTAGTAATTATTTTAAAATTTTGCACAGCATCGATAATAAAGTGTGTCATGACGATGCGACACAGGGAGTTGCAGTGATGATTACCTGAGAGGCGCGACGATGGCAGGCGGTGTGTTGGGGAACCAGGTGAGCACGAGCCTGACGACGAGGACCGTGTTGTACAAGCTGAGGAAGTTGTTGATGCCATTGGCCACCACCACGCCGGCCACCGAGTCCCCCAGCACCGCCGCGAAGCAGTGCTCCCCGGAGAGCAGCGCGTCCCGCCGCGCCGCCACCAGCCGCCTCCTGCTCTGCTCATTCACCATCAGACCACAGCGGCATTAGCTCCGTATCGCGATCGAACCGAGCAATACGATGTGATGTTAACCTACCTGGGAGAAGGAAGAGAGGTGGGAGTGGGCGGCGAAGAGCGGCTTCAGGAGCGGGTGCGCGGCCGCCGCGGCCGCGAGCTCCTCGAGGCGGCGGGCGATTGGGGTGAGGACGTCCGGGGAAGGGAGCGCGCGTGGCCGGTTGACGCCGGTGAAGGGGATGTGGCGCACGGCGAGGAGGAGCGGCGGCGTCGAGGCGTGGTGTTGGGGCGGGTCGGCGTTGGGGGAGGCCATGGCCATTGGTGCGGCGCGCGGGCAAGAGGGACGGACGACGCGGATGGCAGACGAGAGGTTTCAGAGTTCAGATAACGTTTCGAGACTGATCAGATGGTATGGTAGTAACTTTTTTAGATTGGTCCTTGGAGAATTTAGAAATTATCAGAAGCTAACTAAATCAAGCATTTGTTGATTTCGGTTAGGATTTGGATCAAATTCAGAATACATTTAGAGTGAATCCCCACCTCAAAGCAAGTGTATAAGTATAACGGTGGCACCAAAGCAAGCCACGTAACTTTAGGCTGGTTTTCACCCCTACTCATATCCAGATTATTATAATATACTATAAGCTAGAGGTGGATGGCTTATTGGATTATAATAATCTGACTTATATAATCCTGACTTAGGGAGCTGATAGCAGGGCTAGGCCACCGAACCCTTTACATTATTTTATTCTATAATCTATATATAATTGCATCATAGTAATAACTATTGAAGAATCCATTCGAATCCAAATCGGCCTAAATGAAATTCATGTGGGGATGCTTTCTCCTATGACCCTAAAAAACGTTACTGAAGTGTTGAAAGCTTCTGAGTTCTAACAAGCAACATCTGGACTATTACTGGGGAGGGATGAAGCTGGATGCTTGACCCAGGGACTTAGCTCGAGGCATGTAGGCCGAAACTTTTGTCCAGTGCTTTTTTGCTGCCTTTGTCCAGGTGGCTTGTTACAGTTGTTTCGAACTCTAGTTTGTATAAAAGCAGCGAAACTTACTTCTAAAAGAAGAGAAACCGTGTCAAAAGTCCTTAATCTACCTTACACTAGTAACAACATTGTTCTAGTTAGACGTTTTTCAACCATAGTGAATTTGTCGTAATTCGATGTCAGTTCATCATTTGAGTGAAAACAAAATCAGTGTCGCATCTATGCTCCCAGTAGACAGAACAGAATCCAGAAAATTCCAAATGCAAATGCAATAAACAGAAGCTTGGTAGATATTAAAAAAACATGACGTTGAAAAGACAAATGGAAGAATCTGAACGAAATTCTCTCACCTTGTGGTTCATAATGCAGGTGGACATCATGTACGTTCATCTTTCACCTTTTGAATTCATAAACCCTATTATATAGTACATTGAATCACCTGGTCATAAGTAGTGCCCTGCTTGGATCCATCCAATACTAATATTTAGCGGATAAAATTAGTAAGTCGAATCCAAACAAATTTACTAATACCGTCACCACCTAAACTATTAGGCCAGTCTCAATGCAAAGTTTCATCCCACAGTTACCAAGACTGTCATGTCACATTTACCATGGGATGAAACCCCCTCTCTCAATGCATAGTTTCATGGCACAATTTCATATGCAAACTGCAGCATTTAATTCTCGCATGGTGTATGGCTAAATGTGTCTAGAGAAAAACAAAACAACTCTCAATGCAAGTTTCATGTCTTGGTAACTGTACATGGTGAGTGTCATGGTGATGACACTCCATTCTTCTCTTTTCTCATAATTATCCATGTGTCATGTCATTTAATGCCCATGAAACCCCCACTGAGACTGGCCTTAGCACCCATCATGCTAACAATTGATCCATTAGTTGATTGATTGAAGGTTGCTATTAACTATCCTACCACCTATTAATAGATGGATCCGAATTCCGAACAATACCTTACTAACTAGTATAGTACTTCCTCTGTTTTAATCTTTAAATTACAATTCGCTTGACTTGCAATTAGTTTGACTAATGGTCTTAGCAAAACAATATATAAAATATTATGATTTTTTTAATTATGGCTTGCTTTATTAATAAAAGTTTTTCAAAGATAACTTAAATTTGACTATGTCTATACACATGTTATGAATAAGGGACTCTTTAGTAGGTGAAAAAACTTTGCAAAATTTACTATATCAATTATAAAGCAAAGATCAGAGGACTAAATATGATCTATTTTTAAAATTATTACATGGATGGACGTGAAATCGTGAGGATTAATTAGGCTTAATAGATTCGTCTCACAATTTCAACCAAAGATTAGAGAATGAGTTTTTTCAGTTATCCACATTTAATACTCCTAATTCGCATCCAAACATTTAAATTTATGTACGCTATAAAAAGTGGGCAAACTAAACAATCAAATTTAGGATAAAAAATCAAACAAATTATAATTTAAAACGTAATTCCTCTGTCCCAAAAAGAATGCAATTGTGGGAATCGTGTCAGTCAAAGTGTTTTATGTTTGACCAACTTTATATTAAATAGTATTTGCATTTATGTTTCTAAATAATTTGATTTTGAAAATATATTCTATAACTAATCTAATGATACTTATTTTGTACTATGAATGTTTGCATTTTTGTATATAAATTTGGTCAAAGTTCAAATCGTTTGACTCCTAGAGAAACTAGAATTGTATTCTTTTTCGGACGGAGGGAGTAGTTATCAACTTCTTGGCACTAATGGATCTAAACACACGTACTAAGCGGATAACGGGTGATGGATTCTAGGTTAGTTAGACCTTGTTTAGTTCAAAAAGTTGGTGCCAAGTTGGTGAAAGTTGGTAGCAAGTTGGCGTTTTTTTTGGCACGGTTGTTAGTATGCCAAGTTGGTGGAAAGTTGGGGAAACCTTGCTCTTAATATGTAACGGCATGGTCGACTTTAGTTCTGTTCAACGGAAATCGAGCGTGGTGTTGAGCATAAAGTCTGTTCAACGGAAATGAAATGCGGACATTCGTTTTTGCGCTGGTGTGCGCCGGCTTCCAAATGAAACGTGAAATAAATCCATTTGATGCGATACAGGACACGCCAATTGGAGAATGCAACATCCTACATGTGGCCGATCTTCTCATTGGCTCTGTGCCTCTGTATGCTCTAACGATCCATTCATTGCCCAACCGTCCACAGGGACCGTGCCACCCCCTGACACTCACCGACTCACGTTTACTGTGGTGTACGGAGTTGTCGTGCTCGTGTCTCACGAGCGATCCTTTGGATCCGCTCCCTTCCAAACAGCAAACACCAGTCACCACGTTTATCACGGACCAACAGCTGCCTCAAAAATCTCAAATACGGCTATCCACAGGAAATCCCACCCGTCCAGCTCGGATCGGATCAGAGTCCTTGGAATGGACATGGACTCGGGAGCACCCCTCTCCTCATCTCCCCACGACGCGTCGGCATCGACCTCCCCCGTTCGAGTTAAAATCCCGGCGCGCATCAACCACCAGTCCACCACCTCTCTCGTCTTCTCCCATCACCACAGCTGCCGCGTGCGTCCCATGGCAGCCTCCTCCCTTCTCGCCCCACACGGAGCCCAGACCTTAAGCTAGCGTCGAGATCGTCTACATGGCTACCGCGGCCACCTACTCCCTCCTGCACGCGCGGCCTCCGGCGGCGTCGGGCGGTGGGCCGCCGCTCCCCCTACGGCGTCTCCGGCCAATTCAGTGCCGCCGCCGCCGCCGCGCGGCGCCAGTCTACCACTCCCAGCACCGCCTCCTCCTCCCCGCGCGCGGCCCAGCTGCGTGCCTTACCACCCGCGCCACGGCCGACCCGTCGTCATCCGCCTCGAGCGCGGTCGACGCGGCCTCAGCGGCGGCGGCGACGGAGGAGGGAGCGGGCATTGGCGCCGGCTCCGCGGTGCTGCTCGACGTCAGCGGCATGATGTGCGGCGGCTGCGCGGCGCGGGTGCGGGGCATCCTGGCGGCGGACGCGCGGGTGGAGACGGCGGCCGTCAACCTCCTAGCCGAATCCGCGGCGGTGCGGCTGAGGGCGCCGACGCCGCCCGGGGCTGGAGAGGAGCTCGCGGCGAGGCTCACCGAGTGCGGGTTCCCGTCCACGGCTCGCAGGGGAGGTGCCGCCGCTGGGGCCGGGGAGAGCGCGCGCAAGTGGAGGGAGATGGCGGCAAGGAAGGAGGAGCTCCTCGCTCGGAGCAGGGGGCGCGTGGCGTTCGCGTGGACGCTCGTCGCGCTCTGCTGCGGCTCACACGCGTCACACATCCTCCACTCGCTTGGCATCCATGTCGGCCATGGTGAGTTGAGTTGGAAAACTACGAGACAGATCAGAGCGTGATCTCATTTTGCGGTAGCACAAAGGGAAGCTTAATTTTGGCGCCAGTGGTCCTCTGATCGGTCTGTGTATGGTGCAGGAACGTTTTTGGATTTGTTGCATAATTCTTATGTCAAATGTGGCATTGCTACCGCAGCTTTGATTGGCCCTGGAAGAGGTATAATTGGCTCCAACATTTCCTTATATTGTGCATTAATGTACTTTGTACATGTTGTTTTTTAAAAATAGCGCCTGTTATTTTGCTAGTTTTTTTTTCATATGCGATGGATTTCTAAGAATTAAGATGGTTCGGAAACTGAACAGCCCAGATCTGTACCAAACTAAAAATTAAGAATCAAAACTGAAACTGAATGAAACTTCATCACAATTTCAGAACCTCACTTCTCTGGTTACTCACTCCATTCTTCCTTCCTCACATTATTCCAATGCCTCCAGATATACTGTTTGATGGTTTCAGAGCGTTCAAGCAAGGTTCCCCCAACATGAACTCTCTAGTAGGTTTCGGCTCTGCAGCTGCATTTGCTATCAGTGCAGTAAGTGTGTCTATGGTGCTCAGGCTCAACTTTCCTGTCCAGCCATTTAGGTATATACTAATGTTGCTTTGCATTTCTTAGGTGTCCTTGCTGAACCCTGAATTGGAGTGGAATTCAACCTTTTTTGATGAACCCGTGAGTCCAACGTTTTTGACGTCCTATTAATTGAACTTTACTTTCGACCTATGACTTGTTTTTTTACGATTACTGTTGCTTTGCTGTTGGATCTCACAATACTTGTGGGGAAAACTAGTGTCGATCCACTGAACTTAGAAACTTAATTTGCTTTTCACACCATTGAACCAGTTTGTAATTGATCAAGTAACAATTGAACTGCGAGTTCTGTTTTGCATGGCAAAACTCTGTTAAATAAAGTTTTCTTGTAGCATGCAGGTCATGCTTCTCGGATTTGTACTTCTTGGACGATCTCTTGAAGAAAGTGCAAGGCTTAAGGCCTCCAGCGATATGAATGAGCTCATTGTAAGTTTTGATTTATACCTAACTAATGTTCAGTGAGAAGCAAACTTTCCATCTTTAATTCCATTTTCCACAAACCTTATAGAAACATGATTGTTTTGTAAAACGACATATAGCAACCATAAAAAAAAATGACTGATAGCAATGGAATGCACCATATATATATCCTCATGCACGATAATTTATTTATTGAAAACTAATGATGTCTGATGTTCTTCGGCAGTCACTGTTATCACCTCAGTCGAGGTTAATTGTTACTTCCTCAAGTGATGGCCCTTCTTGGGACACCATTTTGAATTCTGATGCAATCACAGTCGAAGTTCCTGTGGATGATGTTCGTGTTGGAGACTCAATATTGGTCCTGCCAGGAGAAACAATACCTGTAGATGTACGGAGCTACTCCAAGTTTTTTTTTTGTGTGTTTGCTAGTATTATGTGACCAATCCATTGAACCATCTGATATCCTTTCTTGCAGGGTAATGTTATTGGAGGATCAAGTTTTGTTGACGAATCAATGCTTACTGGAGAGTCCCTGCCTGTAGCCAAGGAGACGGGGCTTCCTGTATTTGCAGGAACTGTGAACTGGGTATGTATATAACTTTTGCCTGAAATTTTGGTCAATTATATTGCTCTGCAATCCAATAAAATGTTTCCAATCAATTTTTTAAGTGCTTGAAAAATAAATGTAGCATTACTCTAAAATGCTACGTTCTCTGTCTTGTCTTTTCGTCATCCATATTTATTTGAATTCAGAGCTACTTGTCACTGGGATTGTGGTAAGCTCGTCACTCATTTTGTCATGCCTTGATCTTGATTGATGTCCACGGATGCTTTCCCAAGAAACACTTCACAAAATTAACTACCTCCTTTGTAAGTTTACATGCCTTTCAGACTTCTTAGCTGGATAAACTAACAACCCATTATTTGACTTGTTTTGAAGGATGGGCCGTTAAAGATCAGAGCAACATGTACTGGACCATCATCAACAATTGCTAAGATAGTCCGCATGGTTGGGAAACACACCCTTTGCTATTGAAAGTAAAACAAAGCGAGGAAAATGTGTCTAACTATATATTTTTTATCCGTGAACAGGTTGAGGATGCCCAAGCACGTGAAGCTCCTGTTCAAAGGCTCGCAGATTCCATTGCAGGACCATTTGTGTATACTGTTATGACGTTAGCTGCAGCAACCTTTTCCTTCTGGTGTGCTCTTATTTTTTATTTTCTTCTATTCAACGATGCATGAAAATCTTCATGTAACTAGTAAATATTGCCTTTTCTGACCCTCTCCCTGCCTAAGGTACTACATTGGCACACACTTGTTTCCGGAGGTTCTTCTGAATGATATTGCTGGCCCAGACGGCGATTCATTACTTTTGAGTATAAAGCTTGCTGTGGATGTGCTTGTAAGTAGTCCTGCTATAGATTCTTCATTAGAAGGAAAAAAAAAACAGCATTCCATTCTATTGCACATGCAAAACCTAAAAAAATCTCATTGGAGAGCTGTTGAATAGCTCCCTTTCACAAAACCCCGTTTGAAGTGTGTGTTTGGGCTAATCTTATGAACCTACACCCTACAGGTTGTTTCCTGTCCTTGTGCACTTGGATTAGCTACACCTACAGCTATCTTAATAGGAACTTCCTTGGGTAATTTTCTATACCATATAATTCCATCTATCTGTTCTGATTTTTTATAATACAATTGGGGAATTAGCTGTATTTTGAGACTCATTTGGGTCAGGGCTCTAATTCAGTTTCTCACTACAAGTACAACAACTTTTCCAGTTTTCCTGATTGCATATTTGTTTTAGTCCTAACTTCCGGTTACCTCCTCTTCCTTTTACTAGGTGCTAAAAGAGGATTACTTATCAGAGGAGGTGATGTTTTAGAGCGTTTGGCTGGAATAGATGCTCTTGTGCTTGATAAGGTACGCATATCTTCAGTAGTTCATTTAACATTTTATATTTCATGGTAAAATATTATTTCTAAGTTGTGTTCTTAATTACAATCTGTATTCCAATTCTAGACAGGGACACTTACAGAAGGAAAACCAGTAGTTACTTCTATTGCTTCTCTGGAATATGAGGAGGCAGAGATTCTTCGTCTTGCTGCTGCCGTGGAGAAAACAGCATTGCACCCAATCGCAAATGCTATAATGCACAAGGCCGAACTGCTCGAGCTGGATATTCCTATCACAAGTGGTCAGCTTACTGAGCCTGGATTTGGCTGTTTGGCGGAAGTTGATGGGTGTTTAGTTGCAGTAGGCACTTTGGATTGGGTACACAATCGTTTTGAAACTAAAGCATCACCAACTAAACTGAGGGATATTCGAAACCATCTGGAGGTTATGTTGTCCAGCGAAGCATCTTCATCCAATCAGTCGAAGTCAATTGCTTATGTTGGTCGTGAAGGAGAAGGAATTATAGGTGCTATTGCTATATCAGATATTTTACGAGAAGATGCAAAATTAACTGTGGACAGGTACTTCCTGGAGTAATTATTTGCAGTTTAACTGTGTTTCCTCGCTACAGATATATATATTCTCTTATCTAATAGCATTATCCTCAGAGGTGCCATGAAATTATGTTGCTAGATCCTTGAATACTGCTAATGTTATTTTGGAGCATAATTCAGTTTTGGCAACTATGACTGCCTGTATAGTTCAAGCACTGGAGCATATTAATACTCGTCTTCTCTTGTTAATTCATCAGGTTGCAGCAGGAAAACATCACAACATTTCTATTATCAGGGGATAGGGAAGAAGCAGTGACAAGCATTGGGAGGACTGTTGGAATCAGGAATGAAAACATAAAGTCTTCGCTTACTCCACAAGACAAAGCAAACATTATATCAACTTTGCAAGGGGAGGGACACCGAGTTGCAATGGTAATTTATTTCATTCAATGCTTTATTGGTGCATGCATAGCTGATAACTCAAATATCAATTTCGCAAGGGGAGTGACAGAGTCTGTTTTTACCGACAATGGTTCCTGACATGTTGACTTGTACTTAATGTTGTCCAGGTTGGTGATGGAATAAATGATGCGCCGTCTTTGGCAGCTGCAGATGTTGGAATAGCTATGCGAACTCAGTCAAAAGAGAATGCCGCCTCTGATGCAGCTTCAGTTGTTCTATTAGGCAACAGACTTTCTCAGGTAAGGTTTTGTTCCCATGTGGTTCCTTTATCAGAGGAACTCAAGTGGTATTGATGTGATCAAGAACATTCTCTTGCTCAGATCGTAGATGCACTATCCCTGTCAAAAGCAACCATGGCAAAAGTTCACCAAAATTTGGCCTGGGCAGTGGCATATAACGTAGTAGCCATTCCAGTAGCCGCTGGAGTGTTACTGCCTCAATTTGATTTCGCCATGACACCATCTCTGTCAGGTAATGTTGATCCAGGACTACTGTGGTACTTCCCTAATATTACCGCTTTGTTGATGACACTACCTTTGCGGTTTATGGTGCAGGGGGTTTGATGGCCCTGAGTTCCATCTTTGTTGTAAGCAATTCTTTGCTTCTGCAACTGCATGGGTCGTTTCAGAACACAGAGAAACGGCAGGGTGATTTGAGATCAAGATTAAATTGAATTGTTTGGTTCAGGTTTACCCAGCCTTAGGATGGTACTGGATGATAGAGGGTGCTGATACCGGTTTTCCAGCTCCGGCTTTACACATACAGGCTGAAAGCCTCAGCCTGAAACTAGTCGAACTAAAACTAGCAAGCAATTCTTGTCATATGTAGCATATTGGTGTACAGTTTGTATAGCTAGAGTAGTAAGTGTGCTAGCGACCCAGATGGGCAATAAAATTGTAGATTTGTAATGGTGCTGTCTCCTGTCTGTAAACAAAGATGATTGTTGTTCATTGGCTGAGATCATTGGCCATTGGGGGTGTATGAATGTTCAAATTATGATTATTGTTCATGATCTAGCGGTGTGCAACAAGCTAAGCTTCATTTGACACAGATGAAGGAAAGTTCAGTAAACAGAACTACTCTTACAGTACATAGTAGCCCCATTGCAAATAGTAACAGACAGCAACTCTAGTTTATTCTGGCCACACTATAATGGCCATGGCATCTCTGAACGATAACACAGGGGATTACTACTGATCCTTCTACTTTCTTGTTTTCTTTGTCTTGTTCTTCTAGCACTCATCGAAGCCATCATCGTTGGCCCAATGCACCTTCTTGCCGCTGCTGCTCCTCATCACCTTGTCATCGACGGCCTTCACCCCGGCCTCCGCAGCCGCCGCGGACACCGCCTGCACCCTTGCCATCTCCCTCCCACGCTTCCTCGCGACGGCCGCCTTCTCCGTCTCGACCTCCCGGTGCTCCCTCGCCCACCGCCGGCTCACGACGCAGGTGGCCGCAAGCGCCCCGGCCTGCGCGAGGAGCATGGCGAGCAGCAGCGCCACCTCCAGGAACGCGAGCACGAGCTGCTCCCGGCGGTCCCTGGCGGACTCCAGGAGGCGGAGGCTGCTGTCGCGGTGGAGGACGAAGGCCGCGGCGAGCAGCGCGTGGCAACACAGCGCGGCGAGCGCGAAGGACGTGTAGGCGGCGAGGCGGAGGCGGGCGGCGGCGAGGTGGGCGCAGAGCGCGGCGAGCGCGGTGAGCAGCGTCGCGGCGTGCACGGAGATGACCGCCCAGCCGAAGGGCGTCGGGCGCGGGCGGAGGAGGAGGACCGGGCCGAGCGCGGCGGCGGCGAGGGCGAGGAGGGAGAGGTTGAGGAGCCAGACGAGGAGGTTGGGGAGGGAGCAGCGGCTCCTCAGGCTCGAGCTGCCGGTGGACGGCGCCATTTGATGCCTGCGTGTTCGGGTGGTGAGGTGCTTGCTTGACGTGCGAGTGGGACAGTGATCAAGTGTGGAGTGAGGTGGTGTTGAGTGGAGCAGAGCTGGGAGGTGCGTGGCGCGTGGGGAAGGTTTATATGCAGAGCGGGAGGGGTGACCGTTGAGAGGGGTGAAGCAGAGAGCAACGGTAAGTTGGCGCCGGGAGTGGAGCCGATGATTACTTTCTGCAATGTACAGTTCGTCAGTTCTTGTGCTGGAGACTGGAGTAGACACCTGCCATCTGCCGTTCAAATTTTTTCAAAACAGTCGATCTTTAGCTTTGTATTTAGGTGACGCTTGTAGATGACGCTTGTAGCTTTGCCTGACTAACCGTTTTCCCCCTTTCTTTAGCTTTGCATTTAGATGCTAACCCTATCGCACGGATGGGATGACGGATTGATGACGGTATGAGTTTGGCAAGAATGCTCCTTTGTTTTCAGTGTTTCAATAAACTCCAGTCTCCAGCTTACGTTGACGCAGGCCTTCTTTAACACACTTGAGACATTTCGGTTTAAACTTCATGCTACAGACGGCAATTTCAATCAGTAATTACGAAACTGTAAAGGGCTGAGTTGAGCTTAGACGTCTGGCCAAAGACATCAGGGCTCCGGCGAGCATGTTAACGACATGACGCCGCTGCCATTCGGTGCCAGTTGACATGGAGCTGCCACGGCATTTGCACCCACCCACCCAGCACGAGCGGGTAAAATTTTTGCAACCAAACATTTCACAGCACAAGACCCATCAGACGGAGAAATACCTAAACTTTTAGACTTCCGTACAGCTAGCTTACATGATGGACCAACATATATGCAATACAAAACAAAACGACCTATAATTTTCAGTTGACTTAAGCTAAGCTGAGTACCATGCTTACTGGGGGCGTAATTTAGAATTTAGGAGGGTTAAGACATCATATATTCACAAATCCAAGGTAGCACAGTTAGCTACTAGCCTAGACTAGGAAAATGCCCGGGAGGATGAGCAGTTGTGCTCATGTTTGAAGGGACGCCTATGAAAAGAGATCTTATCAGCAAGGAACCTGCAATAATAATAAGATAAAACAAGCTCAGTTTTCATGCCCCGGAACCAAATCTATCGTTACTTAAGCAACCAAACAGAACAGGCTAGCAATTTTATTCAGTGCGTCAGTCCAAGTAGTATGATGATTTGTAAAGCACCGAGATAAGAAAAACGAGTCACCCTCTTCAAAATACTTAAGTCTTAAGTGTACCTCAAGAGTCATAAATCCTTATCATGTATCTGATGTCTTGCCGACACATAGGGCACAATGGTTCAGCCTCATTTTCCATTCTTATTGCACATTTGCAACAGCAGACGAGATGCCCACAAGGAATAAAGGCCGCTTTCCTTCTCTTCCTTAAGCACACAACACATAGCTGTCCATCTGCTGCTTCGTCATCACTGGAGTCATCTTCTCGAACAGCGTCTTCAGCCTCCTCAAATAACTGTCGTGCTTGCCTAGCCTCTCTCCGCAGTTTGATTCTCTTCCAGCCTCTGCAACATTAAAAACTTTGAATTATCATACAGTGGACTACAAAAACTGAAATTGCTCAGATGGATTATCTATAGAACTAATCAATTATCAATCAGCATAACTTAAGCGACAGAGAAAATGACATAATTTGATAGATGAACAGAAGAATTTTCAAAGTATCGCAGACCATTGGTTTACAGAATCGGGCTCATGACAGAAACCTGTAAATGGCATGACCCACTAAGCAAACAGACAAGGATCCCAAAACAATACTAGCCCAAAAGAGTATCCTAGCACGCGAAGCCAGCTGAGCTTGCATCTCATCCTTGGTCAGCTCAGATCTGAGTAAAGGGTAAAGGCAAAGCGTTAAAAAATCATGGAATTACACCAAGAGAATACCTTGTTGTGCATATATATATTCCCTTGAAAACATGGTGTTTGGTATCATCATCATCAAAAAGAAAGAATATAAAGACATATGGTCACATAACATCTTACAAGAAAAAGGGTAGCTCTGGGCATGGGCTGATCTCAACATTTCCTTCATCCTTCGCTCGACATAGTCCAATTGCTGTAAGTTCCTTACCAATAGGTAGTATTTTTTCTTCATCCAATAACGCAATCTATAGAACAAACAATGGGACAGCTTAAACTATATATTCCAGGGCCGAGTATCGCAGAGATAAATATCTTTCCTCAATGCAGCGATAGCGAGAACATACCGGATAGCCATTGCCAATAATAGTTTGAAACAATGTGTAAGGAGTCGTCTCGATTGGGATAAGTTTATGAAACACGGTTGTAAGAGGTATTGGTTGATCCTCCTTCTTTATGTTGATAAAAACCATCCCAGTAGGGTTTCCAATCACAGAACTGGCAAGAACAAATTCAGCCTTGCGAAAAGAGAAGCATTGTCAAAATTGAGGTAGAAGTGATCCTAATAATAACAGTGTATGAATGTAGATGGAATACCGTTCTAAAAGATGTTACAATTTGCTCTTTCCATGATCGGAAAAGAAGAGCATGCAGATCAAAGGTCCATCCAAAGATGCCTCTCCATTCCGTGAACAAGCACTACACAGGTACAAGATCACATAATACCAAATAGATATCAAAATGGAGGAAGAATAAAAGGCAAAATCTGTGCATCAAAACTACAAAGAAAAAAAAATAAGTCTTCTCAATGCTTTGCTTTTAACAAACTTTAAATGTCAGATACTTAATGCATATAAAGAAACAGGATTCTCAAAACTTTCTTAACCATTCTCATCTCACAGAAATTAGAACAAAAAAGCCAATTGGGCAGCTATCAATAGCAAATATTCACAAAAGTACCCATTCGTGCATATAAGAATTGTAAAGCTCCTGACATAACTTAGCTTCTAACTCTAGAAAACTACAGCTAATGGTAACCAAAGCTAATAGAGTAAGAACAGAAGCTCTCTTGTTTAAGAATTGTACAGCAAATCAAGACCTCTACCTAATTGGCGCAGCATAATTTACACTAAACAGAATACCCTGACAGCTCCAATGGCCAAAACACCGCATACTAGGGCTTATTATCCACGAGAGCCATCATTAAGCACCCAATCCTTGAAGGTTTTTAATACTAAAACGAAATTAGCCATCATTAGCATAAACCCTAATCTGATCGACGGACGCATCGGCGCGACTCACCATCTGGGTGTGTTTGGTGATGACGCCGTATTCCCCGGAGAGCTGGGAGCGGAGGACCGTGCCCCCCGGCTTGGGGCGCACGTACCCCCGCACCGCAGCCAGCCGCGGCGCGCCGCCGCCGCCGCGGTCAGGGAGGAGGGAGCGGAGGTCGGCCACGGGCGCCGTCGCCGCGGAGGCGACGAGGCGCAGTTGCCCCGAGATGGCGAGGTACTTGACCCACGACGCGACGGCGACGGCCGCCGTGCCGAGGCCGAGCACCGCCCCATCCAGCGAAGCGGCGAGGCGCACCAGCGCCTCGGCCGTCTCGCGGTCGCGCGCCGACATTGCGTTGGGCTCGGTCCCCTCCCGCCGGCGACACTCGAGCGTCTCGTCTCGTTGGCCTGGTGCGGCTCGGGTCGAGTCGGTTCGGGACTTCGGGTTCGAGCCGGAGATAAGTCTTACTGTATTAAAACCACCTGTAGTAGTTTCGTTCAAGGAGTACGAACCGATTCAAATTGTGAATTTTCAGACAGATTTATAAGTAGGCCGTTGATAGGAAATACTGAAATGTTGGCAAATTGCTCCACCTCTCGATTTCTCGACCCCGTATGATTTGCCCCAAATTTTAGTGATCTTTCGTAATTTTACCAGGATATGAACTCAACAAGTCACCACGGATACAGTAAAGTAGCAGAATCCACCTAATTAGGAACAGCGACATATTTGATTTACGTGCCTACCATACATTTTTTTTTTTGGAAAAAGGAAGAAATATTATCATCACCAGTTTAAGTCATTGATGCTCATTCGCTCCTCAATGCCTTACAATTGTATGGCCAGAAACAAGAGCACAGCTGCAGTACCCAGTGCAAGATTATGTATTTTCATTGCAGAATCACAGTAACAACCACCAAACAGTTGCATGCTTCACGAACTATACAATGACAGAAGCTTTTGAGGTATTCAGATACCACAGCATTCTGGGGCATCACAAGTGTCACCGAACTAGTGACAATAAAAAAAAAACTCAAAACTTATGAAACAACTTCCATCATGTACAAGGTGGTAAAGGTATTCCTTGGCACACACCCTCCTGCTTTTCCAAATGGCGAGGACTGGTGCAATTTCTCTGCACAGGGAGATGAAACTAGGGAGCATGCTCCTTCTATTCCTATCCTAGTCAGCTAACCCTATGAACTGAAGGAGAGCAAGCACAGATCAGATGAATGACGTGCACCATCCTGATGGTCAACCATCTGCAAATAAACAACGTGGGTGTTAATTTTACAAAAAAAAAAATCAGGATAAAACAAACAACAAACAAGCCATATACCTTGAACCCGATCTTATCATAGAGCCTCCACGCTGGTAGGTTATCTTTATGCACATGAATGTAAATATTTTCAGCACCTGCAGTAGGGTTGAAGATATCAGTGGGTTGTGCATCATCTCTGGGGCATGTCATCCAGCATAGCTCATTGTTTTTTTACCATTAAGCCTTGCAGCGTCTATGGCCAATAATAACATGTTGCTGGCAATCCCTTGACGCCTTGCATATTTAGCAACACATACATTTGTTAAGTACCCAAATTTCGGCTGATCTGGCTGATAGATTCTACAATGAATAGTTGATCTTCCAGGCTCCTGTGGATAACTTCTAGAATAAATTCTAAAGACAGCAGAAGAAAAAACATAGAGAAAATGTTATTATACATTACCTCAGGAAATTTCTCCCCATGTAGAGGATGCCGTACACATACGTCTAAGGTACCAACAACACTGTTCAGGACAGTTCGTCTGAGGTCATCATTCTTTACCTGCAACATTAATCACAACACACCAATATTTTCAGCTGTAAAAAAATGAGGAAAATATCAGCAAAACAGCTTTAACAAAATGTAAACTGAGATAATTGGCAACATCAAATGTTTCATTAATCATTGTCAAATTGTAAGAGCCAATTCCCCGGACATGTTTTATGAATTATGCATGCTGGAACCAAGGTGTAGTGAAATATTAGATAAACATATCAAACAGAGATTTTTGTCCCATACCGCAACAAAACATATATACTTTTCTCCATGCTGTTTGCTGCATCGCTTCTTCAATGCATGAAATTCCTGCAATGAGATGGACTCTGATACATGTGCACCATAAAACAGACTATTAATTTGTAACATTGCCTAAAGACAGCTTTTCGAACAGTGGTCATTATAGTATCTTAACATTCACATTTTAGAAAGAAGGTGTACATTTCATCACAATTATGTTTAAGCAAACAAAGAAGATGAACAAGTTGTTCACATGAGTACCTGAGATGCAAACTTTCTCTTAAACCTTTCGACATAGCTGCAGGGAACCGAAAAACATTAATGATAAGGTAGCGGCAAGGATCATGCTAAAAGTAAACATGCCGCAGTATAAACAATGAGGAAGAGTGGGAAACATTTCTCTTAAAAATAAGACTTACCGGTTGCCCGACTGATCTTTATAGTGATCTTCGGCTCTCAACCATGCAGCAATCTATCAATCATTAGTAAGCATGTAACTTGTAAGGCATAGTGGTACAGTAAATTATAAGTCTATCTCACTGAATTTTGCAATTAGTTATGCACGCAGTACATTATAAGTCTATCTCACTGAGTTTTGCAGTAAATTAGTGCTACATTTGTGTTATGCAAGCAATAAATAGCTAGCAGATACTAACATTAGTAATTAATAGTTTGCAATCAACCCATTACAAGTACATGTGGAAGCTACGTCTGCCAACCGGAACCAATGTCTAATATAGTAATATATTCTAGAAAGAGCAATACCCAGTATTCCTCATCAATTACAGGCTCACGAGCAATGTAGCAGCCAAATAATCTTTTGTATTTGCAATCACTTTCATCAATTGAGGGCCGAAGACGATTGAACCGGAGATCAGATGGTTCAGTAGGAAGCAAAGGGGTTGGGACCACTGAAGCCTTATTGAACAAACTTGATGAAAGTCCAGGGTGAGACAATCCTCTGGCAACATTGAGGTTGTCAGCGACCATTTCCTCATTTCCGCCATTTGTGGAAATCGCAGATTCATCTTTCCTGGGAGTAAGAAATAACCGTGCATGAAAATAAGGAAACAACAGGCATAAGATCTTAAGAGCACAAAGTCCTGCTCAATGCCTAGCCCTATTAATGAAAAGCAAGAACAGATTAGCTGAAGAATTAGCTTCAATGATGAAACATAATAAGTTGTATTATATAGTCCTAATTTTGAGTGTCCCATTCCAACTTTACCATACCAAATCATAATACATATCAGAATATATGAACAAAAAACCAGAAACACCACCAGTGGATTCCAAACACACAAGACCTTGTAAAAGCTTCCCCACATATTTTTCTCTTTGTTGTCTATGTTTAGAAGCACGTCCTTTTCTTTTCCCCCTTTTTTCCCAGGAAAACAGAGTACCATAGCATGTTTATGTTTTAGGTTAGGGCTGAAGGAGCACGTGCCACGGTAATCAACCAGTACCAACCAAATCTTCCATAGAGGCCAGATAGTAATAGCAGCATGATCCTGCATCGACTGATTGGTTGCTCTTTCTAGTCATGAAATCTAGTCTGCAGAATGCAGTCCATTTGTCCAATACTCAATAAGTCCCTGCAATATTTCCTAATTCCTTGAGACCTTGACCCACAGGATTCTCGCTTTCCTTCATTGCAACCAGAAACTAGAACCACAGAATTCCTCTAGCAATCGCCACCACAAACAGAACTAACCGAAGCACAAACAGAAGTAACCGCTCACATAGGCGACGCGGCGAGGCGCCGGTGGAGGGCGCCCCGTAAACGAACCCCGCCCCGCGCACCGGCCAGCGGTGGCGGCGGTGGCGTGACGGCGCCAGTCGCCATGGTCGCGGCAGAGGCAGAAGCAGCTCCCGCGCCCTGGGTCGTCGGCGGCGGACGAGACGGAGCAGTGGCGGCGGTAGGGACGGGAAGGGGGAAGGAATGCCGGCGCGCGGCGGGGTTCGCGTCGCGCTGCCGTGCGGTGTGGTCTACCTGCCTGCCTGCCTATTCCTTCCTCCGCATCTCCCACTAGTATACTTTTTTTTTTTCTTTTTCTCTTTTCCTCTATCCGCTAGCTCGCCTGTTCTGTGTGCCTGGCGGATGGCGGCGGGTAGGGATGCCAATTCTGCCCGCGGACGCATATATCCGTGGATACCCGACCCGATAGGCACGGGCACGGGCAGGAATTCTCGCCCGCGGGCACGGGTACGGGCAGAGAATCTCACCCGCGGGCATATAACGGGCACAAAAACTTATCCGCGGATATTACCCGCTACCCGCAATCCTATAGTGGCCCATCAAAATACCTACATTCAGCCCAGCCCAAACAAAACCCTAGCCACCCTATCCACTCTTCCCACCCAGTCACCCACACGCCACCCCCAAATCCCAATCCCCCATGGCCCCATCCGGCCGCCACCGCACACGGCACACCGCACGCACCACGGCCGGTCCGCCGCCTCCTGTTCGCTCCTGTGCGGTGCCGCCGTCGCCGGCTCGCCGCCCTACGCCTGTCCCCGTCGCTCCTGTGCGGTGCTGTTGCCGCCTCCTCTGCTCTCTCTCAGTCGGCTCGGGGTGCGGGCGCGGCCGCGGCTGCATCTAGCAGACTGCGGCAGGAGGGCGCGGCGGCCTCACGACGGCAGGAGTGGAGGGCGCGGCGCAACGACGGCAGGAGGGCGCGGCGCAACGACGGCAGGTAACCTTGGCACCTAGCATACTTTGCTTGTCGATGGTCGATTCTCTGTTGAACGATTTGCTAGCTAACGGATCTGCTATTCCATTTCAGGATTCATAATTTGGTGATCTGTATTCACAATGTCGATTCTCTGTTGCTAGCTAGATAAATACATACTTTAGGAAAAAACAGATCACCAAATTATGAATCCTGAAATGGAATAGCAGATCCGTTAGCTAGCAACAGAGAATCGACCATCGACAAGCAAAGTATGCTAGGTGCCAAGGTTACCTGCCGTCGTTGCGCCGCGCCCTCCACTCCTGCCGTCGTGAGGCCGCGGCGCCCTCCTGCCGCAGTCTGCTAGATGCAGCCGCGGCCGCGCCCGCGCCCCGAGCCCCGAGCCGACTGAGAGAGAGATAGAGAGAGCAGAGGAGGCGGCAACGGCACCGCACAGGAGCGACGGGGACAGGCGCAGGGCGGCGAGCCGGCGACGGCGGCACCGCATAGGAGCGAAGAGGAGGCGGCGGACCGGCCGTGGTGCGTGCGGTGTGCCGTGTGCGGTGGCGGCCGGATGGGGCCATGGGGGATTGGGATTTGGGGGTGGCGTGTGGGTGACTGGGTGGGAAGAGTGGATAGGGTGGCTAGGGTTTTGTTTGGGCTGGGCTGAATGTAGGTATTTTGATGGGCCACTATAGGATTGCGGGTAGCGGGTAATATCCGCGGATAAGTTTTTGTGCCCGTTATATGCCCGCGAGTGAGATTCTCTGCCCGTACCCGTGCCCGCGAGCGAGAATTCTTGCCCGTGCCCGTCGGGTCGGGTATCCGCGGGCAGAATTGCCATCCCTATATGGAAGGTTTTGGTACAACAGACGGTATTGTGGCCGGTGGTAGCAGTAAAGCAATAAATGAGGGTGATGCTGAAGTTGATGAGATATTTGATAAATACATGGCTTCTGAACCTGTTGTGGCAACAACTAAAGTGAGCACAGAGGTTGATATGTACTTGGAAGAGGACTTGCTGCCAAGAACGCTTGAAATGGATGTTATTGGTTGGTGGAAAGTTAGAGGGTTCAAGTTCACTTCTTTGAGAAAGGTGGCTCGAGATATCCTAGCAATTCCTGTGACAACTGTAGCATCTGAGTCCGTTTTTAGTACTAGTGGGAGAATCATTAGCCCAAACCGTAGCAGACTTACCCCAAATATGGTGGAAACTTTGATGTGTATGCAAGGATGGTCTCGAGCAGATATGTTAGGTATAAGATTTATTCATTTCAGTTTTGTTTACCTTCATTCATTTACATGAACACTAACTTTTGAATGATTTGTTCTTTTAGGGGCAGAATCACCGGCTCTCAATGCATTGTTGACATGTCTTGATGATGAAGAAGAAGGCTCGGTAATCACTCTCCTTATATTTTCCTTTCTTTTCTACATCATCTTACTATACTTGTCTTGAAATTAAAATTGGAATTGTATTTCCTTTATCCTTAGGATGGTCTTGAGTCCGATATCATTGATCCATGTGACTAGGGAGTAGGGACATACATGAACATGAGAGCAACACTTGAGATGGCTGGATGGTGGACACTTCTGTTTCTGCAGTTTTCCCATTATTCTTGTGTAATTGTGTGTGGCAGCATGCCAGCACAGCTGGAGAACTTGTATTGTGCAATGTGTGTGGCTGCATGGCTCAAGAACTTGTGTTGTTATGCGTGATTTGTAATAAATAACTGTAACAATTGTGTGGCTGGACAACTTGAGAATGATATTGAATTATGTTGGTTTTTTACCTGTGTTTTGGATGTCAAATTGCTGTTCTACATGTTGAAACCATTCTGTTGATATGCTACTCGTTCGCGGGTAACGGGTAACCCGATATCCACGGGTATCCGCCGGGTGCGGGTACGGGCAGGACCCGCGGGCAAGGTAGCGGGCGGGCAAAGGTCTGTGTCGCGGGTAGGCTCGCGGGCGGGTAAACTGCTTACCCGCATCTTACCCGACCCGTTGCCATCCCTAGCGGCGGGTGTGGGTTCGCTGGTGGTGCTTCGCCGGTGGCGGATGGCCACTTCCGATCCATTTCCAATTTTTGCAAGGGCTATGCGGCGGCCTATGATGCTTCTTCGTCCGCACGCGGAAAAGTCCAGTCACGCTGGTCCCGCCGCCTTCCATACGGGCTAGGCTGGCCGGCCGGCCGGCTACATTATTGGATTGGATTGGGCTACACGATGGACCATGTTACCCACAAATGGATTGGATAGATTTCAGCGTGACGATTCACGAGTTGCAGATAAAAGCATCTGCATAAAGAAAAGGATTTCAAAATATAGTAATCCTTCTAAGCGTACTGCCTAGAGCCCATGATATGATACTCTTTTTTTTTCGAATCACACAGTACAGACGCAGACGCTCATATACACGCACGGACACTTGCCCCTACAAACATACGCACGCAACCCTATCCCTATGAGCACCTCCGAAAGACTGGACCGGCAAATCCTCCAAATTGACAAAGTCACCACAGGCGCCTCGCTATCGACGGGCACGTCGCCTACCACTGAAAGAATAGCACCGGTTAAATCCTGAAATAAATCCAGGAAAATGCGAGCACCAGTACCGAGTCGATGACTCGAACCCTGGTGGGCTGGTTCCACCACAAGAAACCTTGCCAACTGAGCTACAGCTCAGTTCGCCCATGATATGATACTGACTGAATTCAGTTTAGGACTCGACCTAACTAGAACATGGCACCTTTGTATTTTACTTCCAAGTTGAGGTATCCAATTTTATATCGAAAATCTATGAAAACTGGACAGGAAACTGCTAGTAATTGGTCTTCAATCCAAGTAGAGCTTCAAACTATGCACAAATCATACTATATGTCTATTTTTTTTTTCGAAACAAGAGGAAAGACGGTTTTGCTTTGTTCGCACGACGCACGGGAGGTATTGGTAAAATTATGTTTCCTAAGAAGGATCCATGGACTCAGTTCAGGTTTCTCCTTCGTGTTCTTCTTTTACCCACTGATTGTCGAACAGTTCCCAGCTACTTAACCTTATTACAATCCAAGCTTATCCCTAACTTCCAGTATAGGATGGTGCAATTTTTATACTATTGCTAAGATGTGAGTTGTCAATTTGCGTCCACCTCTCCAGTCGAGAACTCCAGATGGCTCATATTAGCATTTAGCAGCAATGCTTACTGCTGCAGTTGTGCCGAGACTTACTGCTAGTTCAGTAACACTCTGTCCCCGTCACTCTTGATCAGAAAAACTCTGTCGCAAAGTCTGAACTCTGAAGGACTATCACTCTACTATCAGGTCCCCAAGTGCGGCGGTGTCACAGATGAGCACAGATTCCGGAGAGGGCAAGAATTGGCACGGCCCGCGTGCTTCCTTCCGAGATTTGTCTATGGTTCCCCATGGAGAAAGAATGAGCAGAAGAGCAGCAGCCGTAGGAAGAGGGGGTGCTGCCCTCTTCTAGCCGAACTGCTTGGCCGACCCTGGACTTCCTGCAAGTGTATCTGGAGGATTGTTGGCAATCTTTCTTGCAGGCTGAAACCCTGAAGGATTGAACCTTGACTGTCACCCATCTTTCCGCTGAAGTAATCCCCAATCTGAAGAGTGAACGTCTCAACTGATCTCCTTCAGAAAAGCACATTGTTCTAAAGACTGAACTAATCTCCTCCACCATGAGGTTTGTTGCATACCCAGAACATCACTAGCAGAAAATATGTGATGTAGGCCTGTATAATACTCTGATTGAGATAGGAATTGATGATAATGGACCGTTATTTTTAAAACAACAAAAAATAAACACGCACATCACTTGTCCCAGAAAAAAAAAAGTTAAGTAGATGCCTCATAGCAAACCTGACAAATAAAACATTTATGCTAAAATGACGGGGCAACATGTCAGCAAGATATATCAACAACACCGCACACAACGCTTGTGAAAAAAGACTAATTTTCCTTCTTTAACCATTACAAAAGCCTGATTTTAATACAAAAATATACAACACTCTTGTGGATTCTCAAAAAAAAAAGTATGTTTTTCAACACTTCACAAAAAAAACCAAACAACGGTGCTTGCCATCCAACTATCAAAATAGAATAAATTTGACCTTTTGATTGGTTTCAAAGGTGGTTTATAATTTTATAAAAATCGTTAATATTGTTTAATCTAAAAAACCCAGTACCAATTTTTTCTAATAATTGAATGTATCTGTTGGTGCACCATTAAAAGATATTTGCATATTTTTTTTGTTCACATTCTCTAGTATTTTTTCGAAAAGCAATAAAACACTAGGAACATAAATAAATAATAATCAAGTAACTTTAATTAGCGTACCAACAGATAGGTTACGTTCTAAAAAAAATTTAGGACATTTTCATTTTAATATTAAAATAAATTAGTTATAAATTTTTAAGATTAAATATCATTTTATTTCAATTGTTGGATACTTAGATAATCCTTGGTGTAGTTGTGGATTAAAAATCAGACTTTTATAATAGTTGGAGGGTATAAACCATCATTTTCCCCTAACCTTTAATACACTTCCACTTCTTTCTTTTTAAGGAAGTCCTCATCGCACACTGAATTTCCTGCCCTGCTTGCTTCACATTTCAGAAGAACTGAAACCGATTCGATCGGACTGGATACCAACCTTAACCGTGACGCTTGTTTACTCCCCAAAGAGCAAATGAGCGGATAAAAGTGACGCTCCTATTGAGGTCCTCCTAACACTGCAATAAAATCCGGCCGGATACGTCTTTGTTCCCTAGCATTGCTTGCCCGAATCACCAAACGCCAAGTTGCCAACACGGCAACACGCGTAAGCAGACCCATGGCGCCGTACGGATTCATAAACCAACTGTACTAATCCTGCAGGCAAAACCTATGACGTCGAATGGATACAACTTTGCAGCTTCCAGAATGATAAAGCTCGATATGATCACGCGATCATGGCGTTAACTTTTACTCTTCCTTTCCAGCACGACGATCAGAACCGTCCAATTCAATTCCAATGGGTAATTGTAGCTAAGTTGTATTGGGAGTCAGCTGTTGAGCTGCTTGCCGGCTCTGGGCATCTGATTCCGTGCTCGCTAGCTCTAAAGAATCTCCTTTACGTCGCAGTCCAACGCCCACCACCAATCCTTGGATGATAATAATGCGGGACAATCTGAACATGTTCCTCTCCTCTGCATGCCGGGAATCTCAATGCGTAGTCAAAAGTTCTGGCGATAGAGATTTCGATCGAAAGGTTCTTTCTCCTCTCTTTTCTCCTTGGGCCTGAAGATTGGTTTGGTCCAGCCGCCAAACGTAGAGCATACAGCATAGATAGAGAGCTATATTCTGAAGAAACCAAACCAAGCCACGCCATATTGCATTCTTCATAGCCTTCAGAGTTTCAGACTTGGACAGAGCAGAGAGTAGGTCGCCATCTCCAATTCGCCATGGGGAGGTCGTCTTCAACGGAGAAGCTGGTGTGCGTCGTGGTGGCGGTGCTGGCCGTGCTGTCGCCGTTGTACATCGATCGGCGGAGGCCCTACGCGGAGGACGACGAGGAGGAGGAAGAAGGCGTGTCGTCGGCGCTGTGGCTGCCGGCGCTGCTGGTGGTGCTGATCCTGGCCATCAACGTGACGTGCTTCATGGACCGACGCGTGGTCAGGTTCGACCCTTACTGGATCCACCGCGTCTGGGGCTCCTCCGGTGGCCTCCTAGCCATGCTGATGCTGCTCGGCTTCGTGCTCAAGTGTAAGGCATCCTGCTTGTACAGCAGCTAGCCTAGCTCGATCAATCGTCCTCGCGTTCGTCTCGCTAGCTCGGGGTTTTTCTTTTTCAGAGGATGCATGATCACTAGTTTGGAACATGTTGTGCGACACAAATGTGCATGTTGTGTCCGTGATCTCAGATTCCGTTCCTGAGCAACTTCAGAAGTTCAGGTGTCTTTACCCATGTAAATTTGCTACTGATGATACAGTTTGTTTCTTAAAAAGAGAAGTGTGTGCACTTGTTACTTTAAAAGAGTACGCTTGCTTCTGTGTTTTACCAGCTTTGAGCACGTATAATTACTTGGTAATTACCTCTCCTGAATTGACACAAACTGGACCACACAACACACACGCCAAAATGTCTGCTTCACTCAGCCTCTCGCTTGGCTGCTGGCAATAGAGAGCCCACGTCGATGTGTTCCTGCCGCAGGAACTTGCCGCGGGACACACACACGAGTGGTTCTCGTGTAATCGCGTGGCCCGAATCGGGAAGGGCCACGCCAAACGACCCCAGCCGCCCGCCGCAAGCCCGCAAGCTCATTGCCTGGCGCCGTCGCCGTCGCGCGGCGGTTCCTAACAGCACTGCGGCGGCAGCGGCCAGCCACCAAGAAGAGCCCCGCCCCTTCCCTACCGCGAGCTCACGCCGCCGCTTCATCAGTTATTCTTCTTCCAAATTAAGATGCCTTCCTCGCTCCTCCCCACCACCTCCGGCGGGCTCCACGTCTGCGCGTCCCCATCTCGGCCGCGCCGGCGCCGATGCTGCCAGCCCACGGCCGCCGCTCTCCCGCCGACGTCCAGCGGCGTCGGCCGCCGCGCCGTCTCCCTTGCCGGCGTCGCCGCCTGGCTCGCCACTGCTGTCGAGCGTAAGTGCCATCCTGCTGCTTCGTGTTTTCCTTTTGGGCGGTGAGCTGGTTCCGTCCGTGTGCGTGCGTGTCGCTGATTTGCTGCTGTGCACGAACTACTGATTGTTTCAGGGGCGGACGCGGGCAGTCCATTGGACAAGTACGTCAAGAGGTAACAAAGCCGTGATGCCCTGCTCTCACCGTGGAGCATTTGCATTGGATTGCTGCACAGTCTGTGACATTTAGATTTTCAGAACGCCTAATTGCCTCTTTGCTGTTCTTGAATTGATACTGTCAGGAAGAAGCTGGAGCCTTTGGAGACCTACGTTCCGGCTGTGCTGCTCACAATTGACCAATTCGTCGATCTAGGTAATTCACAAGTGATAACTACGGTAATCAGTACCCCAGCTGTCAGTCTTAACTAGTGCTTTGGCAACCTTGACTGACTGATGCAGTGGCTTGTTTGGATGGGAGCCTGGACCAGGCAGCTGCAGCCAGGCAGCGATCCTGGCCCCAGGCTCACGAAATCGAGCGCCTGGATTCGCTGCCTGGCCCAGGCAGGTTTTCCAGGGCTCCATCCAAGCTAGCCCTAGTGCATGGTGGCAAACTACACTCAACCATCAGGCACGAAACTACTGATTTTTTTTTTTCACAACTGTAGGCACAGACATACAAGCCCTATTCAGTCATACACTCTCCTTTTTCAAGTACTTCAATTTTGCATCAGAGACTGTTTGTCTGCATGAAAGTTTTTCATAGTAGGGCAAATGATCTCTTCAAAATTGACATAAGGAGACCATGCTTATTTGCCGATAAATAAAATTGGAATACATTTATTTTGACTCAAAAAATGTTCTGCCTTAGTTGATTTTTCTTATTGAGTCTGTCATATATTAGTAGATGTTTCAATATGGTACAACTACAACCTATGCATGAGAGATTCTCCTATATATGATCCGTTGCAGAGAAATCCTTAGAATTTGAGAAACCAAGGTACGATGAGACCAGATCATTACTTCGCTCTGGACCAGCATCGTCTCTACGTATCAACATACGAGCAGTAAGTTATATTCTGATCATTGTAAAATGATTCGTGTTCTTTCATGCCCAAAGTGATAGGCCGATAGCTCATAGAACATCCTTACATCACAATGCAATTTCTCGACTCCAAACGATGCAGCTGAATTCAAGTGAAAAAGAAACTTTAATTGCAGGTGGCACAATATGCTTCCAGTAATGGTCAAGGCAAAGCTGCATCAGACGCTGTGGACGAATGCTTACGGTAAACATAACTCTCTCTGTGTTATCCATGGATGCACCTCTTTGTTTAATAGCTTGTGAGAGGTTGTGAGATTTGTTGCCTATGGTTTCCTAGAGCATTGGAAGATCTCGACTCCCTACTACTACATGCATCACGGAATGACCCCTCAGCATCCGTTGAAACCATGAGGAGCAAGATCGCTGTCGCCCTTGGAGCATTAGACAAGTACTGTTAGCAAATGAATGCCTTTATACATCTTGAATTCAATAGGGATCATCACCTACATCTCACCTTTGTTGTGTCTTTCCAGTCTCTTGCAAACTGTGCCATCTGAAATCATGGACAAAGGAAAGGCGATTGCTGATGCATACCGGACTCCGGCAGAAGATTATGTAGAGGAAAATGCTGCCGAGTTGGATCCCAAGCTGAAACAGTTGGAGGATATTCTTTAAGGCTGAAATTTTGTTGAGTTCAACCTCATGTAGTACTAACAAGTAACGGATGTCAATGTGACTATATTGTAGAGCAAAATGAAGAAAAAGTTTCAGCACAACACTTTCTTTTTGCTATTACTTCCTAGTGCTTTATACATTGGGTAATCAAATTGCTCCGGCCTCATCAGTTGCCATTTGCCAGGCCAGCATACTGCAAATTTAACACTCTTAAAGGAAATTTAATACTCTCTCCTTTTGACATGATTTTGACCGAGTCAAATCATGTTTAGATGTGACGTGGACAATAACTAACTTCCATTTCCACACGCCCGTCCCGCACGTGGTTTGTCCGCCATTCCGCTTGGTGTATCGTGCTGCAACACAATATTTCTAAGCATGCCTCGTCAGTCGCTGCTTGCACTCGTAGCATAGGGCCGCTTAGATAGCGAAAGTTTACAAAACATCGCTGCAACACAATTTTACTGTACCAAAAGTTTTTGAGAGGGAGTCATGATTTTCAATGGAATGAAATTGTGAATGATAGTGAAGTAGAGCCAATCTAAACGGGCCTAAGCTTGCAGGCCAGGATGAGCCAGAGGTTAATAAAGAGCGAGTAATCTTGGAGTTCTTGGTGGGTTCCTGCTGGTTAGATAAGCTGAAGCCTGGAGATGAATGCAATGCCTCCTCACCTATCTGGTTGACCAAGTTTCCATCCGGTTCAAATTATGAGCACAAAATGTCAACAAAATTTGACTGAATGATTCGTCCACCGACCACCGGGATTGGAGACTCTGGTCGGAAGCGTGGTAAAGGAAAACCGCACAGAGCAGCATCTCAGGATAAAAAAAAAAGTAGTTAATGTAAACGCGGCGCTATTAGTTTCCAAATATTTGCACAAATACCACAAAGTTCACGCGCGACTGAAACCTGGACCGGATTGAACTTTGTAGTCTATAGTGAAAGCACACCTGATCTAACGATGGAAACTGGAAGACGTTCAGCGGCAGGAGAGCCTCCCCTTCTCTACTGTGCCCCAGTGCTCTGCAAGTGCCAACCTCAATATCTCATTCTACCTCTCCTAGGGCTTGTTCGGTGAGACATAGATTGGTTGGGTTCCATGTGGAACGGGTGGGATTGAGTCCATGAGTGACTCATGGACTCAATCCCACCCGTTCCACATGGAACCCAACCAATCCATGCCTAACCGAACAAAGCGTTAAAGCATCAGCTAGGTCGTGTGCAATGCAAGATGAAATCTTTCGAAAAAACTTCATCATCTTCATCGCTGCTATATCTTCGGTGCTATCTTTTGCAATAGCTCCGTCATCCTCGTCATCTTCATTGTTTCTATCATCTGTAAAGCGGCACTTGTGGTGATCTGAGCGGAGCTTAGAATAAGAAGGTTCGGCGCAGGTCATCATATCAGCATAGTGCCTCACAAGATCAATGTCTCTGTCAGGATCAAAAAACCTGAAGTCCACGTCAACTGTGCTAGGGTAACCATAGCCATCATCAGTTTCAACCATCTTGTGTGGATGCCCACCAAAGTGCTCCTCACCATTTGGATGATCGATTTTTCTCTTGCTCTCCGCACAAACATAGCAGTTATCTGTGTTTGAGCACAAGCAGGATTAGAGAAAGAATTTGCAACTGAAATACGCCAAGCAGAAAACATACCAACGAAAATTACAAACTAGCATAAAGGGCACAGTACTTATTACGTTGCACAAAACAAATGAATCTCTAGTTTGCAACATTCAACATTTAAAACAGAACAATGCATACCATCTATACGTAGATCCCAAAAGCTTTTGATCAACATATAAGTATATAACTAAAGAACAGAAAGCCAAGGGCTTCAAGGCAGCCACTGCTTATATAGCTCAGCCTAAACCTGTTATTACCTCTTTTTTTCTGCAGAACCCTTTTGTTTTAAGCAAGATCCAGCAGGAGATTTAATCTACCAACCAACAAGGTGTTTAACTATAGGAATTAAATCAAGCTGTGAACAGACAAACAGAAGAGAAGAAATAACGAACTAATAAAAGATTCTTGGTTACCAACTGGTATGCAAAGAAGTACATTAGCAAGGCACACAAGCAAGGGAACATGATATCTTCTCACAGCACTACCGGATCCAGGCTCTTTGCCGTGAGCCTGGCACTCTCGGCAAAGAGGATCATCCTCTCGGCAAAGGCTTTGCCGAGAGCCGGCTCTCGGCAAAGCTGACTCGGCAAAGTTTTTCTCGGCGAAGCTACCTTTGCCGAGAGCTTTCTGTCGGGATCACGGCAAAGCCTTTGCCGTGTGCACCGGAGGTATTTGCCGAGAGCATGTAGCCTCTCGGCAAAGACCTGGCCCTAACGCCGGCGAGACGGCGTTGCGCCGTCTCTGTGGGGCCCGCAGCTGGGTTTGCCGAGAGGCACGTGCCAGGCTCTCGGCAAAGAACTCAAGGTTTGCCGAGAGTCACGTGCCAGGCTCTCGGTAAAGAACTCAATGTTTGCCGAGAGTCACGTGCCAGGCTCTCGGCAAAGAGCCCATGGGGCCCACACCGGGAGAACCAGGCGCGGGGCCTCTGCACATGGCTTTGCCGAGAGCCTAGCCCCGCGCTCACGGCAAAAAATGGTAGTTTTGCCGAGAGCTTGGCCCTGTGCTCACGGCAAAAAATGGCACCTTTGCCGAGAGCCTGGCCCCATGCTCTCGGCAAACCCCTGGGCTGAGGCCTTTTTTATTTTTTATTTGCTCATATATGGTGCCCAACAACTGAAATATATCACACATACATCTCAAATACATCACAGGCAATTAATATAACCAATACACAAACACTTCATGCACATAACATACTGTTTCAACCACAAGTTTAACCAGAAGTTCAACAACAAGTTATACCACAAGTCCATGCACATAACATTCAAGTTCGACCACAAGTTTAACCGCAGATAGTTCAAACTCCAACGTCCGTCAACTACCTAATGGTGGTGCCGCCGTTCCCACGGGTTGTGTGCTTGGGAGGGGTTGGAGAGGTCGCGATCCTGTGAGCCCTGTCCGTCCTACTGAGTTCCCCAAGGCGACCAGTCCGACACACGAGGCGCAGGCGACACACCAGGCGACATGTTGACCATTCCAGCGGGATCATTTGATCCCGCCGAGAGACCCTGCAGAAAGGAGAAATGTTTTCACGTGAGACAAGATTTAACCAATGAACTTACAAACCAAAAGTTTTTATACTCACAGGGGTCGGTTGCCGAGGCGGTGGCTGAAACTGAAGCTGTGGGGGAGGGACGGACACTTGAGTGCCCACGCTCTGCATCCAGGCGTACATCTGGGTCAAGTTGGCCTGTAGGCTCTCCCGTTCGGTCCTCTCTTGGGCGAGCTGGGACTGCAATACATTCAAAATATATATGTTAGAATGCGAAGCAATCGTACATCAAAAGCAATGGAAAACAAAGTAAAAAAGAAATAACCTGTAGAGACGATATCTGCAGCTGCTCCTGTGTCATGCGTGGGCGGATTGTGTCGCTTCCGCTCGGCGCCCTTTGCCGAATCTCGGGGAGTCTTGGCGTCGTGGTCGAGTCCATGACGCTGTCACCCATCCAGTACCGCCCATGCTTCTTCCCTCCGCCCACTTCCATGACGACTCGCCCATCAAAGTTCTGGGTGCTTGGAGCGTAGTCTGGCCCATGGACCTCCCTTGACCTAGACGTGTACGAACTGACCCTCGGAGGGATGGTGGGGTTGGTGAACGCCGAGTCGGGAGTGTCCTCGCTATAGTCGATGTCGTCCGTTGCCTTGCCCATATGAGCTAAGCACCACGCCTTGAACTGAGGGCAGTCCCGGTTGCCATGTGCTGTCGACTGCAGAAAAAGAGAACAAAGCGGTTAGAATGTTTTCATAATGTCTTGCATCAGAATAAACAATTAAAGCCGCTTACCCATGCCTTCGCGTATCCCGTGAGGTCTCGGCTGCCCTGGTGGTGCGATGGTCCTGCCATCTTCAAACGCCTGTCCCGGTGAATATTGTGCCTCTCCTGCCACTCGGGAGAGCACCACTTGTCCACCATCTTCTCCCAGGCCTCTGTGTGATTATTACACCAACTAGGAGGCACCTGCAATTCAATGCAATTAAGGTAGAAGATCCAATGAAGCATGTTTATTCTCAGAAAATAAAAGTTTTGATGTTAGTTAGTTACCTTGAGGAAATCCTCCCTCTCCAACGTCATTGTTACGGCTTGCCTCTTGGTGACCTTTCGATGTTCGTAGTGAGCGTGGTAGTGCACGATAGCCTGGAGGCGCGCCTCGTAGTGAATGTCGTGCAGGAGCTTCTGGCAGGCTCGGTGGGCGTTACGCTCCGCCCTCACCTTAGTTCCCTCCTCGCACCAGTAGAAATCCTGCATATACACACATCAATTGTTATGTCAGTATTTAAAATGCGATGAATTCAGTAATGTAGTGCCAGAAAGACTTACCCACAACTCGGCCTTCACCCGCTCCACCTTGTTGTTGTACGCTCGGCCCAGGGTGTCCCGCTGGTCCGGCGCGGAGTAGTAGTGCTCAAAGTGAAAAGTCGGCTCGTACTTTCCGGCATGCTGGACCATGCCGGGGAAGTGCTCCTTGCACAAGAGGCCGAGTATGCCATTGACAAGGCGTGAGTGGTTTCCACCACCCACCAGGTCCCAACCCCTGAAAATAATTACAATACAATATTAGTTTCTATTGAGATCGCAACTAATCATAGGGAAATTAAGGGTCACGTCAAAAGCACTGACCTTTGTCCAGCGGGTCTAATCACTGGGCGTAGGTGTGGAGGCGGTCGGGGAGGGAGGGTCGACGGGCCTCGCAACCAAACCTTCGGCTCGTACTCCCCCTCTGCACCTTCGTCGTCCTCCTCGTCCTCCTCCTCCTCCGGCTCGTACTCCCCCTCCACCTCCTCACCCTCCACCTCCCTAGCATCCTCCTCCTCCTCCTCGTCCTCCTCCTCCTCCTCCTCTGCCTCCACCGACTCGTCCTCCGAGTCCGGCTGCCTATAAGGCCGAAAGTCCGTGTCTTCTTCCTCCACGTACTCGTCCTCGTCGAAGAGCTGAATTTGTGGCATCGACTCTCGAGGAGGCTCTCGACGCGGCTCTCGACGCCTAAAACTCCACCAGCTCCTCCTGCCCGACCCCGAACCCGACCCCTCCCCCTCCTCACTCGTTCTCTGGTACACGGACGACACCTTCCTCACTTTGCCGCCCGTCATATTTGTTCAGTCACCTAAAAATAAAAAAGAATGAACAAATTAGAACAAATAAGCAAGATATACTTAGAAACAGGCTAAAAAACATAACTACACATAACATAGCAAGATGTAACTTTAAAATATAAATCTAAAACATAACTAGAAAGTAACGTACATATTTTTTTTATAAATAATCATCATCATCAAGATTTTGTTCCTCGTAATACTCATCATCACTATCCCGTGTATCAATTTCATCATGCCCGTGCTCCAAAGGGGCAATGTCATCACTGTCATCATTTAATTGCCATCGCTCAAGTAATCGTAAGTCCATCACATTTTCAACCTCATCTCCATCGTCTTCCTCACCTAGATCTTCATTGTCTACTTCCATTCCGATCGCTTCGGCTAAGTCTATGACAAAACTCCCTTCAAGCCCATCTTCTTGGAAAAATTCTCCCTCGTATGTGCTTGGGTCAATATTGTAATCATCATTGTTTGGGACTGGTAGTTTGCCATGTGGCGATACCTTGTACACAACAGCCCATCCCTGAAGACGCTCGTCCGTCTGACAAGGATACTGGAGAAAATAAACTTGTGTGGCCTGTTGAGCAACAATATAGACATCATCTTTTGCATAGACGGAAGACTGTCGGACCTCGACTAGGCCAAGATTCGGTGTTCGTCTCACTTGTTCGGGATCAAACCATTGGCACTTGAATACGACAGGATTGAAAGGAGTGCTACCACAAAACCCCAATTCGTAAATTTCCTCGATTCTGCCATAATAGTCGACGCCGTTAGAGCCCGGCGTAAACACTCCACTATTAGTTGTTCTTCGATTGGGCCGACTACGCTCGTGTCTTGTGTGAAATCGATATCCATTAACATCATAACCGGAAAATGACCTGACCCTGTAGTCAAAGCCATTGGCAACCTGTCTCAACTCGGCACTCATAGAACCATCGGATTGTCCCTGTGTAGGATCAAGTAGGAAAGGTACATTGTTGTCATATCCGTTACGCATGAGGCATGTACAACAAAGGAATATGACGGTACCTTGTTTTTGAACCAAGAAACGAAATCAGGCATTCCAGGTCCCGCACCTTCCCTGAGAAGCTTATCGTATTCCTGTGGGGTTGCTTCCCTTGATCGACGCCAATATTGATGATGAAATTCTCTGTAGCAACAACAGACAAGGGTGTTGGATACAGAATAGTTGAAGTGTGGAAAACAAGGTTGAGAACTTATGACATGTACACCTCTACTTCGGAGAGGTTGGTCAAGATATACAGCATGATCTTGCGCCACTCTGAAATATCCAGAGTCTTGTTGGTCGCGCCACTAGCACTGCCTAGTTGCCCTCGGAATATGCTCAGATTCGATTCATTGCAGCCAACATTGTAACGAGGAGGGGGGTTATGCACGCTAGGCAGGTTGTCAGAATAGTACTTTGTTGTGAAATTTGACACCTCCTCCAGAATGAAAGCCTCTGCAATGGAAGCTTCAATTTTGCATTTGTTTTTACATTTGCTGCGTAGCCACATTCACATTCATGCAACCTTATACAAACATATAGAACTAAGGCATAGCCACATTCAACAGAACTATATAGGGTAATTTTTTTAACTAGTACATTAAATCTAACAGAGCCGAGCAGCGCACCTTGAGGGAAGCGAGGACGCGAACGATATGCGAGGTCAAATCAACCCTCCGATCTGCCCTGGTGATGACGAGATCGGCCCGGGCGGTGGAGGCGAGGACGCCAACGAGGACGGCTACGAGGCACTCACCGGCCCGCACCGCCTACGCCTCAACGGATCACTCACCGTCTCGGGGTCCAGCTCGTCGGAGAACCTCGCGGCGACGACGTCTGTGGTCTCCCACTGGCCCAGCACCTCGGACACGTCGAGCTTCTCGCTGGCGGCGAACGCGGTCTCCCGGAGGGCGCAGCCGTCGAGCTGCTCGCCGTTACGGAAGGGACCGTACCACTGCTCGGAGAAGACCTTGATGCCACGCAGCCGGGGCTCCTTGCCGAGCGCCACGGTCTGCACCACCGGACCCTGACCTCGATGGTGTCGGGGCGCACGACGCAGTGCTCCACCTCGAGCATGGGCGCGGGGCCTCTGGGCCACGCGGCGACGTAGGACCCACCGGCGGCGTACGCGAAGGCGGAGGCGGAGGTGGAGGCGGAGGACGCGTGGCGCCGGTGGGAGGTGTGCACGGTGGCGGCGTCGGCCTCGCAGCCGACGGTCAGGAGTAGGCGGACGAGGCGGTAATGGAGCGCGCACGGCGCGGTGGGGTCCGCCCGCGTGTGACCGGCACGGGGAGGAGGCGCGGCGGCGGCGGGTGTGCGGGGAAATGAGGAGATAGGGTTGGGGGAGAGGAGTGGGGAAATGAGGAGAGGGCTGTGCGGCGGCTAAGTGGCTGGATGTTTGCCGAGAGCCAGATCGAAGCTCACGGCAAAGATTGAATTTTCAGTTCGAAAAAATTCAAACGCAGTTTGCCGTGAGCCCCTTTGCAAGCTCTCGGCAAACAACTCTTTGCCGAGAGCCACAAGGCCAAGCTCACGGCAAACATCCAGTTTGCCGTGAGCGCGCCTTGAGGCTCTCGGCAAAGAGTTCTTCCCCCATTAGTTTTTATTTTATTGTGCTCTCCATTTCTTTTTTCTAAAGTGTTGGTGATACTGATCTTATTTCATATGATGAGTAAAATCGTGAAGTCCTATTTGTTTACATATTATTTCATTATTTCATGTGTATTTTAGTAAATTATCATTATTTCATGTATATATGAAGTAGAAATATATATCAAATTATTCTAAAACATACCAAATTTTGACATAGGTCATATTATAGTGTCTATAACATGTGCACAAAGTTTTGCATCCAAACTCAAATTTAAAGTTCCCTTTGAGTTCAAATTCTAGAGATCACATGTGATGTTGACGAAACTTCTACGGAGATGTTCGGATTTGTGCATGGTTTGACACAAAATTGCCCGAAAACTCGTCTAACTTTTCCCACACTCTTAGTACACCAAATCATTGGATGTCTACAAAAATCATGATTTTCAGACTCCATTTGCTATTTTTAATAATTACAAAACTATTAATCCACGTGGTCTTTTCCATGTTTTCATCAAAATATACTCTTATTTTGTTGGTAAGGCTTCACATCACACTTACTTACATGAATCTCATTAGTTAATTCATTTTTTACCATTTTTCGAATCGTTTCTCTATTCAACTTAGAATTATTCCATAAACCCAACAAATTGATACAAACAAATTAAAAATAGCAAACAAATTGGTAAAATAGTCAAATGCTCACATGTTGTACTTTGTAGGATGTGTGAACTAAGAAAATTTGTTTGGGCGTTGAAATGTGAAAAATGTGGGACACGTTTGCCGAGAGCCGCGAGGAAGCTCTCGGCAAAGATTGCCTTCGCCGTGAGGCTTTGGAAAGCTCTCGGCAAACCTTGACTTTGCCGTGGGGCTCTGGAAAGCTCTCGACAAATAGGCTGCCACGTGGCCATGCCGACCTGACGGATGCCGTGCCACGTGTCTCGTTTTCCCGAGAGGACGTCCTCTACTCTTGGCAAAGAACCCTTTGCCGTGAGCTCCTTGTAGGCTCACGGCAAAGAGGTTGACGGCCGTTAGCCGCCCCACACGCCGTCTCTGGTGGCGAGAGCACGAACGTGGCACGTGATCACGTATGCCGAGAGGACTGAGTTTGCCGAGAGTATCTTTGCTCTAGCTCTCGGCGAAGTTTGCGTTCGTCGAGTGTGCAAACTTTGCCGAGAGCCCAACCTTAAGGGCTCACGGCAAACGTAGTTGTTGCCGACGGTTTTTTCTTTGCCGAGAGTCTAGGGGCAAGGCTCATGGCAAAAGTCTGCTTTGCCGAGAGCCCGACGTTTGGCTCACGGCAAAGATTGTTGCTCTCGGCATATTAGGATTTTCCGGTAGCGCAGGCGGCACTCCAATTTAGTAATGATGGTGCAAATAAAACAATGTGAGATCAAAAGCATACCAACATGGCTCGATCGTTGTGCGTGTACCAGCATGCAGCATAAGGTGATATTCTCTTCAGAACAGTTTCTGGTAGGCGGATTAAGAGCTTCAGCAAAAAAGTGCACTGGAGACTGACTTCGGTTTGGTTTCCCCTTTGGCCAGGCCATGAAATTGATGTGGATACACCGACCCAGGCGGAACTCCCCAGTCCGCACGATGTTTTGGCCATAGATGGTATGGAGGCGATAACGTGCTCCGGTTTGGCGAGCAAACTTGCGCAGCGCTGCATCTGCTACATCAAGCATGGTTTGGTACCAGCTTGTCCAGCTCCTCCTCTCGGCGATGATCCGGTCGATCCTTACTCTCAGCTTGCGAGGATAAGGCTGCGGCCGCTGCACTTCATCATCTGGCAGCGGGAGAGGTTGCAGCATGGCGGAGAGGCGCACAATGTCTTGCGACGAGAGCCTGCGCTTGCCGGCGAGCACAGACAGCGCATCGCGCTCCACAGCTGGCAGCACCGAGGTAGCGAAGTGCGCAAGGGCGGCAGGTTTCGGGTGCCGCGCCGCCTGGGCAGCCATCTGGAACGAATCTGCTTCCAATTCCATGCGGCCGAACGACACAGCCCCGTGCGCGGCGGAAGCGGCGGCGCCACGGAGGGTGGCGTGGGAGAGGCTGAGGTGCCAGAGGGCGTCGTCGTGGGAGAGCGGTGGGCAAGGCGGGTTAGGGCGGTGGTGGTGATGACGTCGACATCGATGGGGTCGTCGCCGCGGAAGGGGAAGGCGGCGGCGTACCAGACGGAGTTGAAGATGATGTTGTGGACGGAGTGGAGTGGGCCGTAGCAGTGTCCACCGACCAGGAGGCCGCGCGCGATGGAGGTCCTGAGCTCGCCGGCGGGCAGCCGGGAGATGACGTCGATGTAGTAGCCGCGGATGCGGCCCAGCAGGAACGACCGCACAGCGCGAGGATCTCGTGGCATCCGCAGATCAGGCTTCTCCTCGGTGACCTGAAGGTAGCAGCCGGACGATCGGGGCGGAGAGGAGTGATCGGCTGCCTCCGAATTCATCTTAGAGCGGGCACGGCGACGACGGCGGCTGCGGTTACTCCGTCCAGCCATGCCCTATCTTTGCCTTGCCGGCGGTGAGGACGTGACGGCCCGCGTTTCGTACACGGGACGGCATAAAAGCAGCCCAAACTCAATTCCAAGCCCAGTTGACTCACAGTTCAATTCAATGTTTGGCCGCATATACGGAGGATGACTTATTTTGCCAAAGTAGTAATATGCTTTTGTTTTGTTTTGTTTTGTTTTATTTAGGTCAAGTTCCTCCACTTTTGGCTAAATTTATAGAAAAATGCATATACAGAACATCTCAAACATAGATCTTTAAATCGACGACACATATTATCTCTTTAGTAGTATTACTTTAGTATTAACATATTATTATATTTTCTATAAAAAAATTGGTTAAAGATAGAGAAGTTTTGTTTCGGTAAAATATAAAAAAGTGATCAATATGAAATCATATCCCACGAGATGATCGTCCCCGCCAAGGTAGTGGTCGATTATTCATCGAAATCTCAGGAAACTGCCCAGTCAAGCGAAAGAACAGCAGTGCCATTGATCTTGTGTCAAATTGTCAATTATCAAGCAGCCATCTCCAACTCTCCATTATGCAGGAAGAATTATGATACGAGATTGATAAAATCCGTGAGAACACTGAGAAATCCAGTACGTATTCTGCTTCAACGTCCCTCGAATTTCCTTGAGATGGTAGTAATAAATTTCCTCGAGATTGTAGTAGTACACTGGAATTACATGAGAAGGTTCAAATTACCAGTCTGCCTGTCTTACCAAGCCATAGTGCCAAACTGTGCCTACCTAGATGCTTTTTTGGCAACATCAAAGAAGAAGAAGAAAAAAGATCAGAAAAATGGCTGCAGCTTAACAGGAAACGCTTAATTCCACCACAAGATATCTCAAATGTACTGAAAATGTCTCGTTCAAATATAACGAGGAACATAAAGGACATCTCCATTCGCCTACCAATGCTTGAAACAGAACTGGGCGGAGAACATTACTTGCAACACGATTGTTGCGAGTCTCCATAATTAGCATACTCATGACATCCAGTCATTCAGAGGTAAGCACAGCGCTGGCTGCAGCATTACCCTATAGGTCTATATCTGCATTCAGAAAGTCATACCCAACCAGTCCCTACTGTCTGTCTTCTGAATTCAACATATTTACAGCATTACCCCCACATCTAATCTCACAGCCAACCTCAATGATCCATGATCTTCCCATACAAGTGATTTGCAAAGGCCCTGTCTCTGTCAGCGTCAAAAAAGATATAGTCCACATCCAAGGGACTTGGAAAATCACTGCCACAGTTAACTTCGCCCTCTTGAAATTCACGGCCACCAAGGTATTCATCATAAGAGGGGTGCACAACCTTCTTCTTGTTGATCTCGCAAGCGAAGCAGCAGCCTACAGCAGGATTTCAAAGAAATGTCAGTAAACTATCGATCATGTATAACTTCTCAGGCATGGGCTAAAGCAGGAAAACAAATTGCAAAGCATTCCTTCAATGTGAATATGTGAAATCGGTCATATGAAGAACAAAATCAGAATCTGATAAGTGGTCAAGTGGCTCCTCCAACTGTGAACGAGTGCGTGATCAAATCAATCCTACAGGCCCACCAAAAATTGAAGGACCTCAGGAAGAAAAGACAATATCTTAACAACAATTAGGTGAGCTTGCAACGTGCTCTCATTCAAATGATGGACAGGGGAAGTATGTTGTATTCAAGGGCATTAGTTGTAGCTGGAAAATGATAGTATGTAAACTGTTAGTGGAATACCGGGAGGGATCAATCAGTTGACATTATCAGAGAATTTACTGCAGCTGCTTCAAGGAAGACTGAAATATGGCAGGAGGGCTCATTTAACTAATTTTACACGCCAGAAATATGCTAATTGGTGAGTGAATACTCAGACCAGAAAGCTTTGACGTGTTCAGTTAAGCAAGAGGGCGGCAGCACTTCGCTGTGGACTCTCTTGATTCTGGACAGAGGATATTGTACTCCATGTAAGGTAGATGCACTGTAAAACACTTCACTGTGGCGAATTGCAATTATACAACCAAGAAAATTAATTTTTGTATGGAACTCCGAACAGAAAATGTTCACTAAAAACCCAAATTGAGTACAGAAAATGTTCACTAAAAATGTTTTGGAGACCGTCTTGTCCAAATCATCAAACATTTATGACTGGTGGTAGTATATATAAAGTTGCAATGCCTGCATTAATAATAGAAGGAACAACAAACCCTCCAAGGCAGCAGAGAAAAAACTTGGAGAGTGAATGGGTATTAATCCCTTTGCCAGGATATGACCAAAAATACACTATGGTAGTAATTTGAATAGACTGACAATAAGGAAGCGTCAGATGGAGTACTGCATAGTTATGCAGTAGTTTTCCTATCCCAATTGCATATCCGAAACACACAACTAAAAGACCAATCTAAATTAATTCAACGGCGGTAGTTGTCAGCCATGTTTTGATTCAACAGTATATGCTTCATGTACATGTTAGATGTCAATGCAATCACACACGAAGAAAGGAGGGGTCGGAGGACATACCAATATCTGTCACCAGATCAACTGGCACACACAGGCGGATATCAGTCTCATCACAAGAAGGAACAATTGCCTCAGTGAAGAAGAGCACAGGAGCACCTGCTGCAGAACCAGAGTCTACGTGATACGCCAGGAAATTGATGTGGTAACAGTTATTCAGCCCCTCCTCCTCCTTTAGCAGACTAACGCCACACACAGAATGGAGTGTCACCTGCTCACCAGATTGTGAAGCGTACTGATGCATTGCCATATTAACAGCACTGATCACTTGTTTTCTTATGTCCTGGAACTGTTTCTTCTCAGAGGCAATCCGGCCAAGGACTTTTGGGCTTAGCAAGGGAGGCGACTCAGAAGGTTCATGTGGCGCTGACGGCACTAGCACATCGGAGAGGTAGTTGATGTGCCGAGTTGCGAGCACTTGCTTCATGATCAGCAACCGAACAACGTTGTGTTGCACATCGACAGCAGGCAACTCTGACGACACGAACTGAGCAAAGGCTGCCGGATTGGGGTGCCGCGCGGCCTCGGCGGCCACGCGAAACGAGACAAGGCCCTCAGACGCGATGTCACGCACCGCACTTGATTTGCTGGTCCCCTTCGCCAGAGCGGCGGCGGCGGTGAGGTCAGCGCCGGCGGATAAGAGCTTCCACAGAGCCTCACCAGTCGTGAGGGAGGGCCCGCACAGGTGGAGGAGCGCTGCCACCAGCCCATCGACAGAGCGGTGGCAGATACGGGCAATGCCGTCGGTTCTGAGCAGCGACGCGTGGGCCTCCTCGTCTCGGCCGTCGGTTTCGTCGTCGTCGGCGTTGGCGGGCCGCCGGAGGGGGAAGGCGGCGGCGTACCAGACGGAATTGACGATGATGTTGTGGACGGGATCGAGTGGGCCCAAGCAGTGGCCGCCGACGAGGAGGCCGCGCGCGAGGCCGCTGGTGGCCCTGAGATCGGCGGGGGGGAGGCGCGAGATGGCGTCGAGGTAGAATCGGTGGATGATGCCCACCAGCCGCCGCTTCACGGACCTCCTGTCCGAGAGCGTCCAAGCGGTTTTGCGCTGGGCGGTGGCGCCGTCGGCGGAAGAGGACGGTGAGGCCGTCTTGAGCCGCGAGCGCCGGCGGCTACCTCGCCCAGGCCCAGCCATGAGGGAGGAGAGAGGTGGAAGGTGCGGTTTCGATTTCGGCTTGAATCACTAGGGCTGTGGGATGGATTGGGCTGAGTTCCGCACTGCGCGGTTCGCGCCGATCGGGTAATGGGCCATGCCTCCTCTTATTTCGTTTATTTACAATCCAACTTTGCCGGTTTGCCCTTACTATTTAATATTGACCATTTCCTTTGCTCAAAAAAAATATTATTATTGGCCAAGATCATATAAAAGTTTGATTCGGTCCCCGAGCCGTAAAATTGTTGGACTAAATTAATAGGTCTTTTATTATTCATATATGTATCAAGTACCAACCATATGCTCGCACATATGCAAAGCATTTCTCATGTAAATATAGACACACACATGCATGGCATCACATGCCTCCGTCCCAAAATAGACAGTTCTCGCTTCCCGAGAAAACAACTTATATATAAAATGTAATTAATATTTATAATACATTATGATGGTATGGAGTCCTAATGGACTAAACAACCCTCGCAGGCCATCCTATGGGTCGGTCCAAGTACAAGACTTGATGCACAAGACAAGGATCAGTTCTAGTTGGTTAGGATAAACTGTATTAGGAAATTAGAGATTAACTTGTAAAAGTTTTCTGATCCTATACGCTTTCTATGTCCTCCGGCATATATAAGGGAAGACAGGGACCCCCTCAAAACATCTCATCAATACAAGATACACCATACATGACGTAGGGTATTACGCATATTGCGGCCTGAACCTGTCTAAATCGTCTCTTGTCACCTTCGGTTCTAGATTCTCGACGACTTCTCCTTAAACCCTTCTCTCGGGGCATCCCCTCGAGAACCTAGTCAGCATAACTCGCCGACACATTATTAGTATCATTAGAAAGATCTTTGAATCTAAGTTTTTAACAAATTTATTTGAAGATATAAATATTGCAAGTCTTTTCTACCTATTGAGTCCAAATTGAGAAAATAACATGTGGATGCATCTCATAACTACCTTCTTTTTGGATAGAGGGAGTATGCATATACGTATGTACGCACACTTTATATGCAAGCAAATGGTAGAAAAGCTTATTTTTCCTCTTATTATTCTCCATTACTATAAAATGAAGGCCCAACGCCTCCAAATGCTTTGTGATACGAAACACATAAATATACAAACACATGTAAACACAAAACCTGTAAACATAAAGTACATTACTTGCACACCATACGAAAATCTTCCAAAAGGTTGAGCTAGTATATCCAATGAAATCTCCACAAGCACCCGATGGCTGAAAGTAAACGTTGTTAGGTGCTAAAAATAATTTTCTAAAAATCGGTCACTCACGCTAGTCTACTAGTCTTCAAATTCAAAGTACATTATGAAACTAGTCAAGAAAAAGGTTCGCGCGCTCTTGGGCCATCGGCGAGCCGCGAGCCTACCTGGTTCACCTTGTGGAACTTACTCCGTATTTGGGCCTAGATTTCTTGGGCCATCCCAGGCCAGGGCTAATGATCCATTTTGGTTTCTCCCTCCAACCAACCTGCGCTCTTGTCTGGTTGCGGCGCTGCAAGCAAGGCTGCGTTCAGATGGAGTTTAATAGTACATTGGAAAACGTATTCTGTGACTAGGATAAATAGAAAAAACTAGTTGGAGAAGTACTTTTCTGTTAATCTGAACACACCACAAAGCAAATGCTCCTCTGCTGCCACCTCGGGAACCACAGAAGCCAAGTTGCACGGATATCAAGCAAGCAATCCTTTCAATCAAAATCAGTTCAAATCAATCAATCAATGCAGTCGCGAAGTTTTTTTTTATATCAATGCAGTCGCGAGTTGAAGGGCACGTTGGGAGCCCATGCCGCCATGCATCTGAATCCTCCTCGGCATCTCTCTCGCATCGCATGATATGCTCATGTGCATCTCCCAAAATAATCGTCCTCGCCATCTCTCTCGCTCTTGCTGCTCTACTCCCTCCGTCCCAAAAAAACATGTACGTTTAGGATACGTGCCAGTTAAAGTAGTTCATGTTGGACCAAATTTCTAGAAAAATATATTCGTATTTATGACTCTAAATAAATTTGTTAATAAACTACATTTAAAAATAAATCTAATGATATATATTTTATCTGATAAATATTTATATTTTTTATTTATAATTGGTCAAAGTTAAGATTCTGGAATTTATTGGGAAACCAAAATTACATATTTTCTGGGACGGAGGGAGTATGTAGAACAATTTTCATTAATTTTCTAGTCAGTTATATCTTGCCTTAACAATACACACTATTTACACAACAACTTTTTCTAACTTCCCCAGTCTGCCTCATGCACGTCATCCCTGCTTTGGAGTCCGTTATCGGAGAGCCAGGCAAAAAACGGCGGCCGGAGCTGCTAGCGACGACGTGAGGCTCGCGTGCGTGCAACCAGACAAACGAGGCGGTATACGGAGCGGAGAGGGATGGCGCCCGGCACCCTACCCGAGGGAGATATATAATATAAAAACCGGCGCCCCTTCAGCCTCTCTGCATCCTCTCCGCTCGCCTGCCTTGTCCGGGCTCCGGGCCTCGTCGCCTACCTACCTCTACCACTACTACCTGCGTACGTATTCCATCCGTAGGTAGTACGTCACCCTTATCTCTAGGGCTATGTTTAGATTAGAAATAGAAAGTACTTTTTCTAGATAAATAGTGCACTGGAAAGCGTATTCTGTGAGTGAGATGAATATGAAAAACTTTAGAGAAGTACTTTTCTTTTTAACCTAAACACAGCCTAGCTCGATCGAGACCATTGGGGTATACCGTAGCTGTACGCACCCTACGTAGGCGGACATCGATGCTGGAGTACGTACTACTATACGCCATTAGCTTCCGCGCTGCCCATACTTTGCCTCTCTCTCCGTACACGTGCTGCTGCTAGCACCGCTACTCTACCATCAGCAGAGAACTGCGTGCACGCGTAGAGTTTTAACAGCTGGTTGATCATCACGGTGAACTACTTGTGGTTACATAGAACGCCAAATAAGACTTTTTAGATCATAAGTTCATAACATTCACAAAAAGTTATAAATAATTTTTTAATAAAAATGCATTTGCTCTCACAGTAAACGGACCAATATGGAAAAAAAACTATAAACAATAACAAAGCCTTTGATGATCGTGCCGGTCGATCGATCTCTCGATTTTGTGCGAGATGTTTGTTGTTTTGCTCTCGGGAGTGGCGAAAGCCAGGAGATCCAGGTGCGCGACACTGTTGCATTGTACCTGCTTGTGTGTGCGCGTACGGTGGAAAAGAGCGAACGCTCGTCGGCTGGCGGAGAGCGCTCGTCGGCTGGCGTGCCACGTCCTGTCAGAGGAGCACTGATCTGGCTGGCCTCGTTTAGATAGGAGAAGAATGTACTGTAGCACCAAAAATACACTGTAGGTCACGCTGGAAAACGTGTTCTGTGAGTGTGAGTGTGAGTGGCTAGCTACCTCGATCCCAACCGCCTATGCCCCAGCAGCCTCAGCGCCCGCTGATCGATGAGAGTCATTTTCTCAGTAAAGAGATTGGCTGGCCTGTGCGCCTGGCAAGTAATCACGATGCACTAAGGCCTTAGATCGCCAACTTTCGCCAACTTATTTTGCCAACTTGTCACATCGAATGTTTGGACACTAATTAGGAGTATTAAACATAGGTATAAAAATAAACTAATTACATAGATGGACTCCACATCGTGAGACAAATCTATTAAGCCTAATTAATTCGTCATTAGACACTGTCGTGCTACAGTAACCCGTCATTAAAAATGCACTAATGTCGGCACATATTAGGCTTAATAGATTCGTCTTGCGATGTAGAGTCCATCTGTGTAATTAGTTTTATAATTAGTCTATATTTAGTACTCCTAATTAATGTCAAAAGGATGGATGTGACATTTCGCCAACTTTCACCAACTCATCTAAACAGGGCCTAAGAGTTTTGCCATCTTCGACGAGAACAAGCATCGTGCAGTTTTCACAGTAATTTTATACGCGTGGCACACTACGAGAAGTGTACCGTAGTTGTTGTTTCCATGTTTTGTCAACTTCACAGCACTGGAGGAGCGAGGTGAACTGAAATTTCACTAGATCCATGAGGGCCTCCTTTGGAATGGAGGAAAAACAAAGACTGTGTTTAGTAAAAGGGGAGAAAAAGTATTTTTTTCCTGAGAAGCGTGTTATGTAAGTGGGATGAATAGGAGAAGTGAATAGGGAATTTTCCAGAAAGCGTGTTATGTAAGCGGAATGAATAGAAAATAAAAAGTATTTTTTTTTTCTATCTGAACATGGCCAAAGGAACGGCCTGTTCGGCTGGCTGAACTGAAGCCAGCGCTGGCTGGTGATGGGGCGCTGACAGGATTTGGTGCCTGTGGCTTTGGTTCATAGGAAATGTGCCACAGAAAAACTAAAGGAAAAATTCTATCCCACTGATAGAAAAAAACTATAGGAAAAAAAACAATCCACTCAGACCTCATAGAAAAATTCATGTGCACAAGGAATGAGGACAAGCCAAAGGGTGCAGCTAGCTAAGGGGTGTTTAGATTGGGAAAGATTTTTCCGAAAAAACAATGTAGACCAAAAAAACATTGTAGATGAATAGTGTTCTGTGAGTGAGAAGGATATGATAAATAGAGAAAAATTGGATGAATAGTATTTTTTAGAGGAAGTTGGTGAATCTAAATGCACCCTAAATCAAAAGCAGAGACTCGTCACCGATGCCTAATTAAAGTATACTGCAATAAATTAATGAATATTTGCTCCTAAGATTCCTCTAAAATTCCTGAGTTCTTCCTACACTTGCCAGACACATATCCTTACATAATTCCTTTGATTTTGATTCGTTTGTTTTGCACATGTGTTCCTATCCTATTCCTATATTTTTCATATTTCTATGTTTTTTCATTCCTATATGTTCCAAAGGAGGCCGAATTCTTTGCATCCTGCTGGTGCTAATAACGTACTAACCAATTAGAGGTGTCAAGTACTACAAAGGATTCTCAACGTACTAACCAATTAGAGGGCGTTCAGATTGCTAACTTTTTACTGTAGCAAAGTTTGTAATCTGAACACCCCCTAAACTTTCTACTGTTCATTTTCGCCGGGTACTGTAGCAGCGTTGCAGTTCATCTCGTTCCCACCGCACCCCTAAACTCCCACCGCACCCCCTAAACTCCCCGCACCCCTCGAGAGTCGTCGCGACCCCGTTCCTCTCGTTCCCACCGCACCCCCCTTCTTTCCCCTTTCCTCCAGCACCGCTCGCTCTCTCCCACATCGCCGAGCGCCGCCGCCACCGCATCCCATTGCCAAGGCCCACGTCCAGGTTCGCCGTCGCCAGATCCGCACCCGGGGACGTTGGATCCGTCCACCTGCGGCGTTTCCCCCAAGGCAATGGACGGGAGCGACAACTACGGCCACGGAAACGCACCCACCGCCGGCGACAACTTCTGCGGAGGCCTAGGCTACGAAGGCGGTGAGGAGGCTGGACAAGGTGAGGGAAGCAACATGTTGGACTTCTTCTCGCAGTCCCCAAGCTTCTCTCCACCCGCCCCCGCCTTCGGCATGGGCGGCGTCGGCGGGCAGGGAGGGCATCCGATGGATCTCGACCCCTCCCTGCGTTGGCCAGGGATGGAGTCCTTCCAGGATCTGCTTCGGTCCAGCGACCAAAATGGCGGCATCGGCAGCAACAGGGGCGTTTCGCAGCCGAGCGGACGAACCCTAGGGTTGCAGGTTTCTCGATCCGCGAGAGGAGCTGCGGCGGCGGCCTCCCAAGGCCGAGGTGGCGGCTTTCCTCCCGTCGAACCAACTGCCGACGGGTTGCCATCTCCACCTGCAAGGGTCAGAGCCGGCGGCCGTCGCCGATCTGCACCGCGAGCTCCCCCTGCTTATGAGTTGTAATTGAACATGCACTGATCTATGGCATGTCAATGTTATGGATGTCTTGGCTATTTGCAGTTTCTTGTTTGTTGTTTGTATGTTGGGTGTTGGTTGGTGGTTGTTTTGGTTTATATGTTGCTGTTTATATCTATGTTGGTGTTTATATGTTGCTGTACTTATCTGTGTTTATGTTTATATGTTGTTGTTTGGGTCTTGGTTGTTTGGGTATGTCAAGTATGGGTGCTGTGCAGTTTTGATCTTGCTGCATCATAACTTGGTAATGGATTTTGTCTTTTAACTCAATTCTTGGATTTCCTTGACAATCTAACATTGGTTTGCAATTATTTTTTGTAGGTTGAGGCAACTGCCGTACGTGCTGAAGTGGTCGGTTCAGAGATCATGAGCTGGTCAAGTGATTCATCAAGTGACGACGACATGGATGATGACCTGTTACTGGATGACGACATTGAGTTGTTGTACGCTATGATTCCTTATGCTATCCTCCTAGATAAATATTGCAGTAGAGAGCCATATAGGGAAGTTCCATTAAGTGGACTTGAGTGGGTAGAAAGGAAGCTACGCAATGAAAAAAAATGCTACACAGCTTTTAGGATGAGCATCAATATGTTCCATCGCCTCCATGACCTCCTTGTGCAGTCATATGGGCTAGAATCTACTAGGAAGAGTACTTCACTAGAGGCCTTAGGCTTGTTTCTTTGGATGTGTGGGCAACCAGCATCTGTGCGGATGGCTGATGATAGATTTGAGAGGTCTCCTGCCACGGTGCACATGATGTTCCATAAAGTTTTGAAGAGTGTTACCAAACTAGCTGATGACCTCATTAAACCTGTTGATCCAGAATTTAGGACCATCCATTCTAGATTGCAGCAGCCACAATTTGCACCATATTTCAACAATTGCATTGGAGCAATAGATGGCACTCATATAAAGTGTGTTGTTGACCAACGAGACATAGTGAAGTACATGTCCAGGAAGGGAAACACCACACAAAATGTAATGGCTGTGTGTGATTTTGATATGAGGTTCACATTTGTGGTAGCTGGCTGGCCGGGGTCTGTTCATGACATGAGGGTGTTCAGTGATGCCATTACTACCTACGGCCATGTGTTCCCACATCCTCCCCCAGGTAAACTGCTTTGTGCACTACCCTCTTCTACTGATGGCATATAATGTTATGTTCACAAGTTATCAAATGTGCAGGAAAATTCTACCTAGTTGACTCGGGCTATCCAAATCGTACGGGGTACCTGGCGCCGTACAAGGGATGCAAGTACCATCTACCAGAGTTCCTCCACGGTCCTGAGCCAGAAGGTAAAAAGAAAATCTTCAATTTTCATCACTCATCTCTTAGGAATGTTATTGAGAGGTCGTTTGGAGTGCTGAAGCAGAAGTGGAGGGTTTTGAAAGAAGTACCATGCTATCACCCAGATACGCAAACCCGAATCATCGTTGCATGCATGGCTCTCCATAACTTCATTAGAATGAGTGGTTTAAGGGATAGACACTTTGCACGGTGTGATAGAGATGACAACTATGTGCCACCCGAAGCATATGAGGATGTAGGTGGTCAAACTATGCCGGCAAGGCAGGAAATGCCATCCATGAATCAAGTGCGTGAGGAGATTGCCCTAGGATTGTTGAGTAGGCGTTGAGTACTTGGTTGTTGAGTTTGTGTGTACCTTTGCGGCTTGCCTATTACTTGATATGTTGACTGCATTTGTTTTGTCATTACAAATAAAATATTTGGCTTCCGTACAATGTTAATTGTTGAATTCTAGTTTCAATTTGGCCGTATGTTGAGTGCTCGCTTTGTATGAATATGCTGTGGTTGTAACAGTTCGTTATGCGTGCAAATAATGTTTATCATGTACTCTCTTGTGATGTGGTTCGTATGGAACTTTATGTTTGCCAGCAAATTTTGAAATAATGTGCTCTATTGTGATGGTAGAAAAGGAAAAAGAAAAGGCCCCATCCTGCATGCGGCTGTATGACCGCCTTAAATGCTGCTACAGTGATTTTTCACAATCTGAACACCCTATGGAACTTTGGTAGCACAAAGTTCGCTACAGTGCCCCGCTACAGTGATTTTCGCGAGCTACAGTGAAAAGTTCACAATCTGAACACCCTCTTATAGGTGTCAAGTATTACAAAGGATTCTCCCAAGCCCAAATGAGGCTCATGTGGCACTGTACGACAGCCGGTCCAATCGAGTATCTTCCGTAGATTTTGCGCAGTACGTTGCCTCGAGATACCACCCCCGCTGTTCCTCCAAAAATACCAACACGATATTTCTCTTGTAGCCTTCTTGCTTGCGACGACGTGCTTTTCGGCAGCCTTGCAGGCTTGCAAAGGCAAAGGGATTCTCTTCTCCTATCCATAGCGGACTCGAGTTTTTTTCACGTGACTGCTTGCATGGATTCGCGTAGTAGTACTTCCTTGTTCGATCCGCGTGAATCGCCCGTCGTCTAGTGCGGTTCGAAAGCGAAAAGCAGATGTCAACTCGCATATGAAGCAGATAAAATGATTGACAAGACCGTTAAAAAATATTTTTTTGGTTCAATAAGAAATACGGTAGACAGTAGGACAAGTACGTAGACAGTAGGACAAGTATAGAGGCCGTTTTAGTCGAGAAGTTTTTTTGACTCTACTATTCATTTATATCAGAAAACACGTTTTCTGGAAAAGTTCCTCTCTAATTTTTTTCAACTTTCCTATTCATCACTCTCACAGAACACGCTTCACAGAAAAAGTTCTTTTTCTTCCCCGCCAACTAAACACTCTTAGAATGGGGCTCCAATAAACTGCTTGATGGCGAATAACACTTGTGTTACCGATGAAGCATGCATGGGCAAGGGCAAGGTGCTAACCCATATGCAGAGTTGCAGACAGCAGACGATAAACGATGGAACCACAGCCCATGCGTAGGAGTAACCAAAAATGTGTCCATCGAGGGTAGTTGTTCTGAATTTTTCAAAAAAAAAGGGTAGTTGTTCTGATCTCTGGATCACCAAATCACCTGAGAAGAGATCACCACGCATTTCCTGGCACCGCATGCGGCAGGGATAGAGCCGAGCTTGGCACGTGAGAGAGAGATTGACAACGAGACACAATAGCCTCTGCATGCCGAGCGAGAGAGACGAGTCGTCACACACCCACAGGCTACAATGCTAGCCCTAGCCACAGGCTAGCTCCTCGTGCCGCGGTGCCTGCCAAAGGGGTCCCACCCCCCAGCTGCTAGCCGCCACGCTGCAAGATGGATGGCATGGCACGGCCCCCAAGACAAAAGGAAACACCGGTCCACGCTCGCATATGTGCATGCACTGCATAGTCGCACACCGAAACTTTTGTTTTGCATGCCCATCTCTCGATCACCTACGCCAGCTTGAGCTCTTTGCAATTTGCCTTCGCTTCGTATCATTCCGCCTACCTACAATACACGCCGTCCCCGTACCCATATATAGCTTGCTCGCATAAACGTCAAAAAAAGGAGCCTCTTTTTTTTGGGTCTCCGGCCGTGGCTGCACCACCGTACAACCACTCTAGTGTTACCTTTCCCTGGTTTTGCTTGCTTGCAAGTTACAGCCTCTGAAGATCATCGGCAGCGGCAACACATCGACCCCTGATCCCTTCCTCGATCTCGTTCTTCTGATCTATCTCTGTGTGTGTCAGAGAGATGGACATGAACAACCACGGGTGGCTTGGCTTCTCCTTGTCGCCGTCGGCCGGGAGAGGCGGCGGCTACCACGGCGACGGTGGCGGTGGAACGAGCGGGAGCGGCGATGGAGAGGGTTCCTGCTCGTCCCCGGCGGCCGCTTCGCCTCTGGTGGCCATGCCGCTGCACTCTGACGGCCCTCTGCAGTTTAGCTCTACACCAGGTAATTAAATGTTTTGCTTATGGCTTCAGGGAATAAGTTGGGGCTTTTCATGTAGGTTTTGGCAGATGATCGAGTACTCGTCCTCCTAACTTTCTTGATTTCTAATCGTTCGTGTGCAAGTGCATGTCTTTTAGTCAAGATTTGCCATTCATGTTATATAGACACAGGAATGAAGAAAACTGTGTTCTTGTTCATGCTACTTTAATGCCTTTGTTGTCCAATCTTCGGCGAAATTATACAGCACAAACTACAAATAATCATGCTCATATTATATCATGTGTCCACACGCATAGAATTTTGGTACAATATAAGACTGCTTTAGAATTTGAGTTCACCTAGCATGTAGTATTTCTTTGCCAACAACGTGACTGAAACGGAAGATATTCTCTATTTCCTTAATAATCAAACGGAAGATATTTGTTTTCCATTGTTTTATTTTAATTTCTTTCATTAAGGCCAACTAGCTAGTTGCATACTACTCCCTCCGTCCCATAATAGATGACGTTATGGGATGCGTGCATGTGTTACTTTCTCAACTTTGACTCGATTTGTAGAAAAATATGTGCAATATTTATATCTCTAATAAATTTGTTAAAAAACTAGATTCAAATATCTTTCTAATCATACTAATGATGTATTATAAATATTAATATTATTTTATATATAATTAGTTAATGTTGAAAGATGCTGTTTTTCTCGGGAAGCGAGAATGACATCTGTTCTGGGAAGTTACTGAATGTATTCCGAAAGTTACTGAATGCAAGACTGCACTTGTTGGACCATTGCAGTCTTTGTTTGTCGCTCACAGACCAAAAAAGGGCGCATCATTTCTGTTTGTCTGTTCCTTGTACCGTTCCTGTGCAGATTGGGCAGAAGCCAAAGCCCCCAAGCTTGAGGATTTCATGAGCGTCACAGCTTGCAGCAACAAGAGCAGCAGCCTCTACGACAGCTGCAGCCACGAGGACCATCAGGCCAAGTACCACGACCACCTCCAACACTTCTCCTACTTCCACGGCCACAGCAGCAGCAGCAGCAGCAGCAACAACAACGGCATTGGCCTGGGGATCAACATGAACGCGCCGCCAAGCACCGGCTTCCCGGACCACCACCACCACCACCACCAGTTCATGTCCCACCACGGCGACTACTTCCTCGGCATCCCGGCGAACCCGACCCCACCACCTGGCGCAATGCCGTCGTCGATGCCGACGTACAACTCCGTCGCCGCCGGTGGGGTTGTTGGTGGGTCCATGTCCATCTCCGGCATCAAGTCTTGGCTCCGGGAGGCGATGTACGTGCCGCCGGAGCGGTCGACGGCGGCGGCGGCGGCGCTGTCGCTCTCCGTGACGGACGTGCCGGCGGCGGCCGAGCCGCCGCCGCAGCTGCCGGTGGCGCCAATGCCGGTTGCACGCAAGCCCGCGCAGACGTTCGGGCAGCGGACGTCGCAGTTCAGGGGCGTCACCAGGTTGGCATCGTTGCCGTGTGCATGCATTGCTCAAGCCCTCATCGAGATGTCGCGTTGGTTATTTGGACGTCGTTCTTGTGGTGGATTAGCCTGATCCTGATTTGTTTGCTAATCGATCTGCCGCAGGCATAGATGGACAGGGAGGTATGAGGCTCACCTGTGGGATAACACTTGCAGGAAGGAAGGCCAGACTAGGAAAGGGCGGCAAGGTGACCTGAATTTCAGCCATGAACTTTTTAGATGATTCCTTCCATTTCTAGCCTGAATAATGTTATACTGCATGCATTTTGAGTTCTTATTATACTGAGTACTGACCTAAACATCTCTTGTTCTTGGAAACCAATTGCCGTGGTGACCAACGAGCAGTTTACTTAGGTGAGCTACAGCTACCCTCCTTGGCCTAAACTAAAAACATGCATCTACGGTTTTGAAATTTCCATGGGTAGAATTGACTGTGGCCAATGCTGTTACTCCGCATGCTCAACATGACTGTTGCTACTTGGTAGGCGGGTATGACATGGAGGAGAAGGCTGCGAGGGCTTATGACTTGGCAGCGCTCAAGTACTGGGGTCCTTCAACACACATAAATTTCCCGGTACGTTTTACTGCCTGCTCTCGTTTCTCATCAGTCACGATCAGTTTTAAGTCCATATGAAAAAAAAAGCTTCTGTCACTCTAAGTAGGGGCCGGCCTGGGTTCATTCCTCAGATCTTTATTTTTTGCATTAACTTGATGAATGCATGGTTCGTACACTTGCATTTTATGATTTCCTGATCGGCTGAGCTCTGCGACATGTAGCTGAGCCACTACGAGAAGGAGTTGGAGGAGATGAAGCACATGTCAAGGCAGGAGTTCATTGCACACTTGAGAAGGTAGGTACATGAGGATACAGTTCTTGTTTAACGTCAGGCCTGAAGCTCATATGTAATGGCAGTAATGTTGGCATGTTAGGATAGCTTTATATTCATAGAACAAACCCAACGGCCTTGCTGCATATCAAACTCTATAATTTACCAAAAACATCCTTTGAATTTTCTGAACGGAATCCTTCACGTGCCAAATCTTGAGAAGCCCTGCACTGTACTGCACCCGAACATATAACTATAGAAACAAAACCTCCTTGCCTGTTCACTGTTGTTTCTGAATCCTTTTTCATATGGTTCCAAAAACGTTGCCATTTTTATTCCTGCAGGAACAGCAGCGGCTTCTCGAGGGGAGCATCGATGTACAGAGGAGTGACAAGGTGGGTGCCGTGCTGTGCTCTCTGCTCGCCCAAATTTGCACCCCACCTGCTGCCTTTTCCAACACCCCAAAACTTCTGAAGCCTCAAGCATGAGCTGAAGTGCTGAACAGCTCCAGAGGGAGCTCTGAATTTCTGATCTCACCAGCACCAACACACACACGCATCATCATGTCCTGTGTGTGTAACACAAATGTGATAACCTTTTCTTGCGGCGCTTGCTTTCCCCATGCACGCAGGCATCACCAGCACGGGCGATGGCAGGCTAGGATTGGTAGGGTCGCTGGCAACAAAGACCTGTATCTTGGCACATTCAGTAAGTTTTATTTTGTCACTACTCATGCAGTAATTTCTTTTCTGAACCGGAATGTCTTATGAATTTTGTGAACGTGATCAACTTCTGATGTTCAGCTTTGTGATGTGTTAAAAAAAATCTGGCGCAGGCACGCAGGAGGAGGCCGCGGAGGCGTACGACATCGCGGCGATCAAGTTCCGGGGCCTAAACGCGGTGACCAACTTCGACATCAGCAAGTACGACGTTAAGCGCATCTGCTCCAGCACGCACCTCATCGGCAACGACGCCGCCTGCAGGCGCTCCCCGACGCGCCCGACGCCCGACGCTGTCGCCGAGCGGCCGTCCTCTGAGGCGCCCGGCGGCGGGTCCGACGACCACTCGGACACCTCCGGCGACGGCCACCGTGGCGCGCAGCTTCTCCACGGCCTCCAGTACGCGCAGCAGCAGCAACCCATCATCAAGTACGAGGCCGGCGAGGGCAGCAGGAGCTGGATGACCGCCGCTGCGTCGGCCGCGCGGCCGACGGTTGCCAGTGGCGTCCCCAGCGCGCACCAGGTACCGGTGTTCGCGCTGTGGAACCAGTGATCACAGAGTACTAGTAGAGCCCTAGCATTGTGCTGCACACAGCGTTCGTGGGTGCATTGAGGTGTAGCGTGAAGTCTTCTGTAGCAGCGGCGAATTTAAGAACCGCTAGTGATCTTTTGCGACGACGGCCTGTGATTGCGTTCGTGGGAGATGGGATGACACGTTCTCGTTATGGAGAGGCCGGAACCCCCCGTGTGCAGTGCAGCCGAGAGATGCATGTTGCATGGTCGCCATCTTCGTTGCAGGGTGCCGACAATTTTGCCGCAATATGTAACCGTTTGTTCACTGTCAGTCTGTCACTGGACACTCGTAACGGTGGTTACCTGCTGGGCACGATGTTGCCAAACTAATCTCGTTATTTGTTCTTTGTAGAACTAGTACTAGTCGGCATGCATTTTCAACTCTTTTTGAACTGACTTTTTTTCTTTGAAAAAGTTTAAACCGAACGACTCTAGCTAGGCAGCTGAAATGGTAAACTGGCGATCGTGTCACTCGTCGCACGGCGCACCGCCAAGCCTCGGCGTGCGCGACATTGTTGGTCGGGTTCCCGCCGGCGGCACGGCCTAGGCTAGGACGCGGCGTCGGGCCGGAGTAGAGTAGGGCGATGCAATGCATGGCGCGAGACGGGACGAGCTGCCGGCCGCGTCGCGCCGAGTATACCTCCTCGATCGGTCCTCATGGCGAACCGGACAGATGGGTTCGGTTCGGTGCGGCGGCTGGTCACACGAGGAAGTATACGCTTGACCACGTATAGTCCTCTTTTTTTTAACCAACCTAGGGCAGGAGCATATCATATAAGAAGAGACATGCAAGTTTTACATAGACGATATTACATAAATAATAAACGACTCGTACTCTAATATTTATTAAGATACCACGTCTAGTCCTGGCAACCGCGTCGCACACTGAGCTGGCTGACGGAGCGTTTCCCGACGACGAACGCCATCAAGTGCAATCACACAGAAAACGTTGACGCCTGCCGCCGTTGCCCGACGACCCTGCGCTCCCCAACGCGAGGTCACACACTGGCTCCCAAGCCCCACCCACAGGCAGGCGCGGTGGTACGCGGGAATCCGGCGGCTGCGCTGCGCTGCGATGCCCTGCCTCTGCGAGCTTCTGCGCGCCCAAAAGTGGCAGCACGAGGCACCTCGTCCGATCCACAAAAAAAAGCTCCTTGCTCGTCATGCCGCATCGACCGGGGCAGCTCAGGCGGCGCTGTCCTGTCCTGCTGGGGTTGGGTCCCTGGCCACTGGCGCCGTGCCGTGTCGGTGTCGCCTCGCCGGCGCTGCAGCTCAACAGCCTGCCCCGCTGTGGACGTGCGTCGCGTCGTTGCTCGTGAGAGATGCCAAAAAGAAAAGTGAACTGTCCGCGCCGGGGATGGGGCGGCGCCTTGCGGCAGCGTCGTATCCCAATGGTGTCAAACGGCGATCTCCCGGACAAGATTCGCTCCTGACCATGGTTCATCTGTCATCTGTAGAGTTTCTCTGGCCGTGTTCAACTGCACTGTGCACGCGTGCGCACGTACTGTACAAAAAATTGGCTTATTGCCTCATCCATGCTCCCAGAGACGAATTCAGAGACCAAAGCCACCCTTTTGTCAGGGTTCTGATGAGATCCATCTCATACGTGTTGGCTTGTCAGGGTTCTGATGAGATCCAGCTCGTACGTATTGGCTCGTCCATGCTTCAACAGTGAGTGTACGGCAGCTCATACGTATTGTCTCGTCCATGCTCTGCTTGCACAGTGAGTCTACGGCACATGGTTGTAGAGTACTGTGCTTCAGCAGTCCAGCACAGGAATGGAGCTCACAGGATGACGCTGAAAACCAAACGACGTCTTGTGATTGCAGAACGCCCACGACCCTCGAGCCGCGAGGAAGGCAACCAAGAAACTCTGTCCAATGCAAGTTCATCAAATGCAGACAGCAGTACTAGAGGAGAGAAGTGACCAGCAATCTGTCTATACAGCCGTCCGCGGGATGCAGCGGCAACAAGTTTGCCACCAGAGCCAACATTGCTTCCCTTCTGCTCATATTTTTCTAAGCCCCTTGAGCTACCACTGCAAAATTTGGGTACAGTTTACAGGTACGCATTTGCTTGTCACAGCTCGGTTTCCTAAAGCGACTTCTAAAAAACCGTGATGGAACGAAGCTATTACTGCACAGCTAAGCTTAGATCGTCAGTTAAAGCACCAGACTACCCCTTGCCTTGTCGGCGCCAGCCGACGGCTCAAGTGCTCATTTGCTCAAACAGTTCTGGCAGATGGTGGTTCGTGAGCTTCTTGATTCTACTCATGCCACGCTGCTTCTTCCTGGCCTTGGCCTTGGATGCAGCGCCATGGATCTGGGCTAATGCGGTCCTCTTGGCAGTGTCGGTCCATGGCTTCTCGCCAATCTTCTTTAGCTCCTTCTCAATGTCCAGCATGTCCCGCGGCAGATCTACCTTCCGGTATAGCTCCTTCAGGTCATTGTCGACCGTAATCCAGTATTGAGGTTCGTTGAAGTACACTGTGTCTTCCTGGGAGTTGGTGCCTGATAGCCAAAAAACGTCACCTGATGCTTTCAGGGCCTGAAAAAGCATGTTACACCAGATTACTGAGCTGAACTTTGACACCTACGATTGCGACAAAAGCTACTTGACAGATTACACACAACTATAGTGCAGTGGAAGTGTGCAGAATCAGTTGCGTGACATTTTCTTTGAAACAAGAAATTTGAATCCAACATTACTTTCCCAAAACAAGCAGGTCCTCACCATTCAAGATGAACCATGAGGCAACCACTATATGTCTATATGTTCCAGAAATGGGTATACCAAAGGAGAGCATTCAGATAGTGGAAGACTCAGGTAAACCTATCCCTACTGTCCTGCAGCATATGGGAAAAACGTCCAGTAAAGAGCCACTTATATATTTTAATAGAGCTTTTTGGCGGTCCTTGGAGTGGTTCCAACAACAAGAAGTATCATGTAAAACCTTGGCATCTCAGAAAATAAGAGGTGACATTAGATCAAAGTTTGGTACCTTCGAAAGTTCGAATGACCTTCATCGTAGACTAGAGATAATTGGTTTCTAAATTTACCAGAACAAGTTAAATTCAGTTCAGCCATCAATGCAAAATTGGTTCACATAATTCAAAATAGCAGACACGAGACAGCATCATTACAACAGAGACTGATGTAGTTACCTGCAAATCTTCCAATACGGATGGATAAGCATCTTTGAGCTCCTCAACAGCAATGCCATCTTCACACTTTTTTATCAGATTAAGCAACTCATCTCTTCCAGTCAAATCATGTGTTGGCTGCAAGCGCAAATGCAGGTCAATAGACAGTCTAGCAAAACTTTATAAAATTATGAAAAGCAGCAAAAGCTGCCAAATTTTAGATATCACTCAGATACTCTTTGTCCATCTCTACCGCAACACAGGTAGTCAATTCAAAAAAAAAAAAATTGAAAACATAAAAGCATTGGCTTCCCACAAGCAATCAAACAAGATCCATAACAAAATTTGTGAGGAGATTTAACTGACAATTGAGACTTATAACTGGTATGTTCCTTGAGTGGCTCAGAGAGCTAGAGACAAGATGAAAATGGTGAGTTTTTTATAGAAATGCTCTTTTTCATCGTCTTAGTCAAATTGCTAGCAAAATGATATTTAGTTACCTTGTAAAAGAAATGCCTCCTATCAAATTTAACTTTGGGATTGTTCCTTAGGCTGTCAAACACAGCCTTGTTACCATGAATGTCAACATAAGTTTCTTCATTTATCTTCTCCGCTGTAAAAGGTCGCCTTGTCTGCAAGCACAAAAACAAGGACATCAGTTCAAACGCAAGCACTATATATTCCAGAAAGAAGGTTGGAACAGAACATTTGTTTTCTTTCTGAACTGAAAGTCATTTAATTATGCCAGTAACCCAAAATAAAATATATTTAAATAAGTGATATTGGCGGCAAAACTATCTAAATGAACATTCCAGGTTTCTAGTTTTGTACTAGAAAATTCCGACACAGCATTCCTACAGCCCCCTTGATTGGGCCAGTGTATGGATTCTGAAATTTTTAGACATAGACTGTTCTTTTAATTTACCTATGTATGATTACCGCACTACTCCATAATATATTATATTTCTATTCAATCAAGAGGAATATATAACATGGTACAACACAGCTGCGTCATCATTATGATCCAAAAAATAATTAACAACATAACTCTAGCATCAATATGTACCAGGTAGACATATATAAATAACTAATACCAGCTTGATTTGCTCTGTCCATAACTAACCACTTTGCAAGGCTTGATAAAAAAAATAATAGGGGGGGGGGCATCCTAAATATATGATGGTAGACAATTGGAGTAACGGCACAAAGTAAGATATTTTGTAAATTACCTTGTCAAGAAGTGCGATTACTAACTTGATCTGTGCTCCAACAGCAGACTTCCTTATAGAATTGATGTGCTGTAGCCTTTCTGTATCATCAGAGAATTTAACAGGCTGGGGTGGTTTTACAGGAGCGAAAGGAGAGTTTGCTGGCCGAATCCCTGAAGGTACTTTTGGCTTTAAAATCGGAGCTTGGGTTGCAGCAATGCTAGATAGAGTAGCCTGGCACCTCTCTTGCTGCAGTTTAAATTTGTTGAGACGCTCATTCAGAGCCATCTGGAAGGAAATATGCAAATATTAATGATCCATATGGCACTAATGATAAAAAAAAACTAGGTAAGCCTTAAATTTGACCCACAATATTCATTAAGACTTAAGTAATCAATTGTGATTAAATCAATAGTTATTAGGACAAAAGCATGATCAAGGAACACTTTCCTTTCTTCAAAGAATAGCTACTAAAATAATCTTCAGCTCTAGTTCTTGGAAACTTTGAACAACGTTCCTTCTACTAGTAACAATCATCAAGCACAAACATACAAGCAAACAAATAGGTACGACTAAGAACATTACATCATCAATCATAAAAGAACGTACTAATGGATAAATTTCATTACTACGATCGCGAGAGCATAACAAAAGCTGGAAATGGAGGATTATGAAAATAAAATAAATATATGTTGTATTTATATTTTTTGCGGACATTGTTGTACAATTTTAACAAAAAAAAAATTCCCTGCATTGCATTAATTTACATTTAAATTCAAAGGCCATGTTAACCTTAATTATATTTTATTTATAAATGCTTCGACATGATATATACCATTTAAACATTTAATTTGAAAACAAGGCATGTGAGAGCATATAAACACATAAGTTTATGATTAGTGTTAAACTAAACAAATTATAATTAAAACACATTATTGTTTTTATTGATCAAATTAACATATTATTTACAAAATGCCATAGTATGTGTGACATCTCTGGTGTCAAAAGAATTAAAAAGTGCAATTAAAATCAATGCACAGGGAATTATGGGTTGAAATTCAAAAATCCATCCAAAATTCAATTTTAATTCAAAAACAAGGGTTGTTTGGTACCAACTGAAAACTCGAGATTTTTGTACTAAACTTGAAAATCTCCAAAAATAAAAGTTGTTTGTCATCACAAATAAACCCTAGTCACTGTTTGGAACTTTTAAAAATTTTGCAGTTTAGTCCCTCAAAAACTCGATTTACCATTCTGGGCACCTTTTTGTTTTTGGGTTGTTTGAGCTCGAAAAACTTGGAATTTCAGGTTCACCCCAAAAAGAAAGTTGTGTCCCATCTTCCAAACTCCAACTTTTATTTTTACACTTTTTCAAGTTCAATTCAAATTTTTGGAGAAAATTCGAATTTGAAATCGGAGCTCCACGGGCATGCTACAGTGCCCCTGGCGCGCGCTGCGCTGGCCGGAGCTCGGCCGCCACGTGGCCGGCGAGCGGCGCAGGCGGCGCTGAGCTGGCCAAGCCGCGGCGGACGCTGGCGCTTGTCGCCTAGCTCTTGTCCGGCCACTCCCGAGCCGTCACTTCGCCGTCGTCGAGCCGCTCCGCCTCGCGCCGCGCGAACGCCATCATGCGGTCGGAGCGCCGCCGTGGCCACGCGCGCGCGCGTCGCGCTGAGCAGCTCCACAGGCCGCGATTCCACTCCGCTCTGCGCCAAATGCACTGTTGAAGATCCCCCCGACGTCACTCGAGGATCCCTCGCCCGGTCGAGTCGCTCGCGCGCTGCCCGAGCTCGCTCCGCATTCATGGCGGCCTGCTCGCGCCGCGCCGCGCGCTCGCACGCTCCCGAGGAGCACAGTGCCTCCCTTGCGTGCTCAATCACTCCACCAAGCACTCACACCCCTCCTCTCACTCGCTCACTTCACCATTTCCTCTTCCCCGCGCTCGCTCGGTCGTCTTCTTCCTCGCGCCGCGCGAACCGAGCCGAGCTTCTCCGAGAAATTCCCCTTCCACACTCCACCATTCCCAAATTCGTCCCGCACGAAGCTAGCCCTCTACTCCAGCTCCAAATCCCCCCACTTTCCCCAAGCTATTGTCGCTTCTCCGGCGAGAATTCGTGATTTCCCCCAAATCGCGATTTTCGGCCGCCGGAGCACCCGCACGTCGAGACCCTACTCCGAGCCGTCCCCGAGGTCAACCGAGCACGCCATTGGCTTCCTCGAGCTCCACTGGTGCTCTAGGACCCCTCGAACCTCGGCGAACGACCCCGAGCTCACCGGCGTAGAAGCCGCGGCGGCCGCGCCGCCACCACCTCGTCGCCGGCGCAACCCCGACCATCCCCGGCCTCCAAACCGTCCCCAAACGACTCGTGGTGAGCCCAGGAAGCTTTTCCCCCACTTCCCCGAGCCTAGTTCGCCGCCGTTTGGCCGGCGCAACTCCGGCGAGAGCCGAGGGCCTTTCTTCATCGTCTTCGTTTGTCTAGGGGCCTCTGCGCAAAAGTTCAGGGACTCGTTCGCGAAGTTTTGAAAGTTCTAGGGTTCTCTGCGAAAATAGATTCTTAAAACTAGATTTGTTTTTCCCGAATCTTGTAAAATCCATTAAAAATCGTACAAAAATCAGAAAAATGCACAAAAATACTCTCTGGATTCGTGAGAGTCTGAACTACAATCTCTATTCGACATGTTTATACTTTTGGTGAACTGTTTTTGAGCTAAAATTCAAACTATGAAAATGGAATGTAGTGCACCATTTCAAATCCAGAGCTCCGCTAGGGTTGAGCTTTGGATATGTTGTGTGTAGTGACTTTGGACAGCTTGTGTCCAAAGGGGACCTAAAAATATGAACTGTAGCTCCAGTTATGAATTAAAATGTGATTTCTGTCTTTTTGCAGTGCAGAAATCATTAAAAATAATCTGTGCAGTCAAAAATCACCATTTTGCTCCAGAGGACTAAAAACTTGTTAGCACACCTGTGAAAAATGAAAAACTTAATTTTTGCTCTGTTTAGGTTAGCAAATAAATAAATATGTGTTTTTGGATAGGAATTTATTGAGGACTACCCAAGGGTTATTTTGAGCCACCACTTGGCCAGAGCCCTCCTCATGCTATTGCCTAGCTTTGGTAGGAAAATCTCCTGAATTGGGTGAATTTTCGATTTTATATGATTTAAATTCGATTCTGCTAGCAGCTGTTTGATATATTTTTAATAAATTATGTGTAGCTCAGAATTAGCTAAATTTTGGAGTGAGCTTAGCTCTTATACTCCAGTAGCTGTCATAAAGTTTATAGAGAAAAATGTTGAGCAGAAATGGAGAAACAAAAATGGGAAGGAATCTAGGTGGAAATTGATTTATATAAAAGAATAACCTTTTTGGTTAACTAGTTAGAGTAAAATAAAGAAATTCTCAAAATTCAGAACAGCACCCTAAACTTGAGAAGAAATAAATAGAATTCTTTTATATATGTACACAATCACCATCGAAATCAATAAAACTATTTCCACACCTACACCTTGTTTTTGTGAAGAGCATAGTAATGCTTAAGCATGTCTAGGTGAATATGGCCTTCAAAGGCCTTAATCTTAGAATCTGTAGGCAGCCGCCTTAAACTATGCATCTCATGTAGAAGGCGCCATCCCGGACGGCAACTACCACCTCATCCCCGCAGACGAGGAAGAAGTCCCGGAGGAAGGTGCCGGTGCAGGAACGACCAACCCGGAGGCTAACCCCCAGTCCGAGCAAGAAGGCAAGCCCCGGAGCATAACCTAACTTTACCAAATTATGCAATTTGAATTCTCTATGTCTGTGCATTTACGTTTCAAGGAGTTGATTGAATACCGTAGCTGCAAATTTCCTAGTACCTATGACTTGCAATACTAGCATGAAAGGATCGATAGGGCATTGCTTTAGGTCCGTTACAAGTCGAGTGATTTCCTGTCACTCGCGAGACATAGGAATTGCTTGTCTTTACTTATGTTGGAATCATAAGGATTGACGGGCGGGATGATAGATGTAGATCTCCCGTCCGTGTATGATAATTGATTAAGGTCGAAATGTGTGGATGAGTGTGTCAAGTTTTTGAACGTACCACATGCATGCCGGTATATGGGAGCCGGTAAGCCCGGTACCAGATTGAAGCAGCTAGGGCCGATAGCCATCTCTCCTTGGAAACTTTGTTTTCCCCTGCTGTACACTTGTGGATATATGCGTGAGACTGTGAGTGAAGCAGTAAACCTTTATCCTAAGGAAATGGACCCGGTTCCGAATTGTGGATCGATGGGAAAGGTTGGGAAATGCTTGTACCTTTTATAGCAAGCAGAGTATCCGTGTGTGTTGGGTTTCCCCTGGCCAGGTAGCAGAAATTTGGTTCGAACTGTCCGCTTCTCGCGGTTAATGAGACTGCTTGACCGCCATGCTACATTGAGTAACAAGTGGAATTATGAGATTTATGAACTTGTTGTATGAATTAAATTGTATTGCACCACTTGTATGTTTAGAAAGGATGCTAATCTAGAATGGTTAAATTTACTAGAATATGATGCTAAAACTTGAAAGCAAGGACCTACTTTTAGTCGCTTTTTGGCAAACAAACCCACCAGCCAAAAGCCTCTCATTGTCTAGATGTCGGTGATGTAGCTTTCACCCGACGGGTAAGCCTTGCTGAGTATTAGTATACTCAGCCTTGCTTGTGGCATTGATTTACAGGTACACCTTTGGATGTCGATGCTTTGTCTTGGCCTACCCAGGTTCCACCTGGCTGGCACATCGAATGGGTTCCGTCCTCTGCCGAGGATCGGGAGGAGTAGCATCGTGGCAGGCTTCAGCACGGTGTTATTGTATCGTCGTTAGATTATCTTCCGCTGCAATGAAACTTTTATTTCCGCTGCAAGACTTTGTACTCTGATTTAAATTTGAACTTGGTTTGTAATAACTTGTGATACCTATTTGTGTAAGTTAATTTGTGGAATGTTGTAATCTCTGGAACTCACCTTCGTGTGGGCGTGCTGTTGTTTCGATCGAGAAAAGAACGTGGTTAATCGGGTTTAATCCGACGGCGCTCCAGCTTATTCCGGATTAAGTGCCTGACTACTCGGTGAGTGGTCCCGGGGTACTTAACTTGGAATAATTTCGGAGTGGTCCGCCACAGTATGACACTAATTAGCTTTTAATTGGAAAGCTAGTTTATTAATCAAATTGATGTCTAATTTAATATATAAACTTGATAAAAAATAACTGTTAGCCTAATGCTTAGGCTTTAGAAGTCTATCGAATGAGAACAACCTAATTCAGAGGTAAAGCATGGAAACTGTGGTTGAACAAGGTGACAGGGATCTATTTGGTAAGTGGTAACGAACTCTATAGTTTGGGCGGGCGCTAGCAGCAAAGATTAGCACGACATGAAAGAGTGCCGCAAATAGATAAAAGATCAGGGCTAGATCTGCTAAACACCGAGAGGCAAAGAACTTTTTAAAAGTACAGTATTCCAGATTTCAAGTCCTTCCTGCTACTCAAGATGGTGGCGGATGCGCCTGTGATTCGGGGACCGAAATAGAGAGAGGAAGATATGGGGAGGCCGTAGGCGTGCTCACCGCGCGCAGGGACGTGCGGCAACGATCGGATTTTGCGGCGGTCGGTGACGAGCGTGAACGGGCGGCTCGGGCTTTACGTGGAGGCGGCACCCGGGTGGACGATCGGCGATGTGGACCCCTAGCGTTCGATTCGTCTCGGCGTCGCGGTGCCCACAGTCGCGACGGTCTTCTCCGGCGAACGGCGGACGCGGCGAATCGGCTCGGCGACAACACGGGCGGCTCTCGGCTCCGGCGACCCCCCTGGCGGCGGCGTGGCTGCGCAGGACGGGGCTAGGCAAGGCGGCAGCAGCGTCGTATGGGGCTCGGGCTGGAGCGTTTATAGGGAACGGGGCAGGCGTCCTGGCGTGGCTCGCACGCAAGGCAAAACGGCGGCGGCGGCGGTGACGCGGTGGGGCGAAGCGGATCCGGATCGGGAAAGGTCGGTCGGCTAGGTCGCTTGTTTTTTATGGGCCTCATGTGTACACCTAAGATGGTATTATTTGGGCCTCCAATTTCTATTCGGGCCCATTTTGTCAAGTTTCTTTTACACACTTGTTCCAGTCGTGATCAGTCACTGAATCTACGCGAGGCAGGTGAAGACAAACTGACAAAGGGATAAAGAAGGAAAAGAAAAAGGACGTGATCACACGTGGGGGTGGCGCCTGGTATGGTGGATGCACGCGCGGGCCCAGTGTCAGGAGTTTCTTGTTTTAGGGCTATGATTATTATCTGCTTCTTACAAGCATGTCTCTGATAACCAGTGTATTGAGCTCCTTCTGTGGGCACAGTAAAAGTGGGTGAGGGGGGAAAAGAGAAAGGTACGTGAAATCCTAGCAGCGATCCCACGCATTTTGATGCAAATGATGCTGTTCCGACCTGGTTTCTTGGATCTGCTGCTTCCTCTTCCTCCTTTGGCCACATGAGGACTAGCCACAGGCTCACACCACGTTGCGTTGGCAGCTTCTGGACATGCGGCGATCATTGAGAGGGGCCTGCAGAGATGAGCATTGCCTCGCCTTAAACAAGAGTTAAACCGACCGCTGGTACGTACTCCTGGATAGGATTAGGATGCATGCACATTGTCGTCCGTACCGTACGTGTTTCGATCGTCCGGACGCGAAATTCAGATCATGTTAAGTGCACACCGGCTGCATTTGCATTGGCTTCATCGTTCATGGCCATGGTGAACAGCTATAATCAAATTAAAGCTAAGAATGCCCTGGCAACAAATTAGCAACAGAGCATGTCTCTAGTCTCAGCTGATAATCCGGCACCGGCCAGAGGCGCGTGTGAACGTCGTCAGAACGCGGATAGGTGCCAGGCCAGGCGGGAAAAAAAAAGTAAAAGAGGAAAAGCCCGGCGAGAAGGAAAGGAAGAAAGAGCCGGCGAGCGCCGAGGCGGGACATTGCCATATGCCATTGATCGAAAGAAGCAAAAGGAGGCGACGAGGCGGTGGTATGCGTGCAGCTCCCTTTCCTGATCGATCGTCTCCCTGCTTTCATCACGCGCCTCTCGGCCAGACCGATCGTCTGAGCTCTCTCGCTCATGGTAGATGCGCCATGCCCACCTGCTCCTCGTCTCGGGATCACCACCGCCCCCCGGTGAGCGCCGATGGTTACCATCTGCCTCACTGTGTGTACCTGCCGCTGTTGTCTGTTGCCTCTGCCGCTGCCTGCCTTCCGGCATGCATGCCCCGCTCGCCTGCATGCCTGCTCGTCTTTTCGCTTTCTCTGATCTCGAAACCGTGTGGGTGGTGTGGCCGGTGCCCATGGAACGGAAGGAATCTGTATCCTCTCGTCTCGGCGGGTCGCCTGTTCCCTACCCCTACAGCGTCGTCTCGCATGCGATTGCGATGGGACCATGGCCAGGAAGAAGCCTGCACGCTCGTGCAGCTAATCCTGTTCGTGCTTGGTGACCGGCCGCGACGTACGACAAAAACGTCTTCATGGTTTCGCCAACTTCCTATGGTTCTCTCTGAACCTGAATAAACTGTAAATCCTCCATATGGCCTCTGCTATCAAGCTTCAAATGGGTTATTCAGTTTTGTCCTGACATTCAGGAAGTAGTTACTGAAGAGAACCTTTGTCGACGACATTAAGCGATGCAGCTCTGCTGTAGATTAGATTTTAGATTTTCAATTGGACGACAGGAATGATGCCCATATGTTGGTGCTGACCTGTGACCTCACTGTCATGTGTACTGCCTGCTTCGTAGTAATGTCTAGGACGACTAGACACATACTACTGTCATGAGAATTGTATTTAATCCTTCTTGTTGCTAGATTAACACGCAAGGCCACACATGCATGCAACCCGGGTTTAACCTCGGAGAGCCATGCATGTGAGGGCTGCACGCTCGTACCCACATAGGATGATAGGAGTATACTGTATTCTTCATTCACGTTGCATGTTCACCAAAAGGTTGCATATTCTCACATTTTTACAGCTAGCTGTTCTGTCCTGTCCTGTACTGTCTGCTTGTTGATCTCTCGTGCCCCGTTCCTGGGACCATTTGATGACCCGATAGATTAATCACGTACGACAGCTTCGGCCGGATTACCGTGCACAAGCAAGGGCCTTCTGTAAATGACGAGGCTGCTTTCTGCATCGAAACCTTGCAGACAAAAAGTGTGCATGCATGTAGGTGAATTATTCCACCGGAGCGGAGGAGATGCTGCTGGTCCATTGATCATGTGATGCATCAAATTAACTGATCTCTCAGAAAAAAAAGCAACAATGGTCTTTATTCGAAATCTGCACCAAAACATGATAATTTTGATTTGGGAATTTGGCGCTAAATAAACCATGTTAGAACTTATCACAGCTGAAGATTCAGATAACTGCACTGTAGTCATGGACAAGTTGAAGAGACTGTATCGAATATCCGAGCAATAATGATCCAATGCAACCAGTGAACCAATAGTCATGGAAAAGGTGAAGAGACACATATATCATCTGCTATCTTGTAGCACCATCGATCCATCCTGATTATCAGCAGCAAGAAAGCAGCCGATTTTAGTGGCCACTCGGCGAGCAGTCCAATCGCAATCAGGTCGACGGATCGAGCAATCTGGCCGGCCGCCCACGCACTGAAAACAACTAGGAGGCGATCTTGCAGCGCTGCCGTTAACAACTAACCCTGCACTAAGCCACTAACGATGTCGATAGCTGTATATCCTGCGAGCGTCGTACGTGGGGATGAAAAAAGCAGTGGGAGGAATCTCTGATCGTATCAGGAGACAAGACGTCCACCGATAGTCAGGCGATCGCTTGCTGAATAATAGGCGATCGTGGTGCACACACGCCTGCTGCTTTTTTTGGTGGGAGAGCGAGATGATCCATGGTCTTCCCGGTTATGTCCCTGATGATTGACACCGTATGTTCCTTCGTTCGGAATAATTGCTTGCGTGCTGTGTTTGATCGAATGTACACGACGACGACGAGTCGACGACCTTCGCTGCAAATTGCACCGAGGGCGGTTGAGTGTACACGACGAGGACGACGCTCGCTGCAAATTGCATGGTCGTTGGCACCTGCAAGCTGCCGCTGGTATTGAGCTCTGGTGAGTGTGTTCGATGAGCGGTTTCGTGGGATCGATGTGATTCAGTGCTCTTCGAAGAAGGAGACACCTGCGCAGGTTCTGAAACACACGTAAACTAGTGCTGGGGCGACAAATCAAGGTCCGTGTCATCGCCTTTGCCCTTCGGTCGTACTAGTAGTAGGAGGAGAAAACAGAGAGAAAGTGGGCAGTGATCGATCAGATACGACTTTTACACTGAAAACGGTGCAGCTCGCTCCCTTGACCCTAATGCAATCCTCCACTAAACGAATGCCCACCACCATTGATCCATACTGCACTCCAACCAATTACCTGCTACGGTAACTAACTACGCTGCCATGGGCGACCTCAACCTAACATGGCAGAAGATGGTATACCGTCCGGAAGAGAGCACAGAACCAACCCAGAGCAGGTAACCACCCTCCTAGCCCCTCTCCATGGACCACCCTATGACCAGGGGCGCTCGCAAAGAGAACAGGGGAGCCCTAGGCGTACCATGATTAGCGCATCAATCTGGCGACAGGGACACACTTAGCTTAATTAATCAACACACACACGTCCCCAAAGTCACCACCCTCTTTCCTTTCCCCTCCCCCCCCCCCCCCCATGCGTGCGCCACTCACTGCCTTGGTTCCTTCCTTCCATTGCCCCTAGGCCTTCACCACCAGTTGTCTGTCTCCGATGCCAGCGGTGCAGTGTAGGCGGGCGGCACACCGTGTGCTGCTACTGATCCTCTAGCTTTCGGTTGCGGCCACCTTCCCGGCACGCACGAACGCCCGCCCGTGGGTCACAAGACAGATATATACTAGGGATGATGATGATGGAGAGGAAGAAGACGACCACGGGAGAGGGAGAAAACAAAATCCAGCGACAGCATGCACGGCGCCCACCCGTGCGTGCGACGGAAGCTGCCAGGCAGACGAGATGAGATCTCTCACTCACATCCCAGGAGGGCGTTCGTGCGCTGCCAGCCACGAACGGCCAGCCATGCTGAGCGGGCGGATCGCGGGGACAGTGGCCACTGGCCAGCGAGGATGCGATCCCCAGCTGCGCCTCTGATGCGGCTGCCGCGGCGCCGGCCGACCCGACCACGGGCAAAGCGAAAGGCTGCCGCGACGAGCGATCGCGGCGGCAAAACGTGACGTCCCAGCGGCCGCTGCCGGTGCCCGCCTTTTTTCCGCTTTGTTGCCTCGGCGGATCCATCGATCCGGGTCCCGGGACAGAACAGGACACTGGGGTAAACCCCAACCCAGCCGAGTAGCTACCTCACCAACACCAACACCTTGTCTGATCCGACGCTGCCTTGCTGGGCGTACTACGTGACTGCTGTGGCACTCATTGTGCCGCATGATTTTGTTTTGTTGCTCTTGTAATAGAAGCCATACTAGGTTTGCGGTTTGCTAGCGGTTGGTTATGAATCATCAAGCGCTGATTAACTGAGAGTACTGAGGATGTGTTGGATCCGTGGGACAACGGGGATGACCGGCCTAGCCCGAGAGCGAGGACCTAAAATGGTTCCCTCAAAACGTTCCGTGCCATGGATGGATCATGATTCCAGCTGCATCCACAGTTTTCTTTTTCTCAAGTTTACTAACGTTCCGTGCCATTGATCATGATTCCTATGGCGAGAGATTCTAGCAATGCCTCTGAATCTGTAATTACCAAATCTATTCTCGCACCCGGGCGTGCATGCATGCCCTCTGTTGTCTGTAGTCCTGGCTACTTCCGAAGACAAACGCCACGTGGCCTCGAATCCTGGATACAAAAAAAATCGCAGAACAGAGTAGAGAGAAACAAACTCATCAGAAGCACACACACACCACTACTGGCTCAAGTACGTAAAAACAAAACGAGTGGCGTCGCTGTGTGAAAAGTCGTGCCTCGTCGCACATGCATTGCGAGGCGGAGGATGGATGGAGCAACAAAACAGCGAGAGCAGCAGCTACGCGCCATGCGCGCACACACAGACAGCCACAGCGGCATCATCGCCTATAGAGAGTCGACAGGCGCACCGCGCACCCATTCCAGGCCAGGATCAACCAAACCAAGCATGCCCCATGATCCGATCTATCCCAACACGCACTGGCACGATCATCAGTTGAGAACCGAACCAATCGCACCAACCCGTCCAATCAGCATAGCTGCTGGCTGCTCAAGGTAGCGCGTCCATAACTGTGACCGAAAGCCCTGGCTCCGGATCGCCATACGTGTTGGCGAGGCGGACCACTTACCTTGCGCGCCGCGGCGAAGGGAATAGAAGGGAAGGGAACACCAACGGCGAGAGGCGACCTACTCGGCCGGCCAGGCCTCCACCGTCTTGTCTCCCAGGAAGGAAGGCTTCGACCATCGACGTCGCCCGCGCCCCATCACTCGTGTCGTGTACCGAAGGCCCCGCCGGCCCGGAGCTGCATGGCCCCGAGCACGACACGATCGCTATCGACCTCCCCCCAACCTGTCGCGTCAACCAACAGCATGCAGCCCGGTGCGCGCGCAGGCACAGCAACTAGCCCGATCGGCACCCCCCATGCCATGCCTCGGTGTGTCGCGGCGGTTTGGAAGTTTGGTGGCTGGTATGTTTGTCCAGGCAGGGCCCTGGGTGTGCGAGTGGACGGGGGGAGATGGCGAGATGTCCGCGGCCGACGGCGACGTCGCGCCGTGCGGCGGGGGCAGGCGCGCCGTCCGGTCCATTTCGCGTCCCCGTCATGGGATAGGTACGCGCACGGGATCTAGCGAGGATTTTGTTGTCTGGCTCGTTCCATGGAGGGACTCTTTGATTACGAGTTTTCGTCAGATCATCTCATTAGGCTCTTGTCTCGGGGCGCCATGGGTTCCGGCGGACACGAACGGATTATTCAATGCGGTGGGCGTCCGTGCGGCACCGGGATTCGACGCCGCCGCCTGCGCCGCGACTCGACGCCACGCCGTTGCGTTTGCTTTTGCTCCCGAGGGGCATGGGCTGAAGGGATACTAAAATTGGGAGTGGCGTGCATCCAGAAACGAGTGAGTGGTGAACTACGTGCTTGGGGTCTTACATGATCTACGAGGCGGTGCCCTCCGCCCTCGTCCTCGTAGCCCTCGTGGCCGTCCGTCACGCTCGCGACACCTCGTGAACATGTCACAGGCTGGCCACGCCACCCATCCGTCGCCGGCACCTCGGCCCCATGAATTCAATCCAAGGAAGGAGGTGCCTTTCACGCAGTGAAATTGTATCGTGTCATCGACAACAAAAGCCCCCGAACTAAAAACCACAGAAACAGAGAACACAACAGGACCTGTGGAGGAAAACGACGTAGCTGCCAAGGGAAAACATTCCCCAACCGCTATCAAAACCGGTCCCTTTCCGGCGACCGCGAGGCTCCGGTCTCGTCGCGGTTGCCGAGCAGCAGGGACATAAATAGCACGAGACCAAGACGGCGACACCGCTGCCTGTTGCTATATCCCCTCAAGGCCTCAACCTCTCGCCGGAGGGCCCGTCGTGTCGTGCCCCTCGGCGCGTGCAGCCGCTAGTCCCCCTCGACGACGGAGACGGACGCGGCCGGCCTCCACGCTCATCCACTCGATGGCTTTGTTACAGCGGCGCAGCAGCTAGCGATGCTCGTGTCGTTTCCCCACAGGCCACAGGGGAGAGGGGGGGGCTCTTGGATCGCGTCGAGACGCCGCCGTGCCGTGCCAGCGCGAGCACGGCGGCGCACCCGTGCCATCGTTCTGTCTGTCTCTGTGCCTGCACGCACGTCGCTCTCTCCGTGTCCGTCCGCAACGCGACATGGCTCTTGTCGAGAGTGCGAGCACGGCGAGGATTCAATGATGTCGTCACGTGATCCTCGCTCGACGGCGGGGGCAGAGGGATGTTGGTTGGTTACACCGAGAGCGAGACGGGTGCAGCAAGTTGGAGAGGGACGGACGGACGGACGGATTGCCTGATCGTGCATGTGATCCATTCGTACTGTACGCTCATGTCATGCCTGTGGCGAGATAACAACAGGCAGCGGCAAGCGAACCGATCCAGAGGAACGTTTCGTCCAGATACAATGATGCATCCATGTGTATCATTTTTCTCGTTGTGTTTGTCGTGTAAAGTGCTACAGGTACTACAACATCAAGTCGTGTCGAGTGCATTTTATCTTCCACTACGAGTCAAGAAAAAAAAAAGAAAAAAAAGAAGAAACAATAAAAACACACACGAGGAAATGGCTCGCTGCCAGATTGCGTGTTCGTTCGATCAATGCAAACGCCGGACTGTGCAACTTTTATTACCTGGCTCTGTGTGCACAGTGCACGACTGCACGTACACGGGACTGTTGAGAGGTCTCATCCACTGTTGCAGCTGCTGGTTCGCATGCATGTCCGGCTGGGCGCACGCCCGCGCACGGCCACGCGACACGGAGTACGCGCGCGCCGTGAAAGCCAGCCGAGCCGAGCCGAGGACGACACACCTCCACTTTCTTAAACCTCGGACGTACTAGTATGCAACGGGGAGGTCGCTCTTAATTAACGATACTCCATAACTTAGTACTAAAACCACCGTAATTAACCAGCATGTTCTTTGTGGGGGCATCGCCGGATCTGATGGCACGAGACGGGGATTCATTGAAGAATAATAAAACCTGGGACGTGGTGTTGAAGTGGAAACCTTACCCGACACAGTAGTACTCTGCTTGCGTGCACAGAAGCAGTAGCCTTCCGATGAAATGCTACCGCGTGAGCTGCAGCAGCTGCTGTTGCTGCGATGCAGCAAATGGGACACGGGGTACACCACACCACACACACGGGGCAGGGGCGGCGCGGTACATTTCGCCCGGGTAAAACTCTTCCGCGGCGGTGACGGTAAAAACTGGCACGTGGGGCCCAACGATCGCCATCACCCACCCGCACGGCAGCACGCCCAAACCGAATGAGCCTGGCGCGCCACCCCGTTTCCTTCCCACCTCCCCGTCGCCACGTCAGACTCCCCCCTCCCCTCCCTCCGCCCGCCGCTATATCTTGTCGCCGATCCCTTCCCCCCTCACCCTTCTTTCCTCCTCCCACCTCTGCTCTCCATTCTCCCAGCGAACACTCCCCAGCGAGCTCACTAGCTACAACCACCAATCTCTCCTAGACAGAGTGAAGCTTGCATTGAGCTCGAGCGAGCCCCTGTGGCCTCTGCGTGTTCCTCTGCTGGGATGGAGAGGTGGGGGGATAAGGCGGCGGCGGCTCCGGCGCCGGCGAGGGCGAGGCGGTACGTGGACCAGCCGTCCTTCTCGTCCACGCTGCTCGACGCCATATACAAGTCCATGGACGAGCCCGACGGCGGCGGGGTGACGGCCGCCAAGAAGCAGAGCCAGGACCTGCACTACAACAACAGCTACTACTACAAGGCCTCGCTGGCGGGGAGCTACCGCGCCACCAGGGCTCCGGCGACGCCAGGGCCACACGCCACCACGTCGAGCTCGTCCGACTGCTCCAGCTACGGGGGGTTCTCCTCCTCCGAGGCCGAATCGTCGCACCACCACCGCCGCCTGCGCCCCATCCGCACCAGCGTCGCCGCCGCCTCCACCCTGGAGGCACCCGCGCCGGCGCCGGAGAAGACGACGAAGAAGGCCGCCAAGAATAACAATAACAATCCGGGCGCCAACATCCGCGCCAAGCTCAGGGAGCTCCGGAAGGCGCCGGCGTCCCCCGGCGCGCGCCTCGCCGGGTTCCTCAACTCCATCTTCAACGGCAAGCGCGCGCCGCCGCCGGCAACAACGCCAAGGGCGGCGGCGGAGTCCGCGTGCTCCACGGCGTCCTCCTACTCGCGGTCGTGCCTCAGCAAGACGCCGTCCACGAGGGGCCAGCCCAAGCGCACCGTGCGGTTCATGGACACCGACACCGGCGAGGTCGAGCGCAGGCGGGTGCAGGTCGGGGTGGTGGAGCTCGAGCAGATGCTGCTCCATCGGATGGAGATGGACAGCGACGAGGACGACGAGGATGAGGAGAGCAGCGACGCCAGCTCCGACCTGTTCGACCTAGAGAACTTCGCCGCCGCCGCTGCCCCCGGCGGCGCCGCCGCATACAAGGACGAGCTGCCGGTGTACGAGACGACGAGGGTCGTGCTGAACCGCGCCATTGGCCACGGATACACGCACGGGAGGAGTACCAGAGTGGTGTGATTTCGGCTCTTTTTTTCTGGATTCGGGAGTGGGTAACTGTAAAATGGGGGGAGGAACTGTAAAATACGAGTGGTTTGGGAGGGAAATGGGATTGGAGCGACAAGTGGTTGCTACTCTGATCTGCTGCGAGTGATCTTTGGGAGGCTTTCTTGGATCTCTCTAATTTTCAGGTTCAATTTTTCAATGTTGTTGTGCGGTTAGTTCTAATTCTAGTGGAGTAACTCAGCAAATGTGAAGCTTTTTGTCCTCTTCCCACTGTGACTGTGTTTTCCCGATGAGTTGTTACCTTTTTTTAAAAAAAGAAAAATCTTCACCTTGAGGAAATCCTTGGTTTCCTCCTCAAATAAAATCCGAAGCCACTACCAAATGTAAAATCTGCGCAACAAAGGCACCATACAAGTACCAGTCCTAATCTATTCTTTTGCCACGTGTTGTCAGCTGTTCAAGAAAGCACTCATGGCGTATGAGAACGCTTTGTTTGGGGTTCAGCCTTGAGGAAAAGCGAATTCCAATCGAAAGCCATCGATTCGGATACTGAAAGCGTCGAGATGAGCTCGCTCACGCTCAGTTGGATGCCTGACGACGTTTCCATCTCATCGATGGCGAGCGCACTACCGCGCCAAAGCGTCCTAGGTAATCACTACTGTAATGCTTAACACTGCAGGCCTGTAATCTTTTTATTTTTTTTGCTGGGCTGGGCGTGCGGCCATCAGAGGAACACGACGTGTGCAGGGAGATCGAAAGGGATCAAAAGGTGAGATCCGAGATAGCATTGCATGATCGGGTGCTGATGCTGGGGCTCGGCGGCGACCGGCGAGAGATTTGACGGGGCCGCACACGCGCTGCCTGCCGCTACTGCGGCTGCTGCTGGTGCTCGGCTTCAGTGACTTGCCAATCATTACTCGAATCATTTACGGGAAGCACCATGGCATTGGCATCCCTCCCTGTGATTGCCATTGCCAGTTTGCCACTGCGTGCACGGGAGCAGAGACCTGCTTTTGCATAGCATCGCCACTGTGCATTCTCAGTCGTGGCGATCAGCTGGCGGCTATGGTTCTTGGCGTCCGAGATTACAGGCCACGTTGTAGCTTCTGTTGATGAGTCAGCTCGATCGAGCAATGCACGCGTGCTTTGCCATGTTTGTGGCATGCCTCAATTTCGCAGTGCGAAAACCAGGAAACAGGCCATCTATCCCGGTCACCCGTACGGACATCAACAATCAAAATGCTAAACATGGAAGCCCATGACTTGCTACAAAAGTAAACTCTCGTGAGGTGCTAGCTAGCTCCTCTGTTCTTACCTCTCTTTGTTTTTGTACGCTACTCTACTGAATGTGCCTAGGTGTACTAGAGATTAGAAATCAGGGAAATTAACGTGCATCATCAGTGGACAAAATTTTAGTAACATTGATGGATGGATGGATAGATTAGGGCGGTTCCGGGTTCGGTGTGAAAAAGGACAGTCAAGTATTTCGGCTGCCGGGAAGAGAGATTTGTTTGAGCCAACTAGGCTACACATGCGAGCTCGGAGGGGGCTTTCACCTTTCATATTCAGCTCCAATTTTCTTCTCTGTTCGACTTTGATGTTCTGTCCGATATCGACTTTGTCATCCTCACAACTAGCATTATGTTCTTTTGGAAATTTGTGGATTATTTTCTAGTGCTGTCGCTCAGTTGAAACTTGCTGCAGCGTGTACCTTTTTTTTTTTTTTTTACGATCAAACGATTTACATTTGTACCGTCCATAGGCACGTGGATCGGACGGTTCTGGTACTACTTACTGTTAATTCGTGTGGTGCCTACAGGCTACCTTGAAATTTCGAATTCAAAATATTTCTGGCCCCACGGGGCCACATACATCAATTCATTTTTTTTAAAAAAAAAACAGATTAAATCACTTCCAGCCTCCCTTTCTATTCTGACTAATAATCTCGATGGCGGAAAGGAAACTGTGAGCGTGCCGTATTTAACCATTATTTTCCACCGAATTCCTTTCACTTTTTTCCCAGCTTTGGTGACCCCAGTCAAAAAAGAGGGAGTTCGTTTCAAGCCTCTCGAGAGAGGGCTCGCCGTCGCATTCGAGTCATTTTTCTATGGCTCGTTCCATCAATGGATTCCCATCCTTTTGGAGCGTGGCTGTGCCTGTACTACACTAATGGACTTCGCAATAAGAAATTGAAAACACTCTTCTGCTTTTTATACAGTTCGGATTATACTGTACTGCACTGTACTACTTACCTGTTATCTATGCTCTGCTCCATTTATTTTTTTTATTCTCAACAAATTAAAACTATGATGTGCTGGTTAGTTCTTTTCTTTCCTAGAGATCGAGGAGAAGGGTAAGCACCATGTCAGGTTCTATGCGTGCGACTAGCTAAACGACAATATTTGCAGCCACTCGATTGATCTTGTGCAAAATCATTCCAGACACTTGTATGAAATGACTGCATTTACAAGGACCACAAACACATCCTAAATCAACCTGATCTAGCACGCAAAGCTGCCGAGTGCCGACGCAATTCGGTTCTGGATTAGCAACTGGGATTAGATAGCTACTGCAAGTTGATTAGGACTTAACTGAACCAATTGGGGGGCTAAATTGTAGCACTAGTACACCATGCTTTATGGACCACACACACATGCAATGCAACACTATTAGAGGCCGATAAGCATCATGGAAAGATAAGCATTTCCAGCTCAGAGTGTGGCTGCACTGTACCCTGGACACATTCTCTATTCTCCCCAAATGCATATATGGCATATATGATATAGGAGTATGTGGCTTTGTCCATGTAGGCTCTAGCTAGTGTCCCTAGAAATGGGGTAGCTAGTACCATTGCCATCCTAGCTTAGCATATACTGCCTTGCCATTTGCCAAGCTATAAATGTAGAGGGACAAGTATCTTCAGGGCTGATGAGGAAAGCAAGCCGGGGCCCGGGGACCCCCCTGCACACGAAATATAAAAGAAGGGCGCAAATGTCACGCTCACGCGATAAGCATGTTAGATGAACTGTGCCTCTCAGCTATTTTAGGCTCAATTTTGGAATGTAATTATGATTTTAGTTAATGGAGTTTGATATTTACGTTAAAAAATGCAGTATGTTGTTCAGCATTTACTTAGGCATACTCCTATATATAATAGATTTTTTTTATTGTTATATAAGATTTTTGTTATATGAACATGTATGATATTTTTGTTCAGTATGTTGACCACCATGGACTAAACGGACACAGTGGTTGTAACGTGTAAGCCATTCTTCAGTTTCTTCGGTTACCCAACTAAGTACTAGAGCAGTAGAGCTAGGGCTACATGTATCTAGTTTTGTGGATGAAATTAATAGGCCAAGAGATATAAATAAATAAAACACACACAAAGTTATACGTGGAAAACCTCCGAGGAGGCACACATGTAATGCTCAATCCTAGGATAAAACTAAGGTGGACTACTTGCTGGCTTTTTAGATGATAGCCAACTGAAAGTGTGAGTTCAAAGCTGATCCAAGGCCCAAGTGCTGAACAATATATATGATCCAGCCACTTTAGCATCAGCTTAGGCTTATATATGGTAGTCGTAAAGTACAAAAAGGTATGAGCTCTTGGTGCAGAAGCTATAGTGTTTAGCACGGACACGTATAGGTCTATAGAGGACACAACAAGTTGGTTAAAGAGAGGTTTTACTTGCCCATTAGCAGTTGACCGTTGTTTGTTTCCCACGCATGCAATACCCAAATCAGGTTGGGAAAGGTCCTATCTAGGGGAGTGGGGGTTGAAAAGGGGAGGAGAGATTCACTAGCTTGCATTATAAGCATGAAACAATAGTTGAGCAAGACTGCACTAGAGGCGATTTCTTTTGGGTATTATTGTGATTGTGGTGTGGTTGTGCGAGGTAGGTGCTGGGATCTAGGGCGTATATAAGCTACAAGGCCTATGAGCCTAGCTGTTATGGCATCATGGAGCAGCGATTGCGTGGCCTCACATTCAGCACCTACTAGTCTACACGACTCAGCGATCACTCACTCACATGCTCGTGCATCTTACAGTAGTGCTACGTATAGGAAGGAAAGAACAGAGAAAAAATAAGGTGAAGCAACGTTGCCGTGGCTCAACGTGACGTATGGACATTTATGATAAAATACATTATAATCAACTTTCTTATGGATGTAATTGATTATTAATTGTGCAACACCCTTAAATTTTAATGTGCAATCGTGCGTGAAGCATCCGTAGAAAAACAAAATAAAACGCGAGTACGCATGCATGTATGTACAAGAAGCAGTGGAGCATGAACATGCTTGGACGATGCAGGCAGCATGCTAGAGGCACATGCATCAACGCCTTATGCATGCGCGTTGCCGCGTTTGACGTTTACGGGCACCGCCGCATGCATGCTTACAGTGTTGTCGATCACCAGCTTGTTTGTCAACCCTTGGTACAGTGCTGCTTCCGGTTTGGCAATCATGCACGCACGTCTGCGTGCGCGCGCTGCCGCTGGCGCGTTCAGAACTTGGAAGTCATGGAGACGCCGCAGAAGGCCAAAAGGGACTGTGTGCCGTGTTTAGTTAAGAAAAAATACTTTCTATTCATCCTCCTCACATAACGTGCTTATCAGATTTTTTTTATGTTTCCTATGTATCCCCTCACATAACACAGTTAAAAAAAAAAGACTTTTTCTCCCCTCTAACTAAACCCAACCACTCCGACGGACGAGCGAGCAACGCCGCCGCCGATCCCGAGAACCAACGGACCCCCGAGCTTCAAGATCACGCGACCGGGCGGCAGCATGCGCCGGAAGTGGAAGGAAAGCCCTTGCCCTGCACTGCCCGTGGGCCTTTGGCTCTTTCGCTTGGATCAAGACAAGGCCCCAGCGGCCAGCGCCAGGGCACGCACGCACGGCCGTGACATGCCCGTCCGGGTGGCCCAGCCGAGCCGACCGATCGATCTCGCCGGATCGGATCCGATTCGATCGATCCTCGCCATCATCATCGATCGTCCCCATCGTCTCGCGCCTTGCTGCTGCTGCTGCTCAGGTCGATCTTCGATCGATCCGTGGCGTGTCCCATTGGCGCCGCTTTTTTTTTTATTTATGTTCTCGGAACCGCGATGACACGGCGGTCGAGAAAGATCAAAGCGGCGGCCCTCGATGACACGTGGACCAAAGGTGCATGTGGGTGGGCCTGTGGCGTCCCCGCGCCGGCAGCTTTTATTTACGAGAAAATTCCTTCTATACCTAAAAAATTTACACCTATCCCTTCTATACCAAAAAATTACATAAGTTCCTTCTATACCCAAATCCTAATTTCTCATCCCCTCTATACCCAAAACCGTTAGTTTGGGGTTAAGTATAGGGCTGAAAAGACCATTTCGCCCCTGCATGTGATTAACCATTTTTATGATATTGTTTTAACAGAAAATTCACTATTTCTTTGTTAATGGTATGTTTGTCAAAATAAAGTTGCGACAAAGATACTATGAACCATTAACTAAGTACTAATAGTGTTTTTCTGTTAAAACATTATCATAAAAATAGTTAGTTGCATGTAGGGGCAAAATGGTCTTTTTAGCCCACACTTAAGTACTTAACCTCAAACTAACGATTTTAGGTATAGAGAGGATGGGAAATTAGGATTTAGGTATAGAAGGGATTTTGTAATTTTTTTGGATATAGAAGGGATAGGTGTAAATTCTTTAGGTATGGAAGGATTTTTCTCTTTATTTACCGCGTGCACAAGTGACGGTCCCGTCCCGTCCGTGTGATCCAGGATCGAAGGCAGCCATATAACGCTCGATCGATCGCGTGCCGTACGAGACCGACCGTATACGGCCAAAGCCACGCCTCAAATGTCAAAAGCCCCGTGGTTCACTGTTGGACGGTACCCCCGCGTCGCCGCCGGAGACGAAGGTTTTAGCGGCCGCCGGGTTGGCGATGGCCGATGCAAACATGCAATGATGGCGGCTGCCTGCCACGCGTGACTCCCCCCCCCCCCACGTGCGAGCCTACGGTGCTACGCCCCCCCCCCTCCCCCCGGACGCAGATTCAGTGCCTTTGCTTCAGCAAGGCACGACGTCCCTTTCGTCTACACATCTACCCTCCAATCGAGATCCAAGGGTGCCTAGCGGCTGCAGGCAATCCAAGGACCGGACTTGTATTTTTCACCGGTCAAGGCAAGCGGGACTCGAGCGTTCCAGCGTCCAGCGCCTCCAGAGTCCACGCCGTCCTCCCGCGATCGGATCCTGTAGGTTGTAGCATCAATTAGACCCAAGAGAGGGTAAGGAGCAACATCAATTTGATTTGGAAAGCTGGATACACGAGGCAAGTTCCAATCGGCTCTTTGATTAATCAATTTGATTTGGGCAATTGGGCGGATAAAAAAATTAAGATTCATGCGGCAAGAACTCTGTTCTGACGAGTTCGAACTTCATGCGGCAAGAAGTCAAGAACTTCATTCGGACGCCATCAATGACAGGTGCGGTTGATGTCGCCCAGACTCCATGCTTGCGGTCTGTAGCCCTTGCTGCTGCTAGGCAACGATCGATGAGCAACAATGGCTGAACTTCGCCTCCAGAGCTCTGCCCGTGTTTTCTCTCCTTCCATGTTTAATCCCCCAGGGCAGCGCAGCGCTCGAGGACCACTGGGGCGCGTCGGCCGTAGAGCTTGTTCGGCGGCCGGCAGCCCAGCGCTCGGACGGACGGCGGCGGCCGTCCGCTACCTCACCTCAGCTGAAACCTAGGACAAGTCTGTGCTGTCTTTTGCTTTGAATGAGTTATGACGGTCGATTAAGAAACGAAGGCTCACGATGAAGCCAAAGGTACATGGTGCCTTGCTGAAGCAAAGGCACTCAATCCCGCTCCCCCCCCCCCCCTCTCCTTTATCTTCTTTTGGTACTCCTACTCCGGTGAACGGACGCCGCTTCTTCAGGAGCACCACGTCGCTTTTTCTGTCACGGCTGTACGGCGGCGCCGGTGGCCGGAGCAACCACGCCGCAGGAATCAAACGAGCCGTAGCTGAACGGACGAGGAAAACCCGGTCGCCGTAGGCCGTAGCGCTCGCTCTACTGGACTGGAGGAGTACAACGTGTTGCATGGAGCACTGCAAGCCTGCACTGCTGCTACCTCGGATCGCGATCGCCGTCACACGCTCTGCTAGCTCGAGCTGGCTTGGCACCAGAAGTCTACGACTGCAAGGTCTACGGACTGGACTGTGACGGAGACAGACACGCACGGCATCCTTGAATCGCAACGACGTCACGGGGTGTACTCGTCGTGTACGCGCGTGTGGTCCGTCGTCCGTCGATCCTTGAATCGCAAAGAGAAGGAATGCGCGCGCGCGGGAACACGTGACCGGCCGGTGGGCAACGCATGGATTTCGCTGGATCTGCAGAGAACTCGTGCAGATCGAGTACGCCTGCGATGCTGTGCACTGCACCTCGTCCAAGGATCCATGGGAGCACGTACTGCTGCTACGCTGGGGGACGCAGGCGAGACGTCGGATCCGAGAACGGCGCGGTGGTCGGCGGGAAAGGCAACGGGCGGCGCGTGAGACCTGCATGCGACGAAAGGAAAGGAATGCAGTATAGCACGTACAAGTTGTGTGCTCACGGGAACGGCAGGAGCTGGAGGAGGACGGAGGCCACCGCGACATCGCTATCACGCGCTGCAGTGTTACCCTGTGCCGCCACTTCTTTCTGGGACTGATGCTCTGGGCCCATGCGAATGCGATTCGACGATTGCAGAGGTTAGATAGACACTTGCAAACCTCTCCTGTTCTTGCAACGAAGTTCCAAAGGACAACGGAGCAAATGTTACTAATGTTCTGAAACGAAATACATTGGCTCTGCAAGCAAAGCACTGCATTGACTATTGAGAAGTGGATTTGAACCAATGCATCGCCCTTTGTAGATATGACGCGTGAGAGGCCTTAAATTGGTTCACAGCTCCGGCCACCAAAAACGCTGGCTGGCTGCTTCTGACATCGTGTGTGGCACCTGCGGTAGCAGCAAGAGTCTCGTGTTCAGAACGGCAGTGTTCTTGAGCTGCAGCCTGGCCTGCGCCGTCGCCAGGGAACCTGCCTCATCATTCATGCCTTCATCATGGTTCTCGCAGCTCACAGGTTGCCCTGCCCTGCCATCATACCCATTTACTCTAATACTGTGGATGCAGACGGCCAAACAAATGTGGGATCCCAATCCAACAGTAAAAGCAGTACAAACTTCAAACTGGCACAGCCAAGACAGAGACTTCAAACTGGATTACAGTCCTTTTATCTTTATTTCATGATGAAGACATGACATTGTCTTAATGCATAAGATTAATTTTCATTAGCAACTCGGACGCTGATGGTTCTACAAGTTATGAGTCGCCTTATTCATCCTCTCCACCTTCACACACCATGTCGATCGATCTGTAAACACTAGAGGCAAGGGCGAGCACATGTATCTCTTCATCCAAACAGTATGATCAAAGCCTGCAGAGTCAACGACTCTACTGCTTCCTCACAGGCTCACAGCTGCCTCCAGGCTCGCTACTGAGAATTCAGTCTCTGAACATCCACCAGCTGGTAGAGATCGCCACGCCGTTGGTGTTGCAGAGGAAGAAATTGCCTGGAGGAGATTTGGTCCAGATATCAAACAAAGGTGGGAATAGACAGGGCTACTGTAGTCTAAGATTGCGTTCTGCTTACCTCCTCTGCTCAATCAATGAATAATCAATCTCTGCTATTACAGTTGTCTCATCATGCTCAGTAGTGGCAATCACCTCTCCAAACTAGCAGTAACAAGCAGATAGTTACTAATGGCATTACCAGACTTTGTTACTGTGCAGTTTTGAGATTATTAACCAAAAATCAAATGAGGTTTTATCTGCAACAGAACTAGTTTTGTGGGGATGCAGACTCCAAAATCAAGATATCTGGTGGTTTACTGACAGAACTAAGAGGTGGCGCATGGAAATCTCAAATCAACTTACAGGCCCAACAAGAGTGGAGTGGCTCTAAGCAACATAACCTGCACTGGCATCTCGAGCTGGGCCACATGTTGCGACAAACAGCTGGCACCAAACAGTTGATTAACATTGGAAAAGAATAAATCTGGCAAACAAGAATGCCAAGAAAAATGAAAAAACCAGCATAGTAGTTCAGTATACCTGGTTGTCCGCAGCCCTGGCATTGCAAAAATGGTATCATCAGTACAGAGGCAAAAGAAAAATAGAGGAGGCATTTGAGATATGTAATTATGCCTATGAATTATTGAGAAGTTATAATCAAGATTTTGACTACATTTCAACCATATTTTAGGTAAATAACAAGCATAAATAGGAGTAGATGCATTTAAGCTCATAAGTTTCCCTTGCGCCGTTATCGTATCAAAAGGTGCAAACTAATGTAATACCTCGCCCTTTGCAGCAACTCCCAGTGCAATGGCCCAGTAGTCATGTTGAATGCACCAGGATAGCACAACAAATGAGCACCTGCAGACAATAAAATGAGCTTAGTCTAATTTGTCAATTTCATTATTATTTTCAAATGGTAAGAAACAGAAGTCAGCTGTATAAATGTGTTTTTTTCTTGTCAATAGTAGCAAAAAAAATCTGAAAACGGAATCAAACACAGTAGAATAAGAGTATGCTTTACTAAGAGATTCTGAAACTATGGTTGGCTGTGTGTATCCATTCTACATGTCGGCTATGGTACCAGATGCCACGGTACAATAAAAGTGGCACAGGCCATACCATATAAAGAAAGTATAGCTTTATCACCAAGTTACAACTTCAATTGAACAATAGAAACAATAGACAAGGTCACACCTCTTGCAGCATACAACATTGCTAATTCCTGGAAACGGATGTCATAGCATATACCAATACCAATCCGGCCGACATCTGTAAAGAATCAACACTGCCAAAATTTAGTAGAATATAAGAAACAGTAAATAAATAACAGAAACAAAACAAAATTTAAAACCAACCAATGCTGACATAGTATATAGAAAGTGTAACCTCAATCAAAGTATCCCAACCAATAAATTTGTGCGCTCTTTGCAACACAGGATTCAAATGAACAGAACACATAATAGATACATGGATGGCCTGGGTTATAATCCTAAATGCTTCATTGGCTGCAGAGGGCAGATATTCTGGACAAACCTGTGTCTACAACCGTAGGATTCTGCCCAGCCGTAAGAGTCTTTGACTCTTTGAAGGTAATCTTCCCTGGAATGTCAATGTCGAAAAGATGGATCTGTGGGTGTAAAATTTTCATCGTCAAAACACACTAGGAACAAACTAAAGTTAATACTAATATTGAGCACAATGAAAAGGACAAATGATGCATAAATAAGATGGGGATTAAGCAAATCAGCAAGAATTGGAAATTGAGTCACTGCTGCGACGTGATCAAACTTACTACTCATATCATACAAATGGCACACTGAAAGCGAAAGAAAATCAAATATGCATCTACTAGGGCTGCTTTAATTTGGTCTATATACAATCCCACAATATGTATCCAAATAGAAGGCTGTAGCACTTCATGAATCTGATATCAGTAGCAATGGACAGTAGCTAATAGGAGTTTGAACAGTACCTTTCTATGTTTGCCCTTAAGCTTGCCATCTGAACCAAAAACACAGCACGTATTGTACAGGTTGTTACCAGAACGTTCAGCTATGGACCCACCAACAAGAGTAATTTGCAAGCTGCGGGCAACCTCCGACATCATTGAAAATGAAGGGGCTGCATCTCCACCTGCTTCAATGTCCTCAGCGTACTCTGGAAAGCTGTCATTTGAATACGGACCATTCCATATCTCCTACAGGTATATGTAACAAAGCAACATAACAAGAGTCATGCTTCTAATGTATGGCATCAATCCTCATGAGATGAGAATATGAAATGCGCCTGGAAATTTACAGTGGACAATGAGAGAAAATTTTTACGATGATCCGAACATAACAACACTGTCTGACGTATAAAACTTGAGATGGGTCAAATCAAGACGCATAATATATGTTTTCCTCTAGTTTCAAATGGTTATCTGCGTAAGCGTAGATTATTTCGGTATGTAACATATTAGAATTAGACCCGACCATGACAGGATACAGTGAACACTACCCCATATCCAACAATGCACACCTATGTCAAAGACATAACAATAGCAGAGCAGTGAAGGCCTGCATCTTGTACAAATTACAATGACCAATCAAACCACCCAACGATGTGGTGACTGATGGGCAGATGCTTCTATGCACAATTCATCAAAGAGCTAAAAATTTAACGCGATCACTATTGACCGACGAATCCATTCCACTGCGAGGTCAACTAGTAGACACACACTCCCCAAAGCGCAGATGACATCACAAAGCTTTGTAACAAGAGACTCACGGGGAGGAGCACGAGCTTGGCGCCGTCGGCGGCGGCCGCCTCGATGGCCGCACGCGCGTGGGCGATGTTGCGAGCCTTGTCCGCCGTCACCGAGAGCTGGCACAGCGCCACCTTGAACTGCGCCCACAGAATAGAACCAGCCGCGAGGTCAGACCAAACCCTGGCCTGTGATTCGAGAGTAAAAAAACCAACGGAATCCGAACCGGGAAGCAGGTGCCCACCTTGGAGAGCGGCGGGGTCGGGAGATCGAGGGCGGGAGGGGAGCGCGCGTCCTCCGGGCGGAAGGAGGAAGAGGCCATGGCGGCGACGCGGCGGAGCGGGGGGCGGGAGGAGGAGGAGGAGGGGAGGCGGGCGCGGCCGGCGGAGCGCGTCAGGCGCGGGGTGAGGAGCGCGGCGGCAGTGGCTGTGGCTGCGGCTCTCATCTCATGGGAGGAGTTGGTGGCGTGGTGTTGAGTTTTTTTACGTGTGTACCGTTAAAAATGTTGTTCCGCACGTACCACTAAAATGTTCCGAGATACGTGTATACCATTATACAAACTTATTTTTACGCGTATACCATTCTGGACGGAAGCAGGGCAAACAGCCGTTAAGTGGGATGTGCAATGACCGTTTTGCTAGGGTAAAAAATAGAAAAAAATATGCAAAAAATAAGAAAAATGGGAAACAATTTTAAAAAAGTAAGAATAAGGAGAAGTAGAAATTTTTTTTAAAAAGATGCCAAAAGTATGAGAAAGTGGTAAATAAACTTTAAAATCTTTAAAAAATCAGAAAAATAGGAAAAAGTCTGAAAATTAGAAAAAGGTGGAAAAAAATTCTGTTCAGCGTGAAAAACTATAGTCTGATCATGTTGCATTATCTAATTTCAAATGTGCTTAGTTAATCTTGTAACCTCCACGTCGAGTCCCACCTCCGGCCATCCTTCGCCCGCACCGGCACCAAGAACGACTTCACCTCCTCTCACTCCACCTCTCCGACCTTCAAAACCTCCGCTCCGGCGCACCGGTCGAATCGAGGGCAGGGCGCGGCGGCTGAGGCAGGGGCATGGCGGCGTGGCAGGGGTGCGGCAGCGGGGCACGGGCGCGACGCGCGGCAGCAGGGTCGGGACATGACGGCACGGCAGCAGGGTCGGGACGCGACGGCGCGACGAACCTCCAGGAACCAGCGGCGGCGCCCTAGGGTTCCGGTCGGAGGTGGTCGGAGAGAGACCGATGGGGGAGAGACTCAATGAGTCTATGGGCAGAGAAAGAGAAGAGAGGATGAAGGCCACAATAGTCCTTTCCCTAGGTGGATCCCACATGTCAGGTTTGTAAACTGTTAAATCTTAACAGATGATGAACGGAATGGTATAGATGTAAAACGAAGTTTGCACGATGGTATACACGTGTCTCCGAATTTTTTAGTGGTACAAGCGTAACTAACAACTGGTACGGGCGTAAAAGACTACGTGGTGTTGCAGCGTAGCGGTTGGCGAGGAGGCGTGCGCCGTGACGGCGACCGAAGGGGGAGCGGTTGGGCGTCAGCCGCACGTGGGCCTGGGTTGTCAGGGTGTGTGTGTAGACGTTTTGACGATGGAGGATGACAGAACTTTTCCTGCCGGTTTGAAGGCAAGGATAACGAACGCCGCCAATGTGGTTGATTTTGGTCGCCGGTGAACCACAGCCAGCAGCCGTGAATTTTCGTCCGGTTACTATGTCGTGAATTTTAGGTCTTTGCTCAACTTTCCACCAACTTAGCGGGCTGACAACCGTGTGTCTCTCATGAAAACATCAACTTACCATCAACTTTTACCAACTTAACACCAACTTTTTACACTAAACAAGTCCTCAATTGGAAACCTTTGCTGCAAGTGACGGCTTGACAATTGACAAGTCACAAGTCGGATTAGCCTTGTGCAATGCAGCGTGTTGTCGCCGTGCCCTTCGACGAGCAGGTCCAGTGACAAGCCGGAGCCGGACTAGCCTTTGCACGAGCACGATGCTCTGTCCATAGTGAGGGCTGCTGTTGCAGTTGCAGTTGCAGAGCGCGCCTGTGAGAGTGGAACACTGCGTCGCGCGGCCCAGCACTGCCAACAGGGCTGTGCACGGCGCGCGGCCCAGCACGAGGCCTCCGTGTTCTTTTGCTGCGCGCGTGGTGGGCTCTCTCCGCTGGGCAGTTGTAGGCAACCCAGAGGAAAAACAGTGGTTCTGTAGTTGCCCAAAAAAAATTCCTCAAAGAAAAAAAGTTGCCCAAAAAGTTCAACTGCTGCTAAGGGCAGCAGATCAGCGTGACAAACTGATCTGTGCTACTAGAGCTTCACGCACGCTGAAGAAGTGAAGAAAGGAACCGTTAGCCTATGATTTTTTTTTAAGTCACCATAGATGCATGATGTGTCAATGTAGGCGCCACATCGCGTACACTTGCAACAATAATTAACGGAAATACAAATCCTCGTGCTGACTCGAATGTTTGAACGTACTAAGTGGCTATGTAATATCAGAAGAAACTGAACCAACTGAAAATGTACAATATACTTCAATTTATGTACGTACTGGCAAGGGAAGAAGCATGTGCCCTTCGATCACATATCCGGTCAAAACCAATAATTGTTCAGCTACAGTCAAAGGATAGGCAGTCTAAAACCCATGGTCAATAAATGGCTCCACAAAATTCACCAACAAACCTTTTACACGATTTTGATCGAGTCTTAATTAACATTAAATCCCTTATATTTCGGATAAATTTCAAACGGGGTTGCTTATAGTCTCAGGACAGAGATATTATCCGGTGATCCGGTCCTCCTGCCGGCTTGACCATTTCAAAAATTCAAAGTGATTTGAGAAATCGTGGGTTTAGGAGAGATCCAGAGAAGATCAATGTGATGAAATGTGTCTGATAGGACAACGTGTACGCGCGGTAAGTACTCGGTTACCGACCCAGCAAGGTGGACACTGAGTATAGTCGGTTACCGGCCCAGCAAGGTGGACACCGATGAAACTGTCAAACGGCACAACCGCCGGTTCAGGTCAGCTTCCGTGTGGAAGAGGCACCGGCCGCACGGGAAAGAATAGCTCTCTCTACTCGCGCGCTTAAGTCTTGAGCCTTGATTAGTAGGGACCGTATCCTACATCAGGTTCTTATGAAAACTATGGAAACTCCCATCCTAGATCGTTGGATGTCTATCCAATGGCTAGGAAAAGAAGTGGGATTATTTTACAAAGAACTCCTTCCACCCTTCCCATCAAACTCTATTCTGTCGCCTGTAACGGGCTCCGTCACGGCGCGACCCCAACCCCTGGTCCGATCCCGCGACGAATACGGAGTATCGATCTCGCCGCCGTGACGGAACCAGACGCCACCGGCCAACCAATCGTCGAGGGGTATCCTCGCCCCGCTCAACTCAGCACGTTGTCCAGGGGGTCGTGGCGTCGACCCGTCGTCCAGCAGGCGCAACCGTCGTGGGGATCGGGTCCGCGTCCAGGGGAGTCGCGGAACGGAGAGTCACGGGTCTCCGTCACAGGCGACAAATAGAGTTTGATGGGAAGGGTGGAAGGAGTTTTTTTCTAAAAATAATCCCACCTCTTTTCCTAATCATTGGATAGGCATCCAACGGTCTAGGGTGGAGTTTCTATAGTTTTTATAGGAACCTGGTTTCCATAGGATACGCTCTCTGATTAGTAATTTTCCGAGCATCAACGCCATCACAAAAAGTGCATCGTGGTTGAGTGCTTGACACAATAGACACGATCGTCATCATTGATATATATAGTAGCATATAGCAGCCTGGGCGGGGTACTTGTTCGCCGCACGTCGCTGTTTAGCCATGAATGAAAGAGGGCCGGGGACACACGCTTGACGCTTCACCCTTTCTTCCTATGTCACTCACTCTCTGGTCTTCGCTAGGAACACTAGTAGCTGTTTGCCTTGCCCTTGGCTCCAAGGAGACGGGAGGAATCAGCAGGCGATCAAGACTGGGTCAGAGTCGTGGCGACGATGCGGACTGTTCATCTGCTCCATGGCCTCATTTCCCTTTTTTCTCGCTTTTGCCTTTTTTCAAGCACTGTCTAATGACTTGCTCGAACCATGCATGATCGGTTGCCCGATGTCGCGTGCATAGCGTATTAACGTATGGCTGCTGTTTCTGGCGGAGAAGGGAACGGGGGGCTGGGAATGCTTCGAGCTTCGAAGAGGCACGGTGCCCATCGCAGATGAGAGACAGGGAGGGACCAGACGCCGCCGGCCAACAAAATCCAGGACCGTGCGGTGCAGTGCACTACTAGTAGTGCACTGCAGCCTCCTGCCGCAAGCACGAGACAACGGATTAGATTTCATAGCCTATCAACCGCGAGCGAGTCAAGCCAAGACAAGAGAATTTCAATCGAGAGGGAAACGAAACGAATAGGGAGTCGGGACACCATTCACCGGCGGTGTGACACCAAACCATACCGTGGACCGGAGCTCTTGGCGCCGGATCTGGCCATGGGCCATGGCGACGCACGCCGGAGCCCCGCACGCGCCACGGACCCGCGTCGCTGTCCCCGCGGGCCCCCACCACAACCCGACCCGATTCGGAATGGTGGGGTCGTTCGCTCGTGGGCCCGGCCGGCGCTGTTGGACCCACCAGCCAGACGGCACAAGCAGCCGCGGCCCACGCGATAAAAGGCACCACCGCCGCCGCACCTTCGTATGATATTTTCATCGAAGGTTTCTGCGACGAGGAGTGCTGCTTGGTTGAGCTTCACAGTGTGTGAAGCCAAAATCGGGACATGTTTTTTTGGCACTTAGGTTTTTCAACTTTGGAAGAAACAATTTAGCCAATCAATTTTTTAGCATGTTCTAGTTTTGGATTGGCGCTCCTTAACACTCAACCAAAGTACTCCCAAACAACCCCTATGACCACTTTGCAACCGTTGATGGTAAAAAAAATTGGCTAAAAGCCAACCTGGCTTGGACCGCCGGTCTAACCGCCTACAGCACGCGATTAGACTGGTTGGACCCTATAGCCGATCTGGCAATGCGCAAGGCGGTTTGGCCGTCTGTGCCAGACGGTCTGACCGCCTGTCCCCGAGTCCGAGTAGAATTAAGGATTTTGTAAAATTTAGTTCTGCAAAGCATATTTCGTGCGGGAGAAGACCTTCCCACCCTGTAAATATAAGGGAAAAGTTTATTTTTCACCTTTCAACTATTACAAAAATCTGATTTTCAACCTACAACTACAAAACCGGACACTAAAGACCTTCCAACTATCAAAACCGTACAAAATTGGCCCTTTGGGTGGTTTTGAAGGTGGTTTTGTATTTTTGAAAAAATTAAAAAATAATTTTGTATTAAAAATTCATAACAAATTTATTTTGAATTAGAAAAATATGAATATGGTGCCAATGTTTCTCTAAAGATGTGACCTATATGTTGGTACACCATTAGAAGTTTTATCATAATTATTTTAGAAAAAACAATAAGACACTAGTAGTATAAACATATAATATCCAAATAACATTAAATATTGTGCCAATAGGTTCGTTACATTTTAAGAGAACTTTTAGCGCTGATTTCATTTTTTTTTGTCCAAAATGAATTAGTTATGGTTTTTTACTGTTTAAATAATATTGTTGCTATTTCTATAAAGTCCAAAACCATTCTCAAAACCACCCAAAGGGTCAATTTTGCATGGTTTGGATAGTTGGCTGGCCTTTAGTATCTGGTTGTAGTTTGAGGTCGAAAATTAGACTTTTATAATAGTTAAAGGATGAAAAACAAACTTTTTCCTAAATATAAAGGGTCGTGGCCGATTGAGGACCTCTACCCAATCGTACAAAGCATATTTGCTATTACTTTTTTCCTCTAACCCTAGCTTTTCCAACCCCTTTGCTTCCTTTTTCGTCTCCACGACGTTTTAGCATGTTCTAAGTGGCCTTACCGACCTTAGAACAACCCTAGGCCTGCTGTCTCCAACGGGTCCCTCCCGATGTAGCGATCGTAGGTTTTCGTGGCGCATCTACTACAGATGGTCTGATCGGCTGCTATAGGCGGTCTGATCGGCTACATCCAGAAGCTCTGACGAGGAGATTTTGACGACCTCGTGAGCTAGCGCATTCGTGTGTTGACCCAAGAAAGCGTCAACATATTTTGGCGACTCCGCTGTGTACTAGGGATCAGGTTTTTGAGACCGATCTACTATCTAGCACAATGGACTCTGACGTTGGACAAGACAATATCGTAGCGACCACCATGGAAGATCTCAACCCCGAAGATCATGAAGAATACTTGGCGCTTGAGAAGCACATCCAAAGCGAGTTCTTCAAGACCTTCCAGAAGGGCCGGAACGATCGTCCGGCCAAACGTGTGCAAGAATTCGTGATGTCTTCCTTCAAGTTGAGTAAAGACAAGATTGAGGTAATCGACAATCTGAGCACCCCCATGCCTCAACCTGTTACTTCCTCTATTCCTCTTGGTACTCAAGTTTTTTTCTCACCGTGATGCTTTAGTTGAATAGTTATTAGATCGAATCAAAAAATTGGAAGAAAAGGCTTTAGAAACCCGTGAGTTGCCTGATAATAGTATTCTATATGGGATGCCACCAATTTCTACTCTGGTCAGACCCCGCCACCGCCTAACATGCTCAGACAAAAAAGGTCAATGCAGATGGGTCAGTGCTGGTTGGTACTGTAGCCGGTCTAACCGCCTCGGCCGGTCAGACACCTTTGCTGGTGGTCATGTTAATTCTACCAATGTTGTTGTGTTTGTGCCGGATCAACCATTGTCGTTGTCTACTATACCAAATTTGGTCTCTTTTGGCCGTGCTGATACAGTAGCTACTGCGGGTGCTACATATTTCACAACTATGCAAGCAACACAATCGGGTAATCTTATTCCCAAGGAGGTTTTTGATTCGCGTAGGATTATGCAGAATAGAAATGCACCTCACCTTAATTATATGAATTCTGTGCAATCATCGACTCAACAAAACCACAATTGAGCCGAGTTTACTAGATTTAGGGAAGAATTGGCCGATGTAATGAGAAACAAACTTGGTATAGACCTTGGTAACACTAGGGTCTATCAAAAACATCATACTAGTTTTGATATTGCTCCTTTTCCCAATGGGTGGCGGATGCCTGATTTCGTCAAATTTAGTAGGGATGATAGGCGCACCACTTGAGAACATATTAGTCAATATATTGCTCAACTAGGCGAAGTAGGAAATACACCAGCTATAAGGTTACGATTGTTTCCTTTATCACTAACTGGTACTACTTTTGATTGGTTTTCTTCATTAGCTCCTGACTCTATCATATCCTGGGATCAATTAGAGCATAAAGTTCATGATCATTTTTATAATAGAAATCATGAAATGAAATTGACACATTTGACATCGGTTAGACAAGGTTGAGATGAAACCGACTCTCAATATATTAAGAGATTCAAAGAGATTAAAAATCATTACTTTAATTTGTCGATTTTTTATATTGATTTTGCTGGATTATGATTTAAGGGTTCAAAATACTCTATTAGGGAGAAAATTGATAACATTGGTCAAGAGCGTCATAACATCGCAACCGATATACCACTTAACGGTGTTTCCAGCACAAAAATGGGTAATCAAACAAATTGTCCGATTGAGAAGAAGCTTTTTATGGAAGGGATACGAACCAGAAAAGGTTAGCGGGGGTAATTGCCTTATCAATTGGCCAACAGTCTGCACACCTAAAGATTTAGGAGGACTTAGAGTTTTAGACGTGGAACGTCTTGCACGAGAACTGTGGCTACGTTGGTGTTGGTTCCAGTGGAAGAACGAGGAAAGACCTTGGGCGGGAATGGACATCCCCTATGACGCCAACGACATAAACCTTTTCCACGCGTCAACAATCGTAAAAGTGGGCAGAGGAAACAAGACGTGCTTCTGGCATTCTAGTTGGGTTGAGGGGGCAGCCACTAAAAACCTGGCACCGACCCTATTCCAGCACTCAAAAAGGAAAAATTCACGGTTCAACGTGCTCTCAATGACAACTATTGGATTGATCATATCTGGCCCCTGATGACAGGGAGGAGGTTAGAGAGTATGCCAACTTATGGGGAAGTATCCAATTGCAAGATCGTGATCCCACAGCCGAAGACGAGATCACTTGGAGATCGACAACTGATGGAGAATATACGACTCGAAGCGCGTATCGAATATAGTTTCAAGGCCGATTTAAAAGCCGTAACATTGGCCCAATTTGGAAGGCAAAAGGAGAGCCAAAATATCGACTCTTTGCTTGGATCCTCCTCCATGGGAAAATATTGACAGCTAACGACCTAGCAAAGCGAGGATGGCCCCATGACCCAACTTGCCCGCTCTGCAGCACTGAACCAGAGACGCCTACCCATCTTTGCAAGGAATGCCCATACACAGAACAAGTCTGGAACAAGCTGATCACATGGTTCAACTTGCAAGGCCTTCCACAAAGCACAGAGACATCATCTATCGGCGCCAGCGCAAGATCCGTGGGATTGACAGGAAGCGGACGCCAAAGAATTGTCGCCGACGATCCGCGTATACATGCTGCAGCTCGTCCTCTTGCTGCTCATGGGCACAGCTGCGGCGGCCGTGCTGCTTCGACTGTATCCGCTGCAGTGATTACAGGTCGCAGGTGAGTCCATTTGCTTGTTTCGGCACCACTCGTGCTTTTTAACTTTTTCCTCTGTTCTGATCTGTTCATCATCACTGTTCACGCCAGCAGTGGTGGAACGAGCTTGAGTTGTTTACTAACGGACTTGTTTTTCACCACATACCACTACCACAAGGCTTTGGAGTCCAATTTCGACTGCAATGAGCGGATCTGTGCTTGAGAGCATAGTCATTCTCAGGCATAGCAGACATTTGATCTTTTTTCCCTTGACGCTTAGGAGAATTTGGTCCTAAAAACAAAGTGGTGTAGTTAGCTGGAGTATGTTTTTTTTTCAGGATATACTGGTTCAATTAGCGATTTGTTGAAACAAAGTGGCATATTGTGATCTTGTTGATTTAATATGAGGTGGGCTATGCTAACTGTTTTTAATATTTTATTATATACATGGAAGATTTTATGAAATTGCCATCTGTGAATAATTTTCTTAACTGACTTTTGTTTGAACCCTGTTTTTTATGAGCATGTATGTCTTTTTATTTTCAGATTTTACCAGAGACAACAAGAAAATTGAAGATTTGAGAGACATGACATATTTTTCTTTTGGAAACTGGGGTCCGTGCCAATGTCTTGATTGGGTTTTGGATTTTTATCGACACATTTTTCATATACCTTGAGCATTATGTACCATGTCAATTTGGTAATTTCGTATCTACATACTCAGAGTTTTAGTTGCATCTTGTACCGTGTTAATTGCATCTTATACTTAGTACTTGGCGGTGCCATATTAATTTGTTAATTTAATATCAACATATTTCAAGATGTATATGTACTTGGTGATATTGACTGGGAGATATTTCAAGATGGACCAAGTAAAAACTAAATATATATTGCACCGTAGAGTAAAACACTAAGATGCACATTGAGTATTTGACTTTGTTATCATATAGGGTGTAATTTTTTCAAAATGGAATTATGAATGACAGCTTATGTACTCGTTGAATGAGATCTTATAGTTTTGTAGATATCGAGCCAATCGTAGCTTGATATATGGCACATATGTACTTGGTGATTGGCTTGTACATGTTCGATATAGGTCAAGGTAGTGTGATGATTTTATTTTTTAAAAAAGGTAGTGTGATGATTTACATGGCCTGCTAGTTCAAGGATAGATACGCCAAAGCAATAGTGGTACCAGGGTGAGTCTGGTCTTGGGGAAAAAAAACCTAAACACTGTAGGTCGTGCTGGGAAGCGTGTTCTATGAGTGGGAGGGATGGGATGAATATGAAAAAGTTAGATGAATAGTGTTTTTTAGGAAAAGTTGGGTAATCTAAACTCACCCTTGGTGTTTTTTTTTTGAAATCTCATGTACTCCATTTTTTTTTTGGAATCGCATGTACCCGGTTATTGATGCCTTGTGTTTAACATTTTTATTTGTTTAGCTTGTGACTGCTTTTTATCCCTTTAATAAAAATAAATACTGCTTACAATGATACAAACTGTTTGGAACTAAAAATATACTGATCCAGTTAAAAAAAATGAGAGCACAAAATAATAGAATATTAGTTTCAACGGTTAAGGTCATTCAAAATTTAAAATCGGCCGGAACATGTGTCAGCAAGGAGAACGTGCGCAGGTACGGTGAATAGGAATATAGGATGACCAGAATAGCCGATGAACAGGTACGGTGAAATGTGGCTTTCTGTCCAATCATGTCCCTGGCTTCCGTGGATCAGGCACGGTAAAATTCCCCTCACCTGCCAGCTACGGTTGAGAAAAAATCAAAATACAAATAAATACACTCACATAAGACAAGGTTTCACACATCTCGATACGAATCCAACGTCGAAACTATCGGGTCTCCGGAGTGCCGGGAACCAGAACGATTTCTCGATGCCTTCACTGCATTGTCACAAATGTCCATGGGAAGTTAATCCTTTCTGGCTGACAGGACATCACTCGGAGTATTTATTATAAACCTTGCCATATTCCTCGAACAAACACCTGTGGAAAAATAGAGATTTCTATTTTTGGGCTAGTCTTACGAAGGTAAAGGGAGAATTTCTCTGCTTTGATACCTTCATTGTTAAAGATGGATCACAAATTAGGTTCTGGGAAGATAGACGGTTGAAAAATACAACTCTGAGATAACAATACCCTTGTTTGTATAACATAGCCCGATATAAACAGGCTACAGTAGCAAAAACCCTCGACACCTCAGTCCCTAATATCTCATGGCGCAGGGATCTTATTGACACAAGTTGGTAGCATGGAACACCTTACTTTTACGCATTGCAAATATTGTGTTGAGTCAAGAGCAGGACGAATTTCGTTGGAACTTACATCCGAATTGTCGGTTCTCAGTGAAATCCCACTACTTGGCTATGATCCATGCGGATGTCCCTAATTTGAATAAGCAGATTTGGAAACTTAAAGCCCCGTTGAAGATTAAAATTTTCTTATGGTACTTACGTAGAGGGGTAGTTTTAACAAAAAACAACCTTGCGAAGCGTAATTGGCAAGGTAGCAAGAAAGGTTGTTTTTGTCACAAAGATGAAACAATCAAACACATTTTCTTTGAATGTCGTTTTGCTCGTCTTATTTGGGTAGTTATACAAGCGGCATCAGGCCTTTCTCAACCTCGTAGTGTGTCTCACTTGTTTGGTGCTTGGCTATGGGGTATTGAGAAAGAATTGAAACCGTTGGTTCTGCTAGGGGCGACCGCTACTGTTTGGTCGATATGGCTATGCAAGAACGATATAATTTTTGACAGGAAACAAAATATTTCTCCTTTGCAGGTTATCTACTCGATTTCATTGGTTCCGTACTTGGGCTATTTTACAGATGCTGGCCTTGCAGGATTTTGTTGCAGCGGCATCTCAACAGTTAGCCTGAGTGGCCAAAGAATTTTTTACCCAGGCACATGGGTGGCGGTCTAGTCTTCGGATTGATAGTCATTAGTGTGGCTGCATTACTTATTTTGTTTTGGCTGTGTGCGTCCTAGTTATGCAGAGGTCGAGAATTTTTTCTAAGGTCTCGTATCATCTTAATGTAATTACCCTAGAATTTAATAAAGTTTCCCTTATCGAAAAAATATTCCTCGAACGAGCATCCACTTCTGCAGCATACATTGGCCAGTCAAGTAGCGCATTTCTGACAGCTTCGTTGATCCTATCTTTACTCATAAGCTTCTCATCTATAGCCATCTCATATACTGCGAAGGGTTTCAATGATTTCCTCACATCATCAGCTGCTTCAACCTGATCATCAGCACTCCTGGCACTTACTTTAACCACATAGTCCTTCTCAACTTCAAAGGTCATTTCAAAAGCAACAGGACCAGGACCTTGATGTGAGCTGTTGATTAATTGTATATCTCCCAGAGGCATATTGTGTCCAACTAATACATGATCACCAACAAATACTCTGATATGCAAGCATTCCCCTTGAGCACACCATGCAGGAATCTTAACCGTCTGCTTTGCTGGAAGTGTGGTGTGCCTTGGAAGAGGTCTTTTACCGCGCACAATACTAGTTTATACTAGTGTTTAAAAAGAACTAGTATGTAAACATCGGACGGTTGAGATTAATTGTATACTATTAAAACACTACACCATGTACTACCTTTCCCGACCCTAATCTGTTGGGAAAGGTCGTTTATCTCTGTCATATTAACCGTCGTCAAATTTGTAGATATTAGCCGTCGACCAAAGTGTCGGCGTTGATGTAAAGGGCCTACGAATTATCTGTCGGTGTTGCTCCATCCAACAGAGAAACTGTCGGCATAGGTACCTTGACACGTAATGTGTCTGTATCTATCTATACTATAAAGGATTGAACAAATTGAGGACACTTTTCACCCAAAAATACACCTCGTTACCCCTCACAGAGGACCCACATACCAGGACTGAACGGTGGGCCTAGGACGACCAAAGGAGGGGGGGAGATTGATTTGGTCGTCCTCCCATGTTCAAAACCTCCCCTCCCACCTCCCCATCCCCAATTTTTTTTCACCAATGAATACACCCAACAACGGAAGTAAAATAGGAAACATTCCTCCCCCGTGCATGCTCTCAGTGCATCCCATCATCTCTAAAGGAAAGAAAAGGAAATAAAATAAGGTGATATTAAATTAAAAGGAAATAAAAAGTGCACTATTAAAAGGAAATAAAATGCATCTCTCCATGTCCACAACTTTCTCTCTGCATTCCAACGGCAAGAAAAATGGAAAGCCCCATATCTCTCTTCAATACAAGAAATAAATCTCTACACGGCCAAAATAAAAGGAATCTCCGACCTCCCCATCCTGATTTTTTTCACCGTCAAATGCTCCCCAACAACGCATGAAAATAGGAAACAATCCCCTCAAGAGGCTCAATATCCCCCGTGGCAAGAAAAAAGGAAAGACAATAATTTGTTTCTGTAAATTGGGCCATCAAATCCCTACAATTACGGTGTCCTTGCTATTTGAGAGAGACATCGAGATTACAAGAGCCTCCATCGCGACAAAATAGGAAACATACCCCCTCCTCCCGTGTGCTCTCTGAATCCCATCCCAGCAGCAAGAAAATGGAAAGTCCCTGATCTCTACGCAAGAAACAAAGGAAAGAAAAGAAAATAAAATAAAAGGATATGCTATTAAAAGGAAATACAAGCCATCTTTCCACGGCCACCGCATGCTCTCTCTGCATCCCAACATCAATAAAAATGGAAAGCTCTTAATCTCTCTCCAACGCAAGAAATAAAGGAAATAAAAGAATGTGCTATTAAAAGGAAATAAAATGCATCTCTCCATGGTCAATATTTATTATTTCCATTTTATACAGCTATCAATCAGCAGCATATTTGTTTCTGTGCTTCTCGTGTTTTCATCATTTACAAAAAATCAGTTGTGGTATCCTATTTTTACTAGACCAATCAGCCATTATTTATTTCCTTTCTTATCTTTTGTAGGCAGCCTTCCAGTCAACAAATCTTTACCAGGAGCAGCCATGGCAGAGTAAAGGGAGGAAGCCACCGGCAAACCGTGCCGTCGTGATAAGGCATGATCATTAGACCATCTTGTGACCATTCGGGTAGGGGCGGGCCGTGCACTGGAGCAACTGTCTGGTTGTTGTCTTTCGACCCTCGCTCCTTCGTCAGAAGTAGTCGCCGTCGACACTCTCCTTCTGTTCTTTAATTTGTCACACGATGTGAACTTGCCCTCATGCAGGACTGCATGAACTCTTCATTGCGCTGCCATCGTGAAGGGTGCACGGGACGATGAATTTTGCCCTAGAGCACAACTGCCCAGTGCCCAGTCCACAATCGACTGACGATCAGTCGTATTCTACAGTCAGTCACTCATCGGTTGTGATCAGGCAGCCAACAAATCAGCAATGGGGCAGCTACGATCCCTATATCCCGCAAAGCACAGCTTGAGGTGAGTTTTCGTCGGCCCTCTCCTACATCGGAAACTGTCAATTAGTCGTTAGGTTATATATGTCGTGTTGTTAGTTTATTAGGAAAGCATTGGTTCTTTCATAAATGTTTGAGTTCATGTAAGTGGTTCAGATCACTACTTATAATCTGCCACACCGACAAATATTAAGGTTGCCTACACTGTCACCTGCCATTTTCAAGTTTTTATTATTAGTTCATTCCTACCCCTTTCTAAGTTCTTGTGCTGATATATTTGCAGACTATCAACCTTTTTCTCATCTGCACTGTCGCTGCTGCACTCGTTCAGGTACAGTTCACTTCAGTGCATGTTTCTTCATTGTTTCTATACTGATCTCCAAGTACTTCGATTTCATATTTAATATTTAACAAAATATTTGGCTTCCCTAAGCAATGATGCATTGTTTGGCGTTCCATGTGGTTAAGCTGAAGATTAAATCAATTTGTTTTCTTAAGCAGTGAGCATATAATGTATTTTCAATATATTTAGCATTTTTATATATTGATTTTTATTTTTTTATATATTGTTAGGATTTTGTATTTCTCATTGCATGAATCAAGTCGAGTTCAATTAATTAGGTGTAACACAATTAATTTTTTTGATTTGTTTCACCCGTAGCAATGCATGAGCACGAACCTATTTGAAAAAAAAGTTTGGAATGTGACAGTGACAATTGATGTGTGTGGTGATAATTGCAAGGATAAAAGGAAAGCAATTATTTGCCTTGTTTGCTCTTGCCTTATGTGATCTCTTTGTACAATTTTAAGCTTTCGTAACTTGAAATTTTTCTATCATATTCTTCATATATACTATATTCTATATCTTTTTATCAAAATTTGACATGAATATAATGACTCTAAACTTGTTTAATTTTTTAATTCCATTTTCTTTTAATAGCATGTGTATGTGGCGCGTGCCAACATACTATAATGATATAAAACGTGTACTTGTATATACTATTCTATCTGCTTCCCTCTTACCTCTCATGTACTCTCCATGAATCTTTGATATTAAATAAAAATTGTAGATCTACATGGTTGAATTTAATGTAATTATTCTAAACTTGTTTCTTTTTTATTATATTTTCTTTTAATAGCACATGTATGTTGCACGTGCCAAGTATACTATAAAGGAACCAACAAATTAAGGACAAAATACACCCAAAATACTACCCCCTTACCCTCACAAAAGGCCCACTTTCCAGGGTTGAGCGTTGAGCGTAGGACAACCAAATGAAGGGGGAGATTGATTTGGTCGTCCTCCCCCGTTCAAAACCTCCCCTCCCACCTCCTCATCTCTAAATTTTTTTCACCAACAAATACACCCAACAACGAAAGTAAAATAGGAAACATCCCCCTCCCATCTTCCTTGACAGATTAATCTAAGCAAAACCCAAACCCTAAGGAAGGCGGCGGCTACTGAATTATAGAGCTTAGGGTCGTGGATGACCCCTTGCTCACGCCCCCTAATGGGCTTGATGACGATACACGGCCCAAAGGCCAAAAGACGGTGACGCAGCACCGGGACAGATTCTGGACGCCACCTTGTTTGGATGATTCCCGACGACTCAAGACATATTTGGGCTTCAAACCAATGCCATTGGAAGCTCTATGAAATCTTCTTTCCAACCATATGTGGATCGTCGAAATCGGACTCCGTATGTGGCCTGGGCGTCCATTTTACCGAAAGCTGCTCCTGGACTCCGAGGTGGACTCGAACTTGAGTTGTAATGGGCCTCCATCTTACTTGAGCGCCCTTGCTGGTCTCCTAAGGTGGAGGCCAAGGTGGAGGACGTCCTTGAGCATCTTTGAAGCTCTCTCCATATGTCTGGGACCTACTCCATCTTAGGCCTGGGTCCCATGTGTGAATAACAAGCCCGCGAAGACATTGTAATAATGCATTTGTACCTTCAATTAAATAATGACATGGACATGTGGAACCAAATAAATTGTACAACAAATCATTATGCAAATAGGAAAATAAATTTATCTTATAACCAATGTTCGTATCCGATGGTGTCATGTTCTCATCATTCTCCCCTTCTTGAAAGCAAACCGTCCTTGGTTTGGCCGTAGTTGTAGAAGATGTTTTTGGTGACACCCAACAGTGTTCCCCTTCTTGAATGTTTGCCTGTTTCTTGAAAACAAAACTACAGCAACTGGATTCGGCATGTTTAATGTTATTGCAGCCCTCAAATTGATCTCCTTGTTGTCCCACTAAAGAAGATTTCAGATTTGAACAAATATAAACTCGATGCACCATATATTCTCCTTTATTATATTTGCAAATAAAGTTATATGTATTCCTATGCAATCGTAGTGATTCAAGATTTGCAAAAAGTATCTTCTCCAAACAATTTAGATTACATAGAACAACAAATTCGATATAACCCAAAGTATTTAAAGAAGATAGCAATTTTTGTTCGTCATGTGCACAAGTAATAGGGATAAACATTTTATTTTCAGCACAAGTATATGACTCCAAAGCATGATTATCACAAGTATATGACTCCAAAGCATGATTATCTTTAGTAGGGACTAGTTGTGTCATAGCAATATATGAATCATTTGCGCACAACTCTTCTTTATCACAAGAATATCAAGCCATTCATCTTGTGACAAAGGTAAATCAAGAGTATGCTCCACTAACAGTCGCTCTATATTAGCATGATCTGTGGAAAAATTCAGCATATCACAATTTTCACCTTCACTGATTGTAGCACCATGTGTAGCAGTTTCGGCCTCATATGCAGCAGTAGCCAGCCAACGGTGCATTGTGACAAGAAGGTCCTGAATCTTCATATGTTGTTGTCAGCTCCTCGTTTTCTTCTTGTTTGGGTATATGCTGCAAAACATTAGTTCCAACAAGAGGCAAAATAGCATGATCTTTTCGTAAAATTTCAGATTTAGATGTAGGTGTTGTAACATCTAAAATTGCCCATTCTTTTCTAAAAGGCTCATTCTTTCTTCTCTCTGCTCTCATGAGATCTTTTTTTAAAGTTTCAGTAATACTCATAGGTTTAAGAATAATGTTTTTTCCTTTATATTTGAAAGAATAATCACTAGCAATTGTATTATGCACAACATTATTTTCAGATATCCATGGTTCACCAAATAACAAATTGCATGCTTGCATAGGTACTATGTCAAATTTTGCACTATCCTTATAAACATCAATAAAAAATTCTATACGTGCAATCTTATCTACCTTTATGATATCGCAAGAATTTACCGAGTGGATGTAGTACGGAGATGGATGCGGCTCTGTGGTCAAGCCAAGCTTCTCGACCAACTCTAAACTTGCAATGTTGCAGCCGCTATCATGGTCAATGATGACACGGCAACGTCGATTACTCACAACAAAGAAAGTCTGAAACAAATTGTTGACTTGATTTTGCTCTGCCTTCTGCATTTGAGAACTGAACACGTGTTGTTCTATGATATCCATATTGTCCTGCAAAATGTTAATCAAAGAAGAAAGGACAATAACTGATTATCCCTAATAATTTCCTACGCAGATGTGTGATGGTGCCTCTCAATCAATCAACACAGCAAAAGGAAGCTCCTTAACAAGGTCTTACAAGGTTCTTACCAGCAAACCAAAGGATTACCTGAAAGATGTGATCCAGCGATTGCAAGGGTCAAAAACTGTGTTGTCCAAAAGTAATATGTGGAGCTATAGGAAGGCCAAAAATATGTAGCAAGGAATAACAATAATTCAATTCAGAAATTGCAAAGCTGAAAATTAGTCCCAAGCTATTGTCTATGTCGCCGGCCTAAACTTGTCTCGGACCTAGCTTAAGCAAGCGAGAGATACAACCAGCCAAGGACTCAAATGGATGCAAGCACTTCTGAAATTTTCTTTTTTTTTCTTCCTTCTTTTTTTTCTTATCGGGTGCGCCTTTTTCTGTTCTTTCTTCTTAGCACCTTTGCCTTTTCTATTTTATTTTTTTATACCAGCAAGTGCCGCAAAAGAATTTTTATAATATATGCATACTCAACTTGCACGTGTGCTACGCAAGGCAACTAGAACAATGATCAGGATAAACTCCCTACCAGGAAATATCAATAATGACACATAGCCTAATTTTTCCTTGGCATACAGATTTTTGCTGTGAAAAAAAATAATATGGCAGCTAGCACACACAATCGGAACTTGCTCTTTCTTTTCTGTCTTGAAATCACACACTGAATAAACTAATTATATGTTTGACACAAAATTCAGCATAGCAGTAGCTCCTTTATTTTGAAAGATGTAGCAGCAGATCAGCGATAATGCACTTGAACCATTGACACTTGACACTAGAGACCGAGAAAAAGACCTAGACACGACAAACACAATGACACAACGAGGGACTAAAATTCAGAAAAGCAATCCGAACAGAAAAATTGTGGGGCACAAAGGATTATAGGACAGCGGAAACAATGATAACCTATATTTTTGTAGGGCAATTTTTTTTGGAGTTTTAGGGCGATGACAAAAACTAAACTAGGTAAGGTGAACCTGACGATAAACCTGAAGCTCTGATTACCAATTGATGGAAGCTAGGGTTCCCGATCTTCCGAAAGGTTCAGATAAGCGACGATTTGGTGGAGTTGCGACACAAATCGATCCGGCTTCCGAACAACACGTTCCGAGCCCCGCAATCGCAGCACCACGTCTCCTCAGGTTATCGACCGGCGGATACACGGTCGACCTCGCCAAGAAGGCTAATCCCTGCCTGCGAATCGAAGAACACAAGCAAGAACAAAGTAGGATGCAACCAAATTACAGATGTATGATTATTCTCACGAGTTGGGGTCTCACAAACCGATGCAACGGCGAAACTATTCTTGACAGATTAATCTAAGCAAAACCCAAACCCTAAGGAAGGCGGTGGCTACTGAATTATAGAGCTTAGGGTCGTGGATGACCCCCTGCTCACGTCTCCTAATGGGCTTGATGACGATACACGGCCCAAAGGCCAAAAGACGGTGACGCAGCACCGGGACAGATTCTGGACGCCACCTTGTTTGGATGATTCCCGACGACTCAGGACATATTTGGGCTTCAAACCAACGCCATTGGAAGCTCTATGAAATCTTCTTTCCAACCATACGTGGATCGTCGAAATCGGACTCCGTATGTGGCCTGTGCGTCCGTTTTACCGAAAGCAGCTCCTGGACTCTGAGGTGGACTCGAACTCGAGTTGTAATGGGCCTCCATCTTACTTGAGCGCCCTTGCTGGTCTCCTGAGGTGGCGGCCAAGGTGGAGGACGTCCTTGAGCATCTTTGAAGCTCTCTCCATATGTCTGGGACCTACTCCATCTTAGGCCTGGGTCCCATGTGTGAATAACAAGCCCGCGAAGACATTGTAATAATGCATTTGTACCTTCAATTAAATAATGACATGGACATGTGGAACCAAATAAATTGTACAACAAATCATTATGCAAATAGAGAAATAAATTTACCTTATAACCAATGTTCGTATCCGATGGTGTCATGTTCTCATCATCTTCTGCCGACACTTATATTGTAAGGGTAGACAAATACCATGCTATGCTGGAACTACTATTCGCCGTCAGGAAAAGTGTCGGGAATGGTCGCCAACCGTCGGGAAACGTTAGGTGTCGGCAAAGATATTAACCGTCGGGAAAGGTAATAACTGTCGGCAAAGCTTTGCTAAATGGCCACACAGTAACGGTCGGCAAAGGTTTTCCCGACGGCTTCTACCCCGACAGATGTGAAACCGTCGGCATAGCCTATGCCGACAAATTATATGTCAGCAATTGTAGCCTTCGCCGACTGTAGAAAGTGTAGGGAAAGGTATGTTATGGTGTAGTAAAAATGGTCCCAGTGATATAATATGAGAGTAGTATGGGTGGTATAAGAGTAATATAGGAAATAAATTTAAATGTCATTAGTGTAATATATAAAAAAAAACTCTAAATAATACTCTTTTTATATAGTAAAGATATTATTAGTTAATTAATATCTCCGTTTACATTAGAGATATAATCGCATTTCGTATAGACATCGAATCTCATTGACCATTCCTCCCTCCGGCAAGCCGACGGCAGGGCTAGGTCCCTCGCGCGAGCGGCCAACGAGCGAACGGCGCCCCCAGACGTAATCCGCGAGCGGCGTGGCCAGGCAGACTCTCCGATGAAGCGACTGGATCCAGGCGGGCCGACGGCACGGGCGCCATCGGAAGGAGCCGAGGCGGGCGACTGGTGGCGGTTGCTCGAGCTACGGGTGGATCCGTGGGGGTGGCCTGGTGACAAGGGCGAGTGGATTCGTGGGAGGCGGTCGGCCGGTGGCTGCGAGTGCTGCCGGTGGATCCGGGTGGGGCGGCGTCGGCAGCGGGTGCCACCAGCTGGATCCGTGCGGGCGGCCCAAGCACGTGCGCCATCTGACCGAGCGAGGCGCGCGACGGCGGCTGCACGCGCGGAGGGCAGCAAGCGGCTGCTGCGTGGGCTGGCGACCACCACGGCGGTCGAAGAGGAAGAAGCAGTAGACGCAGCTTAGCCATCGCCTCTCCTCCCGGCCGCCGTGGTCAGGAGAGGCCTCTGCGCTTCTTGATCCTCCTGCTCCATCGGACCGGCCTGGGCTCTCTTCTCCCTCTCCGTCGGCCGGCCGGTCCCTCGCTTGATGTTGTTGCGAGCCGAACTGACGGCGACGACGACCGGCGTCCGGGCGGTGGACCGGACAGTCCACCGGTGGCCAATGTACTGACATGTATTTCTTTGTAATTTTGTTTGGTTTCGCTTTCATCTTGCGCATTCACAATCTCATTAGTCGCTGATTTTATTAGCGCTGATGGGAACAGGCATGCTTAATTTGCCATTATTTTTGTCTTGGTTACGGGATCAAACAACATTTTACTTTTCAAAAAATAGACCAAACAACAACACAGACAGAGTGGAGTTCCCAACATTTTGCCATTATTTGTTTAGTTCCAAAAAGTACTTTTTACTTCCTATTCATTCCCATCACAGAACACGCATCCCAAAAATTCCGTTTTCCCTTTTTCTATTCATCCCCCTCACATAACTCAATTAAAAAAAGTATTTTTTCCAACCTCGTACACCAAAAAAAAAATCAGAACCCAAAAAATTAGCTGCCAAGTTGACATGTTTCCCCAAGAATCACCACTTTTTCAAAGTTTCAGTTCCCAAATACCCGGGGGCACCCTGTTTGGCTGCAAAAAATCCAATGGAATTCTTGTGTCAAAGTAGAGTTAACTAGGAAGTTGACCCGCTAGTTTTTTCATGTTAACATTTATGTATTAGCAATTTTCTGTAATAACGGCCAAATCTGCCTCGGTTTAGTGGCCGCAGAGATTTGTTACCGGTTGGTGTTACCAACCGGTACCAAATGGCTTACTGGGACCCGCGGGCAACGGCTAAAATGGCCCGTGACGCCATTTGGTACTGGTTGGTAAAACCAGCCGGTACTGAATGCGCGCAAATAGTACCGACTAGTGGTTGGTACCGGTTGTACTACCCAGCCGGTACCAACCACCAACCGGTACTATGCAATTTTGAGACATCGCGGTGCGCGACACACCTATATATTAGCATGCTCCTGGAGAGCCCAGGCCATAGCGATGGCGGGTTGGTTTACGCCGTTGAAGATCATGGTGTTCCTTGCCTTCCACACGGTCCACAGGACAGCCAGCGCCACCGTGTATGCCTCCCTTAGAGGCAAGTTCTGGAGGGTCCCAACGGCGGTTTCGGCCGCCCGGAGCGCAGAGTCTGGAGTGTTGTGGTGTGGGAGGAGGCGCCTCTATAGCGACGCGAGCGGGGGACATGTTGCGAACAGGTGGTCTGCATCCTCGGTGGTGCCGGGGTAGAACGGGCAGTCGGGCATGTCGACCATGTCGTGATGGTGAAGAAGCTCTGGGGCCCTTGTTCGTTGGTGCCGCATGATCTTAGCGAAGCAATCCCGGTTCATGACTTCGAGCGGCAGGCACCTACCGACATTCGGAGCGCGTCGTAGATGTCGGCAACCCAAACAGTGTTCGAGCGTCCACCCCGCACCCAGCGTGTGTCCGAGTGCGGATGGAGGGACATCGTGTCGATGGCCTCTTTTTAAAGCTTTCACACAATGAGATCATCAGCGGATGGAGGGACACCGTGTCGAGTCTCTTTTTAAAGCTTTCGCACAATGAGATCATTACGTTTTAAAGTCTTCGCACAACATTGAGTTTCTTTTATGAGAACGACAGTACAATCGAAGATGCTCACACAAACGCACACACACTCACCCCTATAAATACATGTACGCAACCCTACTCCTATGAGCACCTCCAAGAGACTGAACCGGCTGATCTCGAGAATGACGAAGTCACCACAGGCACCGTCACCTACCACTGAAAGAACAATGCCGGTTAAATCCTGGAATAAATCCAAAAAATATGATACCCGTACCGAGTCGAGGACTCGAACCCGGGTGGACAAGTTCCACCACAAAAACCCTTGCTAGCTAAGCTAAGCTAGGCTCACTTCACCGCACAACATTGAGTTTCAACGTGACTTAATGCACGAATTAGCGGATATTCTTCTCTCCGAGAGAAAAGGGGGTGGTGGTCTACATCTCCGTGGTAGCAGTGTACCACACTAGCAAAACTGTCATCTGATCCGGTGAGGTGAGAGTGAAAAACTTTTTTTTTAGCAAGTGAGAATGGAAAACATGGCTGTGTGGCTCACGTATGACTGCGGCGGAAGCGAAAAGCCGCGTTAACAACGGTTGGTCATGGATCATTCGGTGCCTAAAAACATCCATCATTGACCATGGACTCATATGCGGCCTTGGTCGGCCCCGCGTTGGAAACTTACATGCAGGCCAAGTTCGGGTGTGGCTTTTCTAAGTGGAGCAGCTTACATGGTGGAGATTAGAAAACGTTTGGCAAAACTTTCCTGGTTGGATAGGAGCGTGTAATAACTAAACTACCTCGTATGTATTTTAGTTTTACTTTTTTCATTTTTTTTCTCTCCCTTTGCTTTTCCTCTTTTTCTCCTCTCCTCCTTATCCTATCTTACGCACGGTGCCTGACCCATCGCGTCTTCTACCCCTCTCACCCCACTCTCCTTCGAGCTCTTGGGTTTGTTAGGTTTCTCGAGCTTTATTCCCGAGCAAGACCGTTCCATGAGGTTCGACTCATACAATGAGGCTGGACCTTTAAGGCATGGAACGGACCGAATCACGCTGCGTTTCGAACCCTTCTGGGTCGAATCGAACAAAATATTTTTTGTTGGGTTAGGATTGGCCTTAGGCTAAGATGTTCCATATGGTTTGGAATCCATTCCATTCCATGATCTTCTAAGGGTGTATTTATTTACCAAAATTTTCTCCTAAAAAATACTATTCATCTAGCTTTTTCCTATTCATCTTATTCTTCCACTTATATAACATTATTCACCTACCATATTTTTTAGTAAACAATATATTTTCGAGAAATATTTAGCTGAACTAAAACCCCATCCGGCGGCGCTCGCACCCAGCCTCTCGGCGCTGCTCTCCTTCCCAGCGACCGCTCCCGCCTGCCTAGCGCTTGAGCGCCACCACTCGGCGCTGCGCCCGAGCTCTCCGCCCATCCCTCGACCTCGAGGTCACTCGTTTTGGGCTCCTTCCCCCACTCCTCGCTCCTCAGCGCGTTTTCCAAGGCTCCGGCGCCGCCGAAGCTGCTCCATCCGTCTGGGAGGGTCCGGCACAAGCCACGTCAGGAGCCAGAGCTGAGCCCTCCCAAACAGCCCCTATATCGAGAGAGAGAGAGAGATCTCGGCAGTTTGTACAGCAAAGAGCAGAAGTTTTCTTGGATTGTTATCAGCAGTTGTACAACAAACTGGATAATCATTGTTCTCCAGTAACACTTCTAAACTTCCGTCCGATCTGCGAGTGGTTTTGAACCAACGATTAATCATAAGTTTTACTATTAACCAACTTGATAGAAATGTTCATGATCCGATCAGGAACAGTTAAAATCGTCTCGATTAAACCAAAAGCATGCTGACTACGGTTCTATGTTGACATGCTCACAAGTCACACGTCCATGCATAAAGCAGGTCCAAGCAAGCGACAAACCCAGTGGCTCAAACACAAGAAAGTTTCGGCCTCACGCGCCGGCCACGCAAATAGGCCCACTGCTAAATACTTTCAGCATGGCCTGCTGAGACCATCACTAATACTTGAGTTCAACATGGCCTGGGGCCAACACTAATACTTGAGTTCACAATACACAGATCATCTTTATAATAATAAGTAGGAAAAATGTATGGCTCAGCTAGAGTAGAGTAGTCACTTCTCATCTCCCCATTTTTGCTAGTCGTCATCTCTCAATTCATCAACAGCATTCTGGAAAGCTAAGTACGCCGGTATCACTGCACAGGAAGAATGATAGATTAATGGCCGCAGGTGCAACATTCTACATCATACCTCAATTCTTCTGAGATCTCCAACTCGTCTACAACATTCTACGCTAACTACAGAGGTGATGCATCATGCAAGGCTTGCAAAACATGCATTTACATGGGACCTAATGTACGTGCCACCATAACATGCATTTACTTGGGACCAAATGTATGCCCCACCATGGAGTTTAAGAAAATTTAGCAAGCCTTGCCCTCCAAAACCCAGAAAGCCCCCTACCCCTTTTCATTAGCTCAGGACCAAACCTTTTCATGAAAAAAAATACAGACTTTAATAAAGTGAATAATAAAAGGACTCACCAACATCCATCCGTGGGTTCTTCTGACGATGACGGCTGGGTTTGAACATTGAACATGCATATGACAATACGATCAGAAGTGCCTACTAATAGTTGGGTCACGGCAAAGCAATCCAAAAGTAGTGCTGGAACTTACAAGGTGCTAAGTTGCGATGTTAGAGCCTGAAGTTCACCAGCTGGAAAATTGTTTTCATCATGAATAACAAAATAACAGGCCACGGAGGAGATTTCCTACGGTCACCAACATACTAGCTTAGAAAATATTTAGGGATATTCAGTAGCAGATTAACCAAGCTAAATGTAAATGTATTTTACCTTAGTAGTGTGGCGGCAGAAGTACTTATACTTGCACATAATAGAGCCACGCAAACATTCTATAAAACAACCAATAAGGTGAACAAACTAAGTAACAAGGAAACAAAAAGAATAGTCAAAACAGAAACAGTAAGGCACTAACCACGAAGATGCAACATCACAACCACATATGTGAGTGACCCCTTTAAGGAGAGACAAGCAAGGAGAGACAAGCCTTTCATGAAAAGCATAAAACCATCAAAATGAGGGAGTCAAACCGAAGCAGGAAGGCAAGGCAAATCATATACTGCATTCTATTCCTACCTGTTTAATAGCAGATATTTCTTGCTGGTAAATGTGGCTGAATTCGCCTTTCTCTAGTCCATTTCTGTCAAAGGTAGTGCACTATGAGCATATCTGATAGTACTGTACAAATGAAAGAACAAGTACTTCTACCTGAAGAAGATTAACCTCTTCGGCCATTCTTTGTTTTTCTTGCGGAAGGAATAAAAAAAATAGCTGCAAAAATAAACCACCTTAGCTACCCAGATGGAACACAGTGGGAATGAGCAAGTGAGCAAGTAGTAGAACAAAGAATTACGTCATCATGCTATCAGGGCTAGCATCAAGATCTTTTATGCTCCCCTTATTATACTCTTGATGGGACGCTACACCCAAATACCTTCTGAATTTTGGCCAGTCAACTGAAGCCACCACCTACATGAATCCAACAAAATATGATTGCCCAATGGTAACAGGGGAAGAAAACGGAATCCAGAAGTTAGCTAGAGGAGAGACATACAGACGCAATAGAATCAAAACCCTCTCCTCGCACCATGTCCGCACCGAAAATAATCGTTGGAGCCTCTCTCACAAGGGGTAATTCCAATCGATGTAGCCGGACGAGACGCTTCACAACCTGATTAATAATACAGAAACAAACATGATAATACTGTAACAAACAAAAATCACATCAAAGAGGGAGGACCTTGTACTGTATTTGGCGTGCAAGACTCTTCAAAGGCCCCTTCCCTTGAAAGAGGTAACAGCTATGATATGCAATTCCACAACTCTGATATGCAATTCCAAGTTTCTCACACATCTCTACAATTGTTTTCTCTGTAAAATGAAAAATATCACATTCTAGTGTTACAAGAGAAACAAGAGAAAAATCAATAGGTGAATCTGACACAACTTCCATATACCATCATTGTATCCAAGAAAGGGTGGAATCAGGAGTACAAGTTCTATCTTGAGCGCATCCAACAATTTTTCTAGAGCGACAGGGTCAACAATTTCTCTGAATTCCCTTATTGGCAGCAGAGAAAATTTCTATCGTGCAAAGACAGTATGTCAGTATTTCATATGTGTCCTAGATTATTACTAGAATGCCTTATTCAATGAAAGTATATAGGACTTTACCGCCATTCCCAAGGACAAACATGTATCCCGAAGCTTAATCAGAAAACTTCGTGAGCTTTCATAATCCAAAGATGGATAATTTAGCAATGCCCAGCGTGTCAATAATCCACATTCAACCTAAAAGGTTTAAAATGTAAAGGTTTCAGAAAGCTTCAATAAGATATTATGAATGAACCATGGAGAGAGAGAGAGAGAGAGTATAACAGTAAAAATATCAAGAACCCAAACATCTAAATTATAAACTCATGGACCTATGAGCCAAATATTTTCTGAGGTAACTCCCATCATGGCACCATGTTTGTCAAACATTTCTGGTAAATATTAGTTTCAGATTTGTGTCTCATATTGTTGTACTGGAACACTTGCAAATTCACATCATGCACGCAACATTAACATCATTCAGGAGTTGGAACACACACCAGGGTGCACATCTCATGCAAGAAGTAAATGATGCAGGATTTGATTGAAGAACGAATGGCATTGTGTTTGGTCACACACAAAATACTCAGTGCACACGAGGGGAGGGGGAGCATTATAGCATATCAAATACTAGATATGATTCCAAAATAGGATCACATTGATTCAACCAAAATATCATGGTATCAGACAGGTATGTTAGCTAGCCGCTTAGCCCAATATGAAAGATACCATGCTGAGGTTGGATTAGTAGTACCCACGCACGGAAAAAAGATTAATAGTATTTAAAAAAAAACTGTCCTCAAAAGGTATAATTAATAGGCTTATTATACCTACAATCTACTGCTCTATAAATTTCTAAAACAGCTTTCTTTTTTGAGTGGAGGAAGTACTAAACAACTAGTAATACCTGCAGCTCATATCTATCATCAAGGACATCAACAATCTCTCTGGTGGTGTCCTTCTCTTCTGGCCTCTTTTCTGCAGAATAGAGAAAGAAAAAAGGAGGTGTAAACAAGAAAGGATAATCCACTCATTAGGAAAATGTCACATGTCTACCGCCACAAGAAATGAAAGACGAGTACACTGGAGTTGGGGATACAAAAATGTAGAGAACAAACTGATAGCCTAAGGTAGATTGATTATCTCCAAGGAGAGGTTTTACCTTCGGCTCCTCCTGCCTTTTTATCTAGGGCCTCTAGAGATTGGTTGTGATTGTATGCTTCAAACTCATAATAAGCTAACTTTTTCAGATAATCAACTGAATCTTCCTCATCATCTTCGCTTTCCGTCTCATCTGGACTACGGAATCCTTCCAAGTAAATGTCGTCTGAGTCAGCATCTCCCATGTCTTCATCTCCACTATCTTCAGGTAAGTTACCATCTTCAGTCATGTCATCCGAGCTACAGACGACTTTTGGAGAGTCCCCATTTGTCATCTTCTCACAAGAATCAGACTTGTCTATATCCTGCACAATAAGCAACAAAATGAATTTCGTTTTAAGAAAAAATACAAAAACGAAAATAAACAATCATGACTTGCAGGAAAATAAAACTGATGACAAAATAATTTACCATCTTTTCATGCTGCTGCGTCTTTGTACGATGAATCTGATGTAAAGAACAAGCAACTCTTTATTTAATGAAGCAGAGTTGGCCCAAAATACAAAGCTCAGTTCAGCGCTTACCTTTATGATTTGTGATAGCAGTCCAAGAACTAAATGAGGCTGGTTGCAAAAACATAAGTTTGTGTAAGTCGTCACATTTGTCAATGGATTGTTTGAATAAAAGTCAAGAAGTTAGAGTGAGAACTCAAGAGTGATAATGAGTCCATGTAAGAAGGTGACAAAATGTATGTAACCGGATAGGAGATGATAACATACAGCAACCAATCAAAGAGCATATAGGGGCATGTACTGAACAGAGAGATAGGGACAAAGTAGTAGTGGTTAGTAGCCATAGAAGTTCGGTATCTAACTTAACAAGCGGTAGGGCAGATAGTTCATGACCACCATCACTTGACTTCCCTGAATAAATTAAACTGCGGCATATAAGTTTAGAAGTGAAGAATTGGGGTAGGTGCACATATCATACCCTTCCCTCAATCAAATCATGTGCGCGAATGTTGACAACAGTGCATCCAATGGCCTCGGCATATTTGAGGCAGAGTGTATGTTTTTCATATCTCTCCCACAGGTTAAGTCTTGTCTTCTTATTTATATATCCCTCATCAATGGTCCCAGGTACAGCTAGGTTAATCAATTTGCTGAGAAAAAGAACCATAAATGAACAACAATCAGAAAGGTCTACCTCCAGGTAATTTTTGTCTAACAAGGGAATGCACTCTGCTAGTAGCTTGAAACAAGCGAGGCATCTCACCAGAGAAGAACACCGTCCCTGATGAGATCGAACAGCTGGTTTCCAGTTGGGTCCATTGGCAAGTAGTTCTTCAGATATGGATCTTCGCAGAGGTAAGTGTTTATGTGGTTCGCGTAGGACGATATCTCTTTCGCCTCATTCGGAGACAGGAACTGAAACAACGAAACAAAACCAAAATATCCAACTTAACGAAACTGACGAACCAAAAGCAAAACATGGAGATGAGGGGAGCGAAGAAGTAGCCTGGGATTCCGACGTCACCTTGTCCTCGAGCGACTGGGGGTCGATCCCCTGCATCGTGGGGTCGGTGTCAAGTTCCTGACAGTCGGACACGACGACCCCGACGAATCCGGTCAGCTCCTCCGGCCACGGCCTGATTCTACTCGCGCCGGCAGCGTCAGCAAGAGGAATCCAGATCGTGGGAGCGAAGGAACGAGAAGGCACACTACGTCTCGTCCGGATAAGGTGGATGCGGAGGGGGACAGCAGCGGCACTGAGAAACCCTAACAAAGCCGCCGCGAGTCAAGACTCAAGGGCGCGATTGGTTTGCTGTTCTCCCCGGCCTGGCTCGCATCCAGCAGCCAGGTTCAGCTGGGACAGGCTGCATGCATGCATGGCAGCGTTGTTTGGTCGTCTGAACATACACATGCAGAATCAACGCCTCATGTGATTGGTTGTGCTCTATCTCGCATGCGCTCTCTCTGCCGCATGCAACCTCGCGTCCCGCACCGGCCAGGCTGCGGAGAAACGCGATTCATTTTCGTTTCTTGGCAGCCAGGCTGGCCAAGGCTTGTTGCACGCCGTGGGCCAGGCCCAAACCTGTGTGCAGACAACCAAACAGCTAAAAAACGGCCCGCGCTTGGTGTAGGATGGCAACGGGCAATACCCGCGGTAGAGGGTTTTCGGGCCGTGTTTAGTCCAAAAGTACTTTTTACTTCCTATTCATCCCCCTCACAGAACACGCATCCCTAAAAATTCCTTTTTCCCCTTTCCTATTCATCCTCCTCACATAACACGCATCCCAGAAAAAAGGTACTTTTTCCCAACCACAACTAAACACGGCCCGCGCTTGCAAGGCAAACCCTAACTCCGTACCCGCAACACGCAGCGGGCACAACTTTGTGCCTGCACCCGTCACCGCGGGTAAAGTGTGCCCACGGGCACACCCGCACCCGCTAGTCAACAAGGAAAATCAATATATAGATGAAAAAACAACCAACTATTTAACATTTGGCGAGAGATTGAGAACATTTGGGAATTTATATCCCCTCGGCATTTTGTTGCCATTGTATTCATAGGTCAAACAAAAATCCAAATTATTATCTCACATGTTGGTATTCCATTCATTCCAAAATGTAGGTCGTTTGATTTTTTTAACCTCAACTTTGACTGCTCGTCTTATTCAATTTTTTTGCAAAATATCATATTTTTTTTGTTTTGGCTAGCTTTAGTAATAAATGAATTTCAAGAATGACCTAAATTTGACTATATTTGCATAAATTTTTTAATAAGACGCGCGATCAAACTTAGGGCTAAAAATGTCAAAGACCTACATTTTAGAACGGAGGAGCATTACAATCCCCTCACGGTTTGATTCATTTTCTTTATTCTTTTTCTATCATGCTATAAATAGACTTAAGAATTCAACCTATAGATGTCAAAATGAAGACCAAAGATTCGAATTTTGTGTAACAGTGTGGATGGTGGTAATACTCCAGCACTCAGACCATTGTATGTATGTATTGTTGGGTCAACAATGTGATTTGGTCCTTTGTGTATTATGTGATAGGTGAATAGGTCATTAGCTGTTACATGTCTAAATTCATATTGGAATAATAACTACTGTGTTTATCGTGTTATTGATTTTATATATCTTTTTTGTTATTTAATTTATATTGCAAATATTCAGAGTTTGGTCGAGCTTTGTGCTGGCCTTGATTTCCCGTAGCAATGCACATGCATGATGTTAGTATAGATAATAATCCTACTTTAATCTATTGGTTTACCCCGCCATTTAGGAGGTTATGTATTTCTTTAGAGGCTTTGTAAAACTATAAATAGAGATAGAGCTAGGATTATAACTAAGCTCTTGGAGTCGTAACTCATATATACGCAGACGCCACCTGGGTGTTAACAAAAGCGTTGAGCCTCCCGAAAGAGTGGCCGCCGACGCCGAGTGGGTGGAGTTGAGTTCTAAAAAAATGAAATAAATCCAATTTCACACTAACATTCAAATGACCTTAATAATATAATTCAAGTTTAGTTATTAAAAGTAGAGTATCTAATGTTTAAGCCTCGCAAGATTTATTTAGAACAATTTGCGCACTACATTCCTACAGAATGTTACAATGTATGTTATGTTACACTTGTAGTGGATGAGCCAGATTGTTCGCATATGCAGAGTTGAACAAACGTTGTGGGCATTTCTTCACGCTGGATTGTACCACCAGCGTGAACTTGATCAAAGATACGATCTAGTATACTAGTAATTCGCTCCAAATTTCACACGGGGCACCTTTGGGCTTGGCCTATTCGACACTGCTGCCAGTTCATATATGACATGCTCTTTAATTACAAAACATGGGGCTATAATTGGTTAAAGTTCCCGTCAGTGTAGCTTTGGGCTCGGCCCATTCAACACTGCTCCCCCTCCACATGAGAGTTCACCAGAATCATCATGCATTTTAATTACAAAATATCAAGGGGTTAGAGTTCCAACAAAGTACAAACCAAACCCACAAAAAAGTCTTCCTCCAGGAGCTGAAAACGCAAAAAACATTACATCAGAAGAGGCAATAAAATCACTACAAAAGAGATTGCTCCTACAAAAAAAAAAGGTACATGTCTGCAAGGAATGGGTACGTAAACCTTACCATACTTCCTCCCATCTACTCAAGAGGCACGCGCTCTTTCTTCGAAACGATCAAGGTCACTCATCCACAATTTTTTTGCTGTCAAAGTTGGGTCATCCGACTCCACAGCAGCCTGTTAAACATGTATGTCTTTTAGTGACCAGTGTATCAATGTGGGATCTACCTCAAAAAAAAAAAATCAGTGTTACTTCTGAAATACCAACCTTTCTTTTCTTGTAAATTTCCAACCTCTCATCGTAAAAAACTTGGAGAACTGCAATTGAAAACCTAATCTTGATCAAAACAATTGCAATAAAAGAAAATAATCATTATAGGCAACGGTAGATTTCCTTAAGCTCGACCTTATACCCAATTCTGAATATCTACACATGGGAGATACATTTGTTTTGATATCCAACAAGCTAATTCATTCTTTCTTACTGTGTTGGAGATGAGAACCAGAGTTAAAAACTCATAATGCATTTCAGGTGGAGCCGAAATTATTTGAATTTCAAAGTTCTATTTGGGGGGTGGGGGTTGATCGGGGAAGAATGTAAAGAATATTTTCCCGATAACCAACAACGCGGAGCTGTGCACTGGATTGGAATGGTACTAGGATCTAAGTATGCTTACGAATAAATAAAAAATACCTTCGATGGGGCTAGGGTAGTACTTCAAACAGCATTTGGCATCATATAGCAACAAACTTGAGTGAACTGTGACTTCAAGTTTCAAATGCTTTATCATTGCCTTGCCAATTAGGGCTTCACCTTCCAGAGCTTTACTTAGAATGACCTTATAATAATGAACCTCTCCACGGTCACCTGACTTAATTATATCAAATTTCTGCACATTAAAGAATTAACTCAAAATACTTTCATTATAAAATCTTATCATCAATGAATATAGCAAAGAGACTCAAACCTCTATGATTCTCATTTTTATCAGGTTATTTAGATGTTCCTCATAGACATCATAAGACATAGTATAAGGGATCTCATATATATTCAGTGTGATCATGTCATCATCCAGCACCAAATTGCCAGCTATGGTATAGCTATTTTTTTTTTCCTTTTGACTTCGTAATAGATCCCTGGCATAATAATAATACTAGTGTAAGAATAGTAGAACAATTGGGAGAATGCATAGATGTGCTTAAAAAAATATTTTCTGAAAATAAGATTACCATGAAGCCTCGAGAATAGGGCATCATCTCAAGAGGTGGTGAACCATCCATTAACCTTTTTATGTTTTTGATGACATCCTTAAGATTATAGGTGAACACTTCGGTTTTAAACCCACACGCAATACCTTTGCAACCATTGACCAGAACTAGGGGGAATATTGGGGCGTACCTAAGGTTCCAAGAAACAACAAAAATTATATAAAAGAAATTTTTCCTAAAAATGAAAGAACTAAAAACTTACTCCAAATCAAGTTTAAGGAGGACACTCTACAATTATTAAATTTTTGGGGTGTATTAGGCAAAAAGGCATACATTTTGGATGTTCAATCTTTCCTATGGATTATAGGCACTAGTGGTTTGCGCACATGAGGACAGGTGTGGTTATATCTTGAGGATGAATTTTTGAAAAGCAATGTTTAACATTTAGATGATAGATAGATTTTACAGGAAAGGAAAAAAAATGCAAGGCAGAACTATTTGTAGCTAGCACGTTGTTTGAAATTTGCTATATTCATTTTATATACTTATAATATAAAAAATATTGCATTAGTAGGCATCTCACTAAAAAGGGCCTAGGCTAAAGTATAGCATTATAAATATATATAGTGTTCAAAGTAATTATTTAGAAGTACAATTCAATTCTCCAGATAACTTGCAACAATCGAAATATCAACTTCAGAAGCAGTATAGTTTTAATAAGAAATCAACAAATGAGATATTTGGAATGTGCAGGCATAACAATAATGACACATGTGCCAGGCAGTAAATATATGGTTGTTCAATAGGAGTTTCCACATTAATCTAATCAAGATTTTGGGATATGCACAGAAAGAGTTTATTAACACGTGACGGAATCAACACATAACCTCTTTCTGATCAACGACCATAAAAAGTGGCATACTGACAGAAATAATCTAGAAAAAAAATGTTAATATGTGTCTGATGCTGCAATCCAAAGACAGCCCCTTAAGAGCTCAGGACAACTATTTGATGAGCACACAGAACAGACCCATTTCAATGAAAGAAGAGAAACATACTGCAAGGGACTGTACTCCTACCAATTTAATCACTTTCCAAGCAGCATAACATTAGTTTCAGTGTGTATTTTAGAATCTGGGAGTAAGTATAGTTTGTTCCTGCCATAGCTGACAAGGGCAATGTCATGAAGAAACATGACAAGAAAATACTATTTAGGTTTTCATACCGAGAGATAAAGATGTAGATGTAACATACCATTTAGGCTGAACCAATTTTCCCTCCTCCTCTAGGGGAGTAAGGAAAGGATAATCTTCATTTGGAAATACAAGGTCGGCAAATGATGAAATAGCAACTTTCAAGTAGGGGAACTTTGTTATACCACTGCCTCTCTGAGGAAAAACAAAATCACACAATTAAAATAACATTGCAATACCAACAATATACATTAGTTTCGAAATGGAATAGAGTCTCATATCTATCCTTGAACCAAAGTAACCATGTGGTTCCAGCAAGTTCAAATTATTGGTCCCACAATAATTTTTAGCCATTAAAAAGATTGAATGCTCAAGGCTTGTCATCCTATGCTGATAAACACACTCAAGTGAAACTTGAAAGTGCATATGGCCCCCTAGTTGGTTTTGGTGATGATGACAATCACAATTTGGAGGTTTCATGTTTCCATTGAGTATTTGCAGGGCTTACACGAAGAAAAATCAAAAGAAATATAATACATGTCCCCTACGCAAACGATATGGTGAAAAGCTCAAATGGATAGCTAAATATATTTTTTTTTATCTTTGTCTTGAGTATAGGATCACCGTACTATCAAGAGGGACGTGTCTGTCAAGTCAAATGATGCCTAGAAGTAATTTTTGGATGATCACCTAACTTTGAGAGAGAGCATTTTGCTCACTAACAAGGGTGGCCGGAAATTCCGGTCTTGTGGTCGGAATTTCCGGGTTTTACAGAGAGTGACCGAAAATTGCATCGGACTTTCCTGTGGGGGCTGAATTTTTCAGCCTAAGTCCCCTGTGACCGGAATTTCCGGTCTCTGGCCGAATTTTCCGGGTTTCACAGAGAGAGACCGGATTAAATTTAGGATTTTCCGGTGTGACTCTCCGTACTGAGTTTGAAATAGGGTGGACCGGAAATTCCGGTCACCCCGACGGAATTTCCGGTCGTCTGACAAGCATAACGGCTAGTTTTTGAGTGACCTCTATAAATAGCCCCCATACCCCTCATTTGATGTAGCTGGTTCTCCACTGAAAGAAAGACTTTGAGCTCGCCATTTTCACTCTCCCAACCTTCCTTGAGCCAATCTTTGAGAGGATTCAACTAGGGTTTGGATTGGGGAGAGATTTGAGTGAGAAAAGTGATTGGTTCATCTCTAGAAGCACTCAAGGCATCATTTGATTGGCAATCTCGTTTGTTACTCTTGGAGCTTGACTCCTAGACGGTTTGAGGTTGCTTGGGAGTGTCTCAATTCGTGTGAGCACCCCAAGAAGTTTGTATTACCCTCTCTAGTGTGAGATTTGTGAAGGAAAGTCAATCTAGACCTTTGTGGTCGATTGATCGAGGAAAAGAGTTGGAAGAGACTCTACCCTTTGTGGGTTCCTCAACGGAGACGTAGCTCCTTTGTGAAGTGAACTTCGGGAATAAATATTGTGTCTCATTTCCTTTACGCATTTCATATTGCTTTTCATATCTTGTATTGACCCGATCTATTTGCTTGTGTTGTTCCGCTGCTTCTAATCATATACACTAGCATCTAGGTCATCATTGCAAGGTTTCTATTCAAGTAGAATCTTTATCTAGGCTTTGAATTTTGAATCTCGAGCAACTCCACCTTGCTGTCGGAAATTCCTGAGCTGACCGGAAATTCCGAGTACGGAATTTCCGGCCAGGCACCGTAATTTCCGGCCTGAACTGATTTTGTGAGTTGAGAATTGTTTCAGATTTCGATCGGAGCCTATTCACCCCCCCCTCTAGGCATCCTAAAGACCTTTCAATTGGTATCAGAGCGTAGGTCTCTTGATCAAGGCTTAACCGCTCAAGAGAAGGATGTCGAGGTATGGGATAGAAGAAGTGGATGTTGAAAGAGTTGAAGAAGAGGTGAATCCGTCGATTCAACCTCAAGGTGATGACGTGCAATCCGTCAAGTCGAGGACAAGTGCCAAGTCCAAAGGGAGCAACAAGTCAAGGAAAAGCTCAAAGTCCAAGAACCAAAAATCAAAGAAAGATGAAGAACCAAGCTCAAGCTCATCAAGCTCAAGCTCAAGCTCAAGCTCAAGTTCAAGCTCAAGTGACGACTCGGGTGATGATGAAGCCAAGCAAAAGAAGAAGAAGCGCAAGGCCAAATTGGCAAAGAAGATGTTCAAGAAGTGGATGGAGTTGAACATCGACGAAGAAAAGAAGAAGAAGACCAAAAAGGGGTTTGCACAAATTCCTTTGAATTATGATGAATTCAATAAGTTTTCTTCTACAAATTTTCAATCAATTCATTTAGGAAAGGCTCCGTACTTTGATGGAACTAACTATCCTAAATGGGCTTATGATATGAAAATGCATCTTTTCGGGCTTCACCCTTTGCTTTGGGAGATTGTGAATGTAGGTGTGAAGGTGCCCAAGAATGGAAAGATGACTCCGGAGCTAGCACAAGACTACTACCGCAATGCTCAAGCCGCTAGAGTCATCACAAGCTCCTTGTCACTACAAGAGTTCAACAAGATTCAAAATGTTGAAGTGGCAAAGGACATTTGGGAAATTCTCAAGGAGTCACATGAGGGAACCGACATGATCAAAGAGGGAAAGATTGATGTGATCAACAAGAAGCTTGAGGGTTTTGTCATGCTTGATGATGAAACCATCCAACAATGCTTTGATAGGCTCATGGCACTCATCAATGAAATAAGAGCTCTTGGTTGTGAAGATTGGAGTGATTTCAAGGTCACCAAGAAGATGTTGGATGCATACTCGCCAAACAACTATGCCATTGCCGCTATGATTAGAAGAGATCCATCCTATAGAAAGATGACACCGGTCCAACTTCTTAGTGAGCTCACACAACATGACCTAGCCGAGAAAATGGCAAGTGAGGCTCGCAAGAAAAGAAGTGACAAGGACATAGCATTGAAGGCAAAAGAAGAAATGGATGAGAAGGTCAAGTCATCCAAGGGCAAGAAGGCGATATCAAGTGATGAGGAAGAAAGCACCGATGAAGAGATTGTTCAAGAAGAACCAAGAAGAGGCCGTGCTATGAGTGTGGTGAGTATGGGCATTTCATTGCCGAGTGTCCTAACAAGGACAAGAACAAGGAAGGGGAGAAAAGAGGCAAGTTCAACAAAGAAGACAAGCCTCAAGAGTACAAGAAGAGCTTTGATCACAAGAAAAAGAAGTATCAAAAGCAAGCTCATCTTGGTATGGAATGGATTTCAAGTGATGAAGAGTCCGAAGATGAAGAAATGGCAACCATAGCCATTCACAAGCCATCTTCTTCATCCTCACGCCTCTTCAACAACCTCTCAAGTGATGATGAGGATGACGTCGCTCATTGCTTCATGGCCAAGGGCGCTAAGGTGAAATCCAAATCCAACTACTCCTCCTCTATCTCTTCATCTAGTGACATAGAAAATGATTTTGAAGATGAAGAAGCTTTGTTTGAGCTAGGTCTAATAGAGAAATTTGGAAAGAAAGGCTTTAAAGAAATTAAAAAGCTTTTGAAGAAATTGGATAAAAGAGAAACCTCTCTTTCAATGCAAGAAGACTTGCTCATCCTTGAAAAGGAGAGAAACCTTGCATTGGAAGAGGAGTTAGCCGAAGAGAGATGTAAGGTTGAGAAGTTAGCTATTGACTTGTCTCTAACTAATAACTCTAAAGAGAAGGCATCCAAGGATCTCTCCTTGGCAAATGACTCTCTTGCTAAACTAGAGAGTTCTTATAGTAAACTTCAAAATAGCTTCTCATGCTTAGAGGTCAAACACAAAGATCTTGAAGTTAACTATAAAACTCTTTTGGATAGCACCTCATCTCAATCTAAGGCTTCCCTTGATTCCAATGTCTCCACTAGTGAAGGATGTGCTAAATGTGATAATATTGATATAAATGCTTGTCTCACTAACCTTGCCAAGCTAGAGGTTTCCATCAAGGCTAAGGATGATCAAATCAATAGATTGAACATGTTTGTAAGTCAAGGATATTGCAATGATGAGAAATTCAAGGGCAAGCACCAATACACCACATGGAGACATCCCAAGGTGACCGATGGTCTTGGTCACACTAGGGGTGAAAAGGTGAATGGTAGGCACCTCATCAAGGGAAAGGAGCATGTCAACTTCGTGAAATCCAAGAACCTTGGTGAGTTGATGGATGTGGCTCATGGAGTGAAGAAGGGTGGTGTGAGTAAGGACACCACTCCTAAGGTGAAGGTTGACAAGAAGGCTAAGAGCAAGGTGAAGGCTAAGGATATTCATAAGCCATCACCTAGCTACACAAATGATTACATGGTCACCATGGATGAGAACAACAAAGTGGTGGTCAAGTATGTTGGTGCCTACACTAAAAGGAACATTCTTAGGAGTGTGTGGATACCAAGGATGTTTTCGGCTAACCTCAAAGGACCCAAATCTTTTTGGGTACATAAACCCCGAGCTTAACCTTGTTTTGTAGGCTTACTCCTCCTGTGGCACGGGATGGGTGCTTGATAGTGGATGTACAAATCATATGACCGGAGGAAAGGAGTTGTTCACTTCATTTGAGCCATACAACGAACCCGTTGAAAAGATTGTATATGGAGATAATAGCAAGGGGGAGGTAATTGGTCATGGTAAAATTGCTATCTCAAATGACCATTCAATTTCAAATGTATATCTTGTTGAATCCTTAGGATATAACTTGCTTTCCGTTTCACAACTTTGTGAAATGGGTTATAATTGTCTCTTTACTAATGAGGGTGTGACCGTCTTTCGAAGAGAGGATTCCTCTATTGCATTTTCGGGTCGCTTGAAGGGTAAACTCTATTTGGTTGATTTCACAATTGATAGAGTGACACCCGAGACTTGTTTAGTGGCAAAATCTAGCATGGGTTGGCTTTGGCATCGCCGGCTTGCTCATGTTGGGATGAGGAACTTGGCCAAACTTCAAAAGGGCGGGCACATCCTAGGACTAACCAATGTTGTGTTTGAGAAAGATAGGTTGTGTGGAGCATGCCAAGCCGGAAAACAAGTTGGAGCTCCACATCCCGGCAAGAACGTCATGACGACCACAAGACCTCTCAAGCTCCTACACATGGATCTTTTCGGTCCCGTGGCTTATATAAGCATTGGTGGTAACAAATACGGTCTTGTTATTGTTGATGATTATTCTCGCTTCACTTGGGTGTTCTTTTTGCAAGATAAAAGTGAAGTACAAGATGTGTTGAAAAAATTCATCAAGAGAGCTCAAAATGAGTTTGAAGTCAAGGTCAAGAACATAAGAAGTGACAATGGAACCGAGTTCAAGAATACAAAGGTGGAAGAGTTTCTTGATGAAGAGGAGATCAAGCACGAGTTCTCCACTCCCTATACCCCTCAACAGAATGGTATAGTGGAGAGGAAGAATAGAACACTCATTGAAGCCGCAAGAACCATGCTTGACGAGTACAAGACGCCGGACAACTTTTGGGCGGAAGCAATCAACACGGCGTGTCATGCAATCAACCGCCTCTACCTTCACAAGATTCTCAACAAGACCGCATATGAACTCCTAACCGGTAACAAGCCTAAGGTGCATTACTTTAGAGTTTTTGGGTGCAAGTGTTTCATACTTAACAAAAAGCCCAAAAGTTCAAAGTTTGCACCTAAGGTTGATGAAGGTTTCTTTCTTGGTTATGGTACTAACGAACATGCCTACCGAGTCTTCAACAAAACCACCGGTTGTGTTGAAACCTCCGTAGATGTGAAATTTGATGAAACCAACGGCTCTCAAGTAGAGCAAGTTAATTCAAGTCTTGTAGATGTAGAAGAGCCTCCATATGAAGTCATCAAGAAAATGGCAATTGGTGAAGTAAGACCAAGAGAAGAGACATCCCAAGAGCAAGACGAACCATCCTCATCAACAAGAGTTGAGCCATCCATCACTCCTCAAGTGCAAGAACAAGTTCAAGATCAAGCTCATGGTGACAATCATGATCAAGATCAAGAACAATCAAATCAAGGAAGTGATGAAGCTCAACATCCCCCTATTGAAGATCAAACAATTGTCGATGCAAGTGATGAGGAACCTATTCAAAGACAAGATCAAGAGCCTCATCCTAGAGTTCGTCGAATGGTCCAAAGAGATCACTCCGTAAAGAACATTCTTGGGAGTATAAGAAAAGGGGTAACCACTCGTTCTAGATTGCAAAATTTTTGTGGATTTCACTCTTTTGTTTCTACTTTGGAACCACTTAAGGTAGAAGAGGCTCTTGGAGATCCGGATTGGGTTATGGCTATGCAAGAAGAGTTGAACAACTTCACAAGAAATGAGGTTTGGGAGTTGGTGGAAAGACCCAAGCAAAATGTGATAGGAACCAAGTGGGTCTTCCACAACAAGCAAGATGAACATGGTGTAGTGACAAGAAATAAAGCAAGGTTAGTGGCACAAGGTTTCACCCAAATTGAAGGTTTGGATTTTGGTGAGACCTATGCGCCCGTAGCTAGGCTTGAGTCAATTCGCATTCTATTAGCCTATGCCGCTCACCATGATTTTAAGCTCTATCAAATGGACGTGAAAAGTGCATTCTTGAATGGCCCCCTCTTCGAGTTGGTGTTTGTGGAACAACCTCCCGGCTTTGAAGACCCAAAGTATCCTAACCATGTTTACAAGCTCCATAAGGCGCTCTATGGGCTTAAGCAAGCTCCTAGAGCATGGTATGAATGCCTTAAGGATTTTCTTATTAAAAATGAATTTGTCATGGGCAAAGCCGATTCTACTCTCTTTACTCACAAAGTTGATGGTCATATATTTGTTTGTCAAATTTATGTTGATGACATCATCTTTGGTTCAACAAATGTGAAATTTTGCAAAGAGTTTAGTAGGATCATGACAAAGAGGTTTGAGATGTCCATGATGGGTGAGTTGAAGTTCTTCCTTGGATTTCAAGTCAAGCAATTGAAGGAAGGAACATTTATATGCCAAACCAAGTATACAAATGATATGATCAAGAAGTTTGGCATGACAAGTGCAAAGCCCATGAAGACTCCCATGCCAAGCAAAGGAAATGTTGATCTTGATGAGAAAGGTAAATCGGTGGATCAAAAGGTATATCGTTCCATGATTGGATCTTTGCTTTACCTTTGTGCATCTAGACCCGATATAATGCTTAGTGTGTGCATGTGTGCTCGATATCAAGCCAACCCTAAGGAATGTCACCTTAAGTCCGTTAAGAGAATTTTGAGGTATTTAGTACACACACCTAACCTTGGCTTATGGTATCCCAAGGGCTCCACTTTCGATCTATTTGGATATTCCGATTCGGATTATGCCGGTTGCAAAATAGATAGAAAGAGTACATCGGGGACTTGTCAATTTCTTGGTAGGTCCTTGGTGTCTTGGAGCTCTAAGAAACAAAACCCCGTAGCTCTATCCACATCGGAAGCGGAATATGTTGCCGCCGGTGCTTGTTGTGCACAACTCTTGTGGATGAAGCAAACCTTGAGAGACTATGGATATGACTTTACCAAAATCCCATTGTTGTGTGACAATGAGAGTGCCATCAAACTAGCCAAAATCCCGTCCATCACTCAAGAACAAAGCACATAGAGATAAGACATCATTTCTTGAGAGATCACCAACTCAAAGGAGATATCGTATTACACCATGTGAGAACCCACAACCAACTAGCCGATATCTTCACAAAGCCATTAGATGAGAAAAGGTTTTGTGCCTTGAGGAGTGAGCTAAATATCTTGGATTCTCGTAACTTGGAGTGATATGGAGCACATACTTGATTGTTGCCTAGTTAGGTTCAAAACAAGTTTTGGCGTGTGTTTGTTTTGATTTTTGAGAAAATATTGGATTTTGTGATCTTTGGATCATTTCTTGGCTTATGGGACCATTGTTATGTATTGTTGATTGTGGCTGGTCCTATTAAGTCAAGTTTCTTATATGTCCATTAGCTATATCTTTCTAAATCACTCAATCAATCTCATCGAAAATCTGGCTTGTTTCTGCTGATCTTCACCGGAAAATCCGGCCCCTGCGTCGGAATTTCCGGCCAGGCAGGAAATTGTCTCGGGACTTCCTGCTGAACCTGGCCAGACCGGAAACTCCGGTCAACCCCGACGGAATTTCCGGTCCCGCCAGGGTATAAAGACCTTCTCATACCCGTTGGAACCCTAAACTCTTTTATTTCTTCTCCAAACCGCCGCCCCTCTCTCTCTCTCTACTGTGCGGGCGATTTTTCGCTCCAACCGAGGAAGGGATCAAGTGGTGATTGGAGAAGGTTGTCCATCCTCCGGAAAACCCGATTCCCACTCCGGTTTTTCCGATCTCGCGCGGGAAAGTTCAAAGGTAATCCATTCAAAATCCCCGTCGCTCGATCTTTCGCTCCGGATGAAACTAGATGAAACCCTTTGAGCCATATACTCCTTATGCATCCTAGAACTCATGCCTATCATCTTGTTTGCAATGGATGGAGGAATCGGAAGTTTTCAAGTTTTAATCTCTAAACCTAGGTTTTATCCGATCTCTAAATGTGATTGATTCTAGAACGATTCCTCCTAGGATTATCTTCCTGCTACATAGTCCATCTTATATCCAAAGTCTCATATCTTTTGGTGGGCTAGATCTCGAGTTCCATGATTTTGGTGTGGTGCACGGGCTCGGTCGTAATTTCCGTCCAGGAACCGGAATTTCCGAGCTCGGAATTTCCGGCCCTTTTCGGAATTTCCGACAGACGCCCGTTCAACACCCCTATCTGGTTCTGTGCATCTTCTAATCCATCATTATCTACACTTTGACAGATGGCACGAACCAAGGTTGCTGCTCGCCGTCCTCGCCCAGATGAGTCAAGTGAATCAGAGTCTGAGGAGGAGATCCATCTTGAGGATGTGAGGCCGGATCCGCCTCGTCGTGCCGGCAAGCGTGCAGCAAACAGGCAGGATTCAGTCCGTCGAGGCCGTGGTCGGTGCTCTGGGACTGGCAGAGGTGCGGGGACTGGTGGTGATGATGAGGGAGGATCTAGTGGTCAGGCCAGCGGAGCACAGTTTGCATATGTTCCTAACATTGATCTCAGCATATACACAACTCAGTGTCAGGAGATCATGAGGCCTATCAGGAGTCCTGAGGATCCGAGGATGACTAGTTACAAGAGGAGGACAGCTGATATCAAGCATGTGAGATATGGGACAGATCCAGCTCAGAGTCCCAGGGGTTTTAGGGGTGATCCTAGGTTTTGGCTACCTCATCAGGCTGATTGGTATGAGAGTGTCATCATGCCTATGAGATACAGGACCACTCCGATGAGGTACATTGATTGGCAGCATCTCCTATCCTTCCCTGCACCTATTCGTGAGATAGCCCGAGAGGTACATATTCAGTGTCAGAGGAAGAGATTGACAGATTTGATGGCTATGAGGCAAGATTGGAATGATGAAGTGATTGCTCAGTTTTATGCTACTCTATATGTTGATTAGCAGTCACAGACTTTGCACTGGGCGATTGGAGGCAGACGATACTGTGTGACACTTGTTGCCTTTGCTGGGCTTCTTGGTCTGCCTACCGAGGATGTTCATGACTTTGACCTGCACAGTGAGCCCATTCCTCATGACACTCGTCTGAGTTTCATGTATGATGATCGATATGGCAAGATTGAGTATGGGAAGACTCATGGTCTGAAGCCATACTACAGGTTGATGAATCAGCTCTTCAGGTTCACTCTCACTCCCAGGATTGGAGATTCTTATAATATATCACATAGAGCCAAGAGTATTCTCAGCCGCATGAACCCTGCCTCGCCTACCTTCTCAGTCTCCAAGTTTATATGGAATGAGATCATCACCTGCTCTCATGATGGTACGAGCAGCTGTCACTATGCACCGTATATCTTCCGTATCATTCTTGGAGTCACTGGCCTTGGACTTGTCACATATCAGTCTCACATTGCCTACAAGTCCAACAAAGGCCAGCTTGAGAGGATGCTTCACCTTGGGTCTCAGGCTCCATCACCAGTGAGAGCACAAGGAGTCAGGATTCCTGGAGCATCTTCCTCACGTCCACCATTGCCTAGAGATGAGGAGGAAGAAGATGATGAGGAAGGCTCTCCCACTGGTCCACCTCCTACAAAGAAGAAGACTAGCACTCTAAAGTTTCTATCCAAAGCTCTCTTTTCATGCTTTAAGGGAAATCAGAAGTTGGCTGATGAGCTTCACAGGCAGAAGATAGAAAGTATCAAGCAAGCCAACAGACAGAAGAAGATGATGAGACACTTTGGGATTGAGGCTTCTTCAGAGGAGGATGAGAATGTCTCTCCACCGGTTCACTTGTATAACCCCTGGTATGATACTACTCAGGATGCAGGGCCTTCTGGAGAGGCCACACATGTGTTTGGGCCAGGTGTGCAGGCTGAGGGAGAAGCTCAAGAAGAGGAAGAGGAGGAGGAGAGCTCTAGCAGTGAGGAAGAGCAGGAGGGCGAGTTTGAGTCACCAGAGGATCCTCACGCCGCCGATCTAGCCAAGGACAAAGACAAGAGAGTTGAAGAGGAGAGCGATTCAGAGTATGACGATGATGAGTGACACTCTCTTTTTGGTGCTTGGTGCCAAAGGGGGAGAATTTACTTGGGTGATTGTCACGGATGGAGGCCCCTCATTTCTTTTTATCTATCTTTCCATCCTTTCATGCTTAGCTAGTGGACATGTAAGCCATTTTATGTGATGTACTTGTGTTATGGTTGAAAACGTGGCTTGTAAAACTTAATTTGTGCTTATATATGTCTTTATGTGTGATGATGAACCTTATTTGGAGATATTCTTTTGTGTGATGTCTATGGTTGATGTAATGTTCATTTGTCACCTTTTATTGTGTGAATAACATGTCATATGCATCACGTACTATTCTCTCACACATGGCACATATATACATGATCTTAAATGCTATATCTTGAGAAAGCTCTCCAAAATGTGTGCATAGGCATTTGAGGCCAACAAAGGTTAAAATGCACACATTAAGGGGGAGTTAGCTCACATGAAAATGAAATTGAAACATGAGTTGTATTTGTATATCTTTCACCCAAATTGTGTTGGCATCAATCACCAAAAAGGGGGAGATTGAAAGTGCATATGGCCCCCTAGTTGGTTTTGGTGATGATGACAATCACAATTTGGAGGTTTCATGTTTCCATTGAGTATTTGCAGGGCTTACACGAAGAAAAATCAAAAGAAATATAATACATGTCCCCTACGCAAACGATATGGTGAAAAGCTCAAATGGATAGCTAAATATATTTTTTTTTATCTTTGTCTTGAGTATAGGATCACCGTACTATCAAGAGGGACGTGTCTGTCAAGTCAAATGATGCCTAGAAGTAATTTTTGGATGATCACCTAACTTTGAGAGAGAGCATTTTGCTCACTAACAAGGGTGGCCGGAAATTCCGGTCTTGTGGTCGGAATTTCCGGGTTTTACAGAGAGTGACCGAAAATTGCATCGGACTTTCCTGTGGGGGCTGAATTTTTCAGCCTAAGTCCCCTGTGACCGGAATTTCCGGTCTCTGGCCGAATTTTCCGGGTTTCACAGAGAGAGACCGGATTAAATTTAGGATTTTCCGGTGTGACTCTCCGTACTGAGTTTGAAATAGGGTGGACCGGAAATTCCGGTCACCCCGACGGAATTTCCGGTCGTCTGACAAGCATAACGGCTAGTTTTTGAGTGACCTCTATAAATAGCCCCCATACCCCTCATTTGATGTAGCTGGTTCTCCACTGAAAGAAAGACTTTGAGCTCGCCATTTTCACTCTCCCAACCTTCCTTGAGCCAATCTTTGAGAGGATTCAACTAGGGTTTGGATTGGGGAGAGATTTGAGTGAGAAAAGTGATTGGTTCATCTCTAGAAGCACTCAAGGCATCATTTGATTGGCAATCTCGTTTGTTACTCTTGGAGCTTGACTCCTAGACGGTTTGAGGTTGCTTGGGAGTGTCTCAATTCGTGTGAGCACCCCAAGAAGTTTGTATTACCCTCTCTAGTGTGAGATTTGTGAAGGAAAGTCAATCTAGACCTTTGTGGTCGATTGATCGAGGAAAAGAGTTGGAAGAGACTCTACCCTTTGTGGGTTCCTCAACGGAGACGTAGCTCCTTTGTGGAGTGAACTTCGGGAATAAATCTTGTGTCTCATTTCCTTTACGCATTTCATATTGCTTTTCATATCTTGTATTGACCCGATCTATTTGCTTGTGTTGTTCCGCTGCTTCTAATCATATACACTAGCATCTAGGTCATCATTGCAAGGTTTCTATTCAAGTAGAATCTTTATCTAGGCTTTGAATTTTGAATCTCGAGCAACTCCACCTTGCTGTCGGAAATTCCTGAGCTGACCGGAAATTCCGAGTACGGAATTTCCGGCCAGGCACCGGAATTTCCGGCGTGAACTGATTTTGTGAGTTGAGAATTGTTTCAGATTTCGATCGGAGCCTATTCACCCCCCCCCCCTCTAGGCATCCTAAAGACCTTTCAAAACTGCACTAGCTAAATCTGAAATCTTTATTGGCTCCGCACGATCCGCGCGTTTGCATTTTTGAAGGAAGTAACACATTACTTTCCTTGTAGTTATTGTAAGGCCATCCATTAGATTTGGAATGCATCGCCTAGTACAGTCAGCAAAATAAGACACCAAGTTCTTTTTTATGAACTCGGCATAGCCAAGTGTCTTAGTCCAAATGTTGGCAATGATGTCATAATATAGCCCTTCATGAAGCCCGCTCTGCAATGAAAATTATAACAGCACATTAACACACTAGTAATTAGCAGGAAATGATGAGGGGGGGGGGGCTAAAATGCAACCAATTAGAAGTCAGATTAACATGATCTAAAATGAAAATAGACAGTTCAACTCAACACCCAAGCAAGTAATATGACCTCACTTGGCACAAAACACTTATGTTTACAAATAGATGCTACTCATCCCTTGAATAAGACGTATATACATACCTCATAATCAAGTATCCATCGTTTCCTGTCATTTGAGCCAATGCTGCTGAAGGCTTTATCTATGCATTCCGCATCCATATCACCGAACCAAACAAAATATCTTATGTGATCTTCAAATTTAATACAATACTGGTCTGTATCTTTGGCACTAAATGATTGCAAGCCCTGCACAAACGTAAATACTGTAAGAAAGAAAAAGCAATTGAACTCGTTAAGCTAATACAAGAACAAAAGAAAATACCTTAAAATAGGATATCGACCATTCACTTTTGTTTGTTATTATGGCACTCCATCTCTCATATTGTAAACGTCCAAGTGGCAATGTCACCTTCTTCTTAATATGTGTAGCCTAGTCAACAAAATTGTATTTTAGAATTTGTTATAAAAATTTGGGTCAACATCTAACAATGAAATGAAAATAAAAGAACCTTATAAAGGGTTGTCACAAAATCCTGTAAGAAGAGAGGTTGTTGAAGTAATTGTGGACATAAAAGATGAAACATATTTATCAACAAGCTTCTAATGTGATCACCATCTGAATCCTGAAATAAAATTTTTAAACAAATTAAAATAAATAAACAAGATTAATAATCTTATATAACACTAAGTGAGATTTGTGATGAAGTACCTGGTCTAGCATCATGAGTACTTTAGCATATCGAAGTTTTTTCACATCAAATACATATGTACGTGATGTAACATCATATGTGAGACCCAAAGCCATGAATATATTTCTGACTTCAATGCGATCAGGCCCATCGTTGACTATGTCTCCCATTTTAAAACTTTTGAACTTCCCACGAAGAGATAATACACCATATTTTTCATCCCCAATAATGCCAATTGCACAAGTCTGAAATAAAGAGAAATATAACCTAAATTAAAGGCCCAATAATATTTAAGACCTAAACAAATGTTGAAATAGATTAAAAACAAATCTTATACTTACAGCAAAGTTGGTGGCACTGGTCCCTTCTGTTATTATCAATGTGCAATCCTTGCCACCCACATTTTTTGCATCTCGCAAGACATCTACTTTTAGTTGAAGAGGTTCACTTTCTTGTGCATTGTTCAATAGTTTTGCATTAAGTAAATCATTCTCAGGTACATCCACTCCTCCTTCTTTTAGTTTCGCCCTCAATTCCTTAGAAATCCACTTCTCTGGCACCCTCTTGAAAAGATCTTCAAGCTTATCACATCTATATCCACAAATATAAATTTAATCCATATGTATTCATGAGGAGATTGCTCATAGAAATATATCTAGGGAAGGCCTTCGCAATAATCAAAATACTAGTAAAACAGCAATACATTGATCAATTTTTCTATGGCATTTGCATTGAGAAATAAAAGGGAGAACAATTTTACTTGCCTGTAGTTCTTTATATTAAGATCTGGATGACGATTACCAAGTTCAATCATCTTAGAAAATGAACTCAAGTTTTTATGCGCTCCTCGGATGGCAATATGAAAAGCATTACCTCCACAATTATCCTAATTATTCAATAACACACAATTAAACAATAACACAAAATTAAAAAAAGACGCATCACATTATTTCCAAGCTAAAAACTAACCTGCAAATTGTAATTGGCTCCTTTCTTCAATAGAAGATCAACACAGTCTTGTGCACCATACTTGAGTGCTACATGAAGTGGTGTTCCATTTTTGAGGGTTTCTTACATCCACATCAACGTTTTGGTCAATAAGCATCTGCCAAAAAAAAAAATTAATGAATACTATCATATAGTAAAAAGTAGACACAAGAAAATTACACAACTTTAGAATCTTACACGGACTGAATTTGTGTCATTGTGCATCGCAGCGATATGAAGAGGACTTTGACCTTCATCATCCTTTGAGAAGATAAGCACCACCATCAACCAATTAAAACAAGATTAGACAGTAACACAACATTAAAAGAAGACACGGCACATTATTTATGAGCTAAAAAATTACCATTAGATTACAATCTGCCTTTTTCTCCAATAGATACTCGACACATTTTAGTGCCTTATACTTCAGTGCAACATGAAGTGGTGTCCCGTTTTGACTAATTCTTATATTTATATCAGCTCCTTCTTCAATAAGAATCTGCCAAAATAATCTTGAAATGTCATCATATAGAAATAAGTTAAGACACAAACAAATTACAAAACTCTAGAATCTTACACGTAGTGATTCTATGTTGTTGAGCATCGCAGCAGCATGGAGATATCTTTGACCCTCATCATCCTTTTGAGAAGAATAAGCATCACTATCCGATGTGGAGTCGAATTGCTCCTCGCCCTCCTCCGATGTGGAGTCAAGTTGCTCCTCGCCCTCCTCCCAAAATGCACTGGATTGCTCCTCCTTGTCCTCCTCCCTAGATGCACTAGAGTGGGTGTCCTTGTGCCTAAAGAAAGAGTAGGCCTTGAACCTTCGATTCTTTTTTTTTATTTATAGAGACCCATCAAATTACCTCTTGTAGAATAGGAGATAAGCCTGTAGCTTAAAAATATCACCTTTAAAAGGCGTAACCTGTAAATAAAAAAAGAAGCACCCATAAACAAAAAAAGCTCAAGCAATCAATAAACATGTAAGACAAAAAGGTTGAGTATTGTTAAGGTGGAACATACAGTTTTGTCATTACAACAGAACCAGGACTGATCAGAAGTTTTGACGTAGGATATGTAGTGCCCAAAATTCATCGAATACTCATCATGAACAATGACGCCATAGAGATCATATAAATCTTCAGCACTTCTCGTGTAAGGATTAAGATCCAATTCTTGAGGAAATGTAAAAGTTCTTACATCTTTTGGCGTAACATGCTGAAAAGCATGTCAAAGTTAGGTTTAAAAGTTATAATAGATAAAAAAATAATAATGGTGGATCCCTAACCTCTTTTCTCTCGAGCTTAACAATGAGTATCTCTGGGGCAAAAAGAAATGAAGTTTCCGAGATAAATTCAGTGGACCTGCATGGAAAGCCAAGTGTCATAACTTGCTCAAGCACAAACTAAGGTGTGTATCATATACATACTTGGCACATTTGACACATGCGGCTGCTATTACTCGTTCTTTCACAAAACGTAAATTCAAGCAATCGAATAGATCGGATCCAGATTTTGGCAAGCCCACTCGCAACAATTCTGATGTTTCATCCTCCAAATCTGCCACGTGTTTACAAAAGTAACACTTGCGCTGCCACCAATAGTACGAATTACTAATTATAGCAAAAGTTATAACACAGGACAAAAGCTATAACACTGAAATGTGGAGATCTAGGTGTGGAACCAACATACCTCCCTACGAATGGTAAACTGAACACATCACCAATGAATATGTCACACCCATGATTTTGTATTGCACTAAAATTGCGCAGTAGCATGCTACATGCAAATACACCAACAAACATAGGCATAAGAGTCTCATTATAATTTAGTTTGTATGAAGAAAATTGTAATACCTCAAGAATTCTTCTGCATCACGGTGCTGATGAGTAGGGTCATCAAAATCACCACCAAGCTTGTTAAGGTGGTCAAGAATCTTTCCAGGAAAAAAAGGTTCTTTGTTTCTTGCTTGATTAAAGTGGTCTTGAAGGTCACAACATAAACCTGCAATAAATATTTAAATGTAAAACAAAAAAAATGTGCACATAAATATAATATAAGTACTAGAAACATACATCCTTTGCAAGGAATGGAGGACATCACAAAAGACACGAATGGTTGTGTGCTTGCAAGACATTGCAGTACTGAATTTACAAAACAACTGCATGTAACAGGAAAGGTTAATTTATTATTTAGATATACATACTAACTTCTAGTTAAACAAAGAGAGAGTGTACTTATTATTGGTGTTCAGAAGCCCACAAGGTTCATTGGGGCTATGGCCTTGCTCTGGGACACAAATAAGATCAATAAATCAGAAAGCTAATTTATTAAACAAAACGTTTCCAAAAGGTCTTCTAAACATTGTAAAGGTTAGAGACTTACTCTTCCCTTTAGCCAGACGCTTCTCTTTCTTCTGCAAATGTACATAGGAAGCAAACATATGTAAGGATGCACCAAAACATGCACATAACCTAGTATTAAGATATAGCCTCTATGTACCTTGGCAGCAATGTCTGTAGGATCCAATTCCTACAAATTCATATCCCATTATTAGCGTCCAATGATTAATGAGTCGGTATGTTTGTGGTGACATGGCAAACATGTACCTCCTCAACATGGAGCTCAAAGTCACCACTGTCCAGGGCCATCACCACCAAATCATTGTCCAGCCCCACTCTTAACTGTTTGTGCAGTGTGGCTCTAAATTCTTGGGCATCGCCCCAAGACACTCTCTCTTTCAAATCACTAAGCAGGTTTGACCATGTATAATTCTTGTAGGGAACGGTGTAGTCCACTTCCGGCTGCAGGAAGCCTTCTTCCTTATCAGCATCTTTTTTCCCAAATGCACCCAATAGAACACGCAATGTTCTAACCAAATGAAACAGAAATTTGCGTTAGGTGCGGGTTGAGTTAGTGGTAGTGCTCAGACCTTGAGTTTGCGGCATGAGAATCAAGATGCAAACGATTTCGTCCAACTGCCCTAAAACCATAAACCCCTAAAACCGACTTACCCGGATGGGGTATCCATGTGTCCAAGATTTTCTCCCACCGGGACGATAAGTGGTCGCCACTTATCATCCACGCCGGTGCTCCCCGGTGTCCTCCGTCCTCCGCGCCACGCCGCCGCCCGCCGCACTTTTTTTTTTATGAGATAAGCCTGCCCGCCCGGCCGCACCTGCCTCGAGTCAAGAGAGGGAAGAAGAGGAGGGGGGCGCCGAGTGGCCGCCGCCGAGTTTTTTTTTCCTTCTTTTAGGGTTGAGAGGCCGCCGAGTTTTTTTTTCTTTTAGGGTTGAGAGGCCGCCGCCTAGTGGTAAAGTGATTGGGCTTAGCACACGCGTTGCTGGTAGGGCGTAAGCCCATAACTCTTCGTTGGGCTTAGCTACAGCATTTTCGACCTTTATTTATTCTGTCTGGTGGTTTTACACACGTATACTATTATACTACATACACAAAAGCCCGAAACTGAAAACACAGCAAAACTAATATCGTGCCCGTGCGTTGCTACGGCAAAGCAAAATTATATAAGAAACAATGTAGAATATCACAAAAGACAATAACTCAATTATATAGTTTTATTATTGTAAAACAAAACAATCTATTCTATTAAATATTTATACTGTACGATGGCAAAGTTTTTAGTGCCAATGAGAAACCCAAAATAGTGATCAGGACAACCATGCAAATAAGTCTGGCAGATAACAAGCTGAGTTGATGGACAATGCAATATTACAGGACAAATGTATTTCCTGTCCATGAAAACAAAAATATTGGTCTGAGTATAACAATAGGTACAAGTATCACATTATCTGATTAATTTTCGAAAAGAGAACATTTATATCTAGATTATAGATTTGTATTCATTTTCTGTTGCATACATGCAACATGTTGGAGCCACCTTAATGTACATTTACACAAATATGACATAAAAAATAAACTAATCTCTACCACATAGTATATGATTATGTAGAACATATCACTAAGAACAAATTCATAATAATTAGTGCAAATCATATTGAGCTACCTTCACATAGTTGAAATATAAATATGCTGCACATAATAATTAGTGCAAATCATGCCATTAAAATGTAATTATTTATTTCCTAAAAAATGTAATTATCTAATACATGAAAAATATTGAGCTACTTTTGCATTTATTGAATTAGAAATTTGGGTTGAGAAACATACATCATTATCCTTTTGCTATATATTAGAAATTTGGGTTAACAAATACTTTAGGTTGACAAATCATCATTTGCCTTTTGCTCGTGCAAAGTGAACTGGCCGTTCTACAGCTGCACTTTGCAGAAAACTAAATATGCATATTAGTGGTTGGCACTGCACAAGTATTAAACAACCTCAAGAATAAACTGCATATGATGGAACAATTGGGTTCACGATTTCAACCACCATCAGCAGGTCGCTATAGTATCGAACAGGTTATTGGCATGAGCCCATGACAAGAAGCATAAACATGTGGATCAGGTGGGCAAGCAGGCGGAACCTCGGCGTGAATGAACTTGAGAACGTACCTTGGAGGAAGATCAACAGGTGTCGTGGAAGCGTCGTCCGTGTGATGATCCATCACCAAGCAGCCACACCCGACGGCCGGCGTTGAAACAAGCATAGCCAAGGAGGTTCTCCAGCGCTGATCCATTTTTGCACCGCTGCCGACGGGAGGGCCGAGACGCCTTGCGCCGATCCGCTTTTGCAGCGCAACCACATGGGAGGGGAGAATGGGAGGCAGACAGGAGGGTCGAGGGTTCATCAGGAACAGAGAGTCAGAGAGTGCGATCGCCGGGAGCTGCGATCACCGTGCGGACGTCTACGGCCGATACATGTATGTCGATCTCCCGTATGAGTGTATGACGGGATGGTATCGGTAGCCGAACACTGCTCGTCGGGCGGAGGAATAGGAGGGCCGAGGTTTCGCCAGGAGCAGTAGGGCCGGCGTTCGCCGCAATCGTCGTGTGGAGGATCGCTGGCCCATCGCCGCGAGCATGAAGATCGCTTGGAGGAGGACTACTGGACAATAGGGCCGAGGGTAGCAGGGTGTGCAATCGTCGGGAGCCGTAGGCGGTTGTCGATCTCCCGAATGCCACGAGCATGCCTCGAGGCCGATCGCAGGGTGTCCGATCGTAGTGCGCATGACTGGAAGGAAGGCGGTCTCACGTGATTGACGGTGGACGGGAGTTTTCAAAGGCGGGCAGACGACGATGTTTTTCGGCTTCACTACGAGGGTGGTTGCGAGATGAGATGCGTGAATGTCGGCATACGGTTGAGGTGGGGCGAGCGGAGGGGGGGGGGACGGGAGAGGCTTCACGGCTTCACACGATTGCAGCCGGATGCGACTCTCCCTTTCAGTCTTTTTAGTAGTATAAGTAGAGATAGAGATTGTAGGACACGAAAGGCGGCGGCTACCTAAACTACTGGATGTGGGACTGGCCGGTGATGCCGAGGTCGCGGGAGGCGGGGCTTCTCCCCGGTGGCCTTGGCCTCCTCCGGCCCGTCGGTGCTCTGCATGGCGCTGGCGCGCGGCCTCGCCGGGTCCCTCCAGCCGCCGTCATCGGCCGCGCACATGCCGCCGCCGTAGGCCTCCGCGTGAGCGGCTTCATCTCGGAAATGTTGGGCGCTGGTGCTCTGCGGCTGCGCCGACGCCATGAGGTTGTCGCAGCTGCTGGTGCTCGCTAGTCCCGTCGTCCGGCAGTGGCCTGCGAGAGTGGGCTCGCTTATAAATACACAGTACGTTGCTGCGGCTGCCTGGTGGATGTGGATGGATCGGGACAAGAGAGACAGGAACCTTTCTCTACTCCTAAAAAGAAGCTAAGGGGTAGTCGTGTCGCATAGCTTGATGAAGCCGCGACACCTGCGCCTTCCATTGGCTCCTTTGCGACGCGACGCCCCTGCCTTCTGCTCGATCCGCCTGATGCCCCTCCACCGCTCGTTCGTCGCCCGCCCACCACGCAGACTCCCTTGTCGTCCGTCTTCACCCGCTAATCACGTCCCCTTCTGCGTCGCAAGTCACGCCTGCGCCACCTTCCTTCCCTCCGCCGAGGTAAGGTGTAGTCGTCCGTGGTGTCGTGCGCCCTCGCGTCGCTCCGCGTCGCCCCCTCCCCGCGTGCCCTCGCGTTGCTCCGCGTCGCTCGGAATTATCCCCCTAATCACGTGGCTCATCATCCCCCACGGTACGTCCCACCGTGAACCCTCGCGACCGCGCCGCGTCATCCTCCTCTCCTCCACTGCGATCGGACCAAGGCGCCGTCGCCGGCCTCCGCCCATCCATCCCTTGCCGTCAGGTACTCCAGATCGCGTAGGCCATGACATGGCCACATGCCACGATTTTCTATCGGCGTGACTCACCTCGGTTTGGACGGAGCGGCGCTGCACTGCAGCGGGGAGTTGTAGACAGGCTGTGCCGCGTGTGTCGCCTCGTGTTCTGGTTCACGACGAACACACGATGCACCGCGGCCGGTGTCTTCCGTTGCGGAGGCGACCTCCGTCGTGCGCTAGGCCAGGCAGCCAGCGGCAGCTAGATGTAATAGTAGTGCTCGTTGTTCTCTTTGCATAGCATTGGGTCGAACTCTCCATTTGTCATGTTTGATTTTACCAATCTATTCACTTCTTTGATCTTTCGTTTTTCTAGCAGATGCAAATGGTCGTATGATATGATTGGAGCTGTTGAACAACCGAACAGGGTTGAGGTGGCACCAATTCTGGCAAAGAACAGGATGATACATGATAATCATGTAGTCAAGTTGATACTGATGTTTCTCAAGCGGTCTGATTTTGTTTTTCATACTGCAGCGCTGTTGTTTTTAATGGACCTCAAGGCCCTTTTGACCATCTCGTCCCTCCCAAGTCTCCTCCTGTATGCGGTGACAAGAAGAGGTCTGTGTAGTTTTTGGTGCATTGACTAATTACAGCTAAGTGTTCTCTCTTTTTTTAAATAGAAAGACAGAAAATAAAGGACTGCATAAATTCATATATGCATTTGCTTAATTCAGATTTGTGGTCCTTCGTAGTTCATACTTACCTGAGCGCAGATGCTTTCTTTTTTTTAAATCTTATTTTTTCATGGTATGATACTGGTATGCCTGTATGTGACTGTGTTTTACTTCATGCAACCACTTTGTTGACATAGCAGGTGGATCAGGTTATCATTTGATCAGGGTGTCATTTCAAACATAGAAAGTGGATCAGGTTATCATTTGATTCATCTGACTTCAGAAAAAAAAAATTGATATTTGTTTCTAAGTATCTGTTTTAGTATTTTTGGTTATATGCTTAGTAGGTTAGGCTTTTTTTTACTTTTTCTGGATTCTTGAGATAATTTCTGTATATAAATGTGTAAGTTTTGTGCCATTATAAACTTATTATTCAGCACTTTTTTCTTTTGCGATTCATGATAATTCTTAGATATTTGTGGTACTACCTAATTGCTATTGAATCTGCTGCTCACTTATGTGTTCAATGTTCATGACTTCATCCATTCTCTAGCATGTGATCCAAGGTTCTGAAATTTTTGTTTCATGCAAGTGAAAGTGACGACCAACTATGTTGTACCAGAAGGATCAAGCATCTTTACTGGAGCTTTGTGTGCTGCCATTTCATTTCATTGTTGCAGGATGAGAGAGGAGTTGAGGTGTTTCTAAGTGTACTTTTTTGGTCCGAAAACGAGTCATGTCCAGAAATTAGCTTTCAGGGGGGGCTAATGATGAGGTACCGCAAAGATTTGTTTCTTTTTCTTACAGCTAATATTGATGTTAGAGCATTTTTTATGTCAGACCATTCTCTTTTCAATTTAATCATTACTGTTGAAATTAAATTCCATTTTAATGTGCCTAGGGCATTTTCTCCTTCAGTGTCTAATAGTAATTTTAAAGTGTAAAGGAAATTAAGATTGAAAAAAAAGATGATTTTTTCTCCTTCATGGCATTAATCCCTGTCCCAAGTGTTCAGTCTCTGTCTAGGATAGCAGTGTCGTGGCTTCTGTAGTTTGTTTCAGAGTTTTTCAGTTAGTGAACAACACTTTCAGGTAGTGGATGGCTGAAGCAGTCAAGATAGTTAGCAGGTCCAAATCTTCAGGGTAGTGTTAGCCGGTCATTTGCTCCACCACAGATCTATTATAGTTTAGGACGCCACTCAGGTCACAGGACAAACAGAAAAACTGCACTTGCAGCGCCATGTTATGAGTTCTTGTGAGCAGAGAGCTAACACTCCTTTCCAGTGTCATATATGGCTAAATTGTTTCTTACTTCAAAACATGCATGTCAGTTTTGTTGGAAAATCTTACTAATGACAGAATGTTTAGTCACGTTTGTTTTGGCAACATTCTTTCTAGCTTCTTGACATGATCCGTGATGTTCAGATGATGAGAGGGACTCAGAACACATTGAGTTGTAAAAACACCATGACGTGTACACTAGGAGCCCTTGTGCTATCCTCTTTCTTTATTTTGCTTCATTTGGTTCAATCGGCTGCTGCATTCTTTTGCCCACGCGGCCATGCCACAAGGCCTCTGGAGCCACTGCCACAGCATAGCTCTGAAACTACAGTTTAGTTCTGTTCTTCTGTCAATAGCAGCTGCAACCTTCTTTATAGTTCAGCTTTCAGAAGTCCAAAATATCTTATTGGGTTTTCGTCTCAATGCTTGCTGGTGGACAAGAGCTGCAAGTCATTTTCAAGTATGTGGTACATTAAGTGTCATTTTTCATGTAATACTGTGGTAGTCTTTATTTCCTTGTTATTTTCTCTCAGCAAGCTAACCTCGTGAGTTTTTTACTTATACTGAGTATCATGTCTTGTCAACGTTGTATTCTTTTTTTAATGTATAATTGGGAAGGGATTTGTTAGAATGATAAAAGTTGATAATCACAAATAAAGAGAAACCATTTAACCCGTGTCAATGAATGGGCACGGACCTAGAACCTCGTCCGCGAGCGGTTCCATGGATTGCACGGGCATTATGAAGAAATTTTGTCTTGCTACAATATTACTATTATTGAATTATTGTTATTTGTGATGTTTTATTGTCGTTTTGGTTTACATGTGTTTTTGCTTTACAATGTTGTCGTCTTGGTCACTATTTTTACGGGCAATAACTAGTAAAAAAACACAGAGCGAGAGGGTACACGTGCGTGACGCGCGTGCGCTTGCTCGTGTGCTCCGGTGCCGTGGGGGTACACGTGTCGCGGCTGGGGGGGCGTGGATCAGGCACTGGGGTTGGTCGGTGCCTTGAGCGTCGCGGGACGTGACTCGTGGACGTCACCATGCCGAAGGCAACGCCGCAGCCGCCTCCGGGCTCTCAATGCTCTCCTCTGCCGTGGACAGCCCCTGCCCATCAGCCACCATCTTGAATTCTTGATCCGACGACGGCGAATCGCTCGAGCCGGCGCCCCTGTTTCGCCCTGTCGTTGCGTGATGCATTTCTCTTTTTTTTTTCGACGGCCAGGTTTCTCGAAACTTCTTGGATCGAGCTACAGCTACCCAACGAGTCAAGGAAGAAGTTGGTGTCATGGTGTGTGAGAATTGGGGAGCATGACTGTTTATATTTATTTTGGTAATATTCTGCTTAGCAAACATTACCACCTGCCGCCTGATCCCTACAGGTGTTAAAACCTGCATTTCTTTCGCTGTCGTCCCTTGCTCGCCTTTGCTTTCCTCTCCAATCAGATAACAACCAATCATGCAACTGTTTCCTCGTGGCTCCAATATCAAGGCCCTATCTTCTTCCAGTCCTGATCAAGTGGCCAGACTCGAGCAGGTCGCGAGCCGTGACTATAGATGTCCATACGGGCCGCCCGGCCCGAGCCCGGCCCAAGCCCGATCTGGCCCGGCCCGATGCAGCCCGGCACTATCTGTGACATTTTCGTGTCGGGCCGGGCCGGACATCGGGCCGAACTGCCGGCCCAAGCCCGGCACTATGGCCATTTTTTAGTGCCGGGCCGGCCCGCTAGCCCGATCAGCCCATCAGGCTTGGCCAGCCCACTGGGCCTTCAAAAGAGATGGGGGACGAAATTCACTCCCAAAGATATGAGGGAGTATATTTGTGTTGTACAAAGAGATGAGGGAGGAGAATAGGATCTTTACAGAGAAGAGGGAGGAGATTCGCACCATTTAAAAGTTGAAGGATGTGTTCTGATATGGGTTACTAGTACTTTTATCGGGCCTTCGTCGGGCCACACAAAATCGGCCGGGCCTCGGGCCGGCACTGCGGGCACTATCTCCTTCGGGCCGGGTCGGGCTAGTGCCGGGCTTTTTAGGGCCGGGCTGTGGGCCGCCCATCGGGCCTAGCCCATCTGGACATCTATAGCCGTGACCATCACTAGTGCACTTATCTATCGGGCGCGAACTTTGTTGCGTTTCCTTTCTTTTTTCGCGGGGGGAGGGGGGAGGAGGGGGGGCGGCTTTATTTTTTTGAAAAGATCTCTCTCCTTTTTTTTCCTGTCCGATATTCTGGGAATCCGGATGCTCATGGAAGTCGCGGCACCGTGCTCCTTGCTCCAGCTTTCGATAGGCGCGCGAATCAATCACCTCATGAAAAGATGAACCGTGTTTAGCCTATTCATCACCCTCGTATAACATGCTTCCAAAAAATACATTTTTCAACTTTTTTATCCCCTCATATAACACGCTTTTCAGCTTTCCAGATAAAAAAAAGTATTTTTCATCCCCTCCATCTAAACACAGCCAAGTGGCAGCTACTGTTCTCTGATAAGCGGGTTTCACTCAGCTTCTGTGTTTTAGTATAAATGATGATAGTGGTGGAGAAAAGTGAGCCAAAATAAGCTGAAGAAAAGCCTACCGATTGGTTACTAGTATCCGGTCCTGGTGCCAACTGACCATTTTTTTTTAAAAAAAAAATCAAAGTAATTTGAGAAAATCGTAGGTGTAAGATGAGATTCGGAGAAGGTGTGAGGAAATGTCTCTGATCACCATGTTCGCCCGGTACGAAATTACTAATCTTTTTTACCGACCCTGCAAGGCAAAACTGATGAAACTGTCAAACTGGCGCACCATCTGCTCAACTGAGCTTCCGTGTGGACGAGGCACGGCCGCACGGGAAAGAATGACTCTAGTTGCGCGCTCAAAAAGTATCGAGCCTTGATTAGCCCATAATTTTCCGGAGCATCAACGTCATAGCAAAAAAGTGCGTCGTGGAATTTAAATGCGATGGTTGAGTTTGAGTGCTTGACACAATTGACACGATCATCATCATTAACATTACATATAGTAGCAGCTTGAGCTTGAGTTGCAGAGGGATACGCTTCGTTTTTCCTATATATGTCACTCTTCTGGTCTTCACAAGCTGTTCGCCTTGCCCTTGGCTCCAAGGAGACGGGAGGAATTGGCAGGCGATCAAGACTGAGTCAGAGTCGTGTCGACCAGAAGATGGGGACTGTTCATCTGCTCCATGGCCCCTTTCTCTCTTTTGCATGATCGGTTGCCTGATGTCGCGTGCATAGCGTATTACCGTTGGGCAGCTGTTTCTGGCCTACATAATGGGGGCTGCGTAATTGCGTAAGCTTGGAAGACAGGAGGGACCAGACGCCGCCGGCCAACAAAATCCATGTCCGTGCGGTGTAGTGCAGGCCTCCTGAGTTCCTGACCACAAGCACGAGACAACGGATCCGTCACCTAAGGGCAATTACATTGCTACACATAAGCGGTTTCATAGGTCGTTTCATACAATCCACGTAGAATTTTTGATGAGGTGGCGGAGAGAGAGGGAGGTGAGAGAATCAGGTGGTTGTTTCGCGAGGCAACCGCCTCATAGGTTAAATTTTAGGACTATGAGACAACTTACTCACCATTGTATGAGTTGTTGTTGCCATGAACTCACAACATTTCTTTTTTTCTATCCATAGATTAAGAATTATGCATTTATTATGAGACCACATATAAGACAACTCAGTGTATGAGTTACCTATTATGTCGCCTCAAGATGATGTGGCAATGCATGAGACCGGCTGTTAGACTTCTACTTGCCCTAATAGATTTTATAGCCTATCAACCGCGAGTCAAGCAAGACACCATTCACCGGTGACACCAAACCATACCGTGGCCATACCGGGAAGGAAAAGGATGGCCAAGCTCAACGAACCGCGTGGCGCCGGATCCGGCCATGGCGACGTGCGCCGGCGCCCCGCACGCGGCACGGACCCGCGTCGCTGTCCCCGCGGGCCCCCACCACAACCCGACCCGATCCGGAACGGTGGGGTCGTTCGTTCGTGGGCCCGGCCGGCGCTGCTGGACCCACCAGCCAGACGGCACAAGCAGCCACGGCCCACACGATAAAAGGCACCACATCAGCCACCATCATGATCCGACGACGGCGAATCGCTCGAGCCGGCGCCCCTGTTTTGCTGCCCTGTCTCTAATGCGTGATGCATCAAGTTCCCTTCTCTTTTTTTCGACGGGCCAGGCTTCTCGAGACTTCTTGGATCGAGCTACAGCTACCCAACGAGTCAAGGAAGAAGTTGGTGTCATGGTGTGTGAGAATTGGGGAGCATGATTGTTTATATTTTTTTCTAGTCATATTCTGCTTAGCAAACATCACCACCTGCCGCCTGATCCCTACAGGTGTTAAAACCTGCATTTCTTTCGCTGTCATCCCCTGCTCTCCTTTGCTTTCCTCCAATCAGATAATAACCAATCGCGCAACTGTTTGCTCGTGGCTCCAACATCAGGGCCATATCTTCTTGCAGTCCTGACCAAGTGGCCAAACTCGAGCAGGTCGCGAGCCGTGACCATCACTAGTGCACTTATCTATCGGGAGCGAACTTTGTTGCGTTTCCTCTCCCTTTTTTTTGGGCTTTTTTTTTTCTGTAAAAGATCTCTCTCTTTTCCTGCCCCAGATTCAAGGGAATCCGGATGCTCATGGAAGTCGCGGCACCGTGCTCCTTGCTGCTTCTGATAGGCGCGCGAATCAACCGCCTCGTGAAGCTGCTGCTGATGGATAAGGTAGCGGCAGCACCTATTCACTGTCCCGGAGCTCCCTTTCGAGGGCAGTACGACGTAGAACGAAGCGAAGAAAATGGTGAAGAGACGAGACGCGACGCGACCGCGGACACGGACGCAACAAACAAGGGCCTGGTTTATGCTTTAGATCGCCGACTTGCTTTGCCAACTTGTCACATCGAATGTTTGAACACTAATTAGAAGTATTAAACATAGGTGTAAAAAAACTAATTACATAGATGGACTCCACATCGCGAGACGAATCTATTAAACCTAATTAATTCGTCATTAGACACTGTCATGCAACAGTAACCCGTCATTAAAAATGCAGAAATGACGCACATATTAGACTTAATAGATTCGTCTTGCGATGTAGAATCCATCTGTGTAATTAGTTTTATAATTAGTCTATATCTAAGTACTCCTAATTAGTGTCAAAAGAATAGATGTGACATTTCGCCAACTTTTACCAACTTTACACCCCACAACTCAACAAGCCCAAGGTCTTCGTTCCAAGAAGCAAAGGCCACGACAGATCGACGTGATGCAGCTAGTGCACTGGGTGCGTTTAGATTAAAAGATTCTCTCAAAAATACTATTTATCTAACTTTTCCCTATTCATTCTATCCATTCCACACCCAGAATACTATTCATCTACAGGGTTTTTTTTAAATAGTGTTTTTTTTTAATCTTTTTCTAATCTAAACACACCAAACATGGTTCACTACCATACTTACAAATACAATTATGCAAAGGCGTCGAGTGCCGAACAGGGAGATCAACGCGCGTTTCGAGTTTTGATCGAAAGTTGTTTCATTTCATAGAAGTTTTCATCATCATCAGAAGCAGCATCTGCAGCCGCAGCGCCACAGCAAAAACCAGCAAAATTTCTGCATCCTAAAACCCCTTCTAGATCTTCTTCCTGCCCACCACCCAACCTCCCACTATAGCGCCGGATCAAGCAACAAGAAGGATAACAGGAGCATATGTACAACAAAGGAGAGAGGATCCTAATTAACCACCCCCCATGAATCCATCGATCGATCTCGCTTCGAGGACGACGAACACGGGCGATTCGGTCGGCTCACTTGACGATCGCTAAGGTTAGGGACGGAGGAATCTAGCCCAACGAGCCCTCCTTCGCCGAGAGCCGCTTCAGGAACTCGTAGGTGGTCACCATGGTCGCCGCGGACAGCGACATGGATCCCCACCTCGGTCCGAGCCCCCGGTAGCACGCCGCCCAGCCGCCTTCCTTGAGCAACCCGCGCACGGTGCTCGCCAGCGTGGGGCGCGCCGCGTCGGCCTCCATCACCTGGAGCCTCGTCTTCACGGTGTCCAGCGGCATGGTCACCAGCGCGGCCGCTCCTCCGGCGAGGGCCGCGCTCGCGCCCTGCACGGCCATCAGCGACGGGTAGCTCTCGGAGCGCTCGGCGCCGACGAGGCGCCAGAGGGAGCGCTGCGCCATGGCGTAGGTGGACCACCACACGGCGTTGGACGGCGCGTAGGTCAGGATGGAGAGGCCGAACCCGCGGTACAGGCCGCGGACGCCGTCGGCGGCGAGGATCTTCCTGAACGCGTCCGCGCCGCCGCGGTACCGGCAGGTGGCCGAGGTCTGGACCATCAGCCGCTGGCTGACGACGTCGACGGGGGTCCAGACGACCTGAGCGGCGACCGCGGCGGAGACGCCCGCGGCGGCGGAGGCGGCCGCCGCCGCGGCGGGCTCAGAGACGCCGAGCCGGACGGCGGCGGATCCGACCGAGCTCTTGGTGGCCTCGAGCGCCGCCATGTAGAGCGCGCGCGCGGGCACCGTTCCGGCCAGCGACGCGCCGAACCCGCGGTAGAACCCTCTGAGGCCGTCGCGACGGAGGATCGCGGCGGCGGTCGCGGTGGCCGCGGCGGGCGGCGGCGCCACCTGAAGGTGCGTCTTGACCACCACGGCCGGGTACAGCGCCGCGGACACGCCCGAGAAGAGCGCCGCGCCGAGGACGAAGAACCGCGACTTGTCCAGCATCTCCCAGTTCACCTCCGCTGGAAGCCGCCGGATCTCCTCCGCCGCTGCCGCGGCCGCCGAAGCGCCGCTCTCCTCCTCCATGTCCACCGCACTAAAGCTCATCTTTTCCTCCACTGCGGCTTCCTACCAGCAACCCTCACCAAATAATACCAAAACCCAATCAAACCCCGCAGCCAAGCAACTCAAGCAAGCATCAGATGAACCACCATCTATCCCCTACAGATCGATCCTCCAGCCTCCGACGGCAGCTTCCCCCTGCGGCGAGCACACAGACACACAGACAAAGCGATTGCAAGCAGAGAGATCGGAGCGCTTCGGATCCTTGAAACGAAAAAAAAAAAGGCAATGTGAGAAGCAGCGGGGAGGGTGCGATTCTTCGGGATCCCGAGGGGGTAAGTGAATATATTTATACGGAAGGTTGGTGACTTGGTGGCGTGGCCACACCTGCGCTGCCTGCCTTATCCATCGGTAGACGGTAGGGAAGATGCCCGGACGGCGACCGGCACGTGGGCGTGGAGATGCGTGCCGGGACGCGGGGCTTATCGGTTACTGTTCCGGCAGGTGACCGGAGACCGCCGGTGGGACGGTGGGCGTCGCCCATTGGCTGGATCTCGCGGGTAAGCAGGCCCACCGTCTGCGCAAGGGGACGCCTTTTTTTTAATGCGCGAGTTGGAGTTGGAGTGTTGCGCACACAGAGACACACGGAGGTCGCCCACAATAAAACGCGATCAATATCGAGAGATGGGTCGCCGACACGCCGGCCCAAGTATTCCCGTGTGCTATCATTCGTGGGCAGATCCGAAACTAGGGTTGTTCGAAGTCGAAGGTGACACACCGTTTACGCATTATCGGCAATTGGATTTCCATGTACGGTACAGAGTCCACCATTTTAGAAGCTTACAAGTTTGATGTCGTGATCTGAGGTTCGTCCGGGACGATTTAGTGTTAGAAACGCTCGGATATGCTCTCCACCGCATATGACTTTCCACGTAAAATGGCATCACGTGTAAAATGCTTTCCGCATATGTACAAGGGTGTTCAAAGACTTCTTGTTTATCCATCAAATGGCTTCACATTGTGTATTTTGTTTGGATCATAATGTTTACGTGTAAAATGGTCTAGGCAAATGAGAAAAGATGCTGAGAACTTAGTGCTTAGAAAGACTAAAGTTATGTTGATAACGTGTAAGCAATCCCATTTGGATGACAGATGACCTAGGACAAAAGTTATGAACATCAAGAATGTGAAAAAAAAAAGAGAAAAATCTATTTTTTACCCTCAACTGTTATAAAAGTTTGATTTTCAACCCACAACTATAAGAACCGGAGACTGATGATGACCATCCAACTATTAACCGTGCAAAATTGGCCTTTGGGTCGTTCGGAAGGTAGTTTTCTATTTTCTAAAAATTACAAAAAAATAATTTTGTATTAAAAATTCATAACTATTTTATTTTAAATTAGAAAAATATAGATGCAGTGCTATTTGTTTAAAAGAATGCGACCTACTCCCTCCGTCCCAAATTGTAAGTCGTTTGAATTTTTTATCCCAACTTTGACCACTCGTCTTATTCAATTTTTTTCGCAAAATATCATATTTTTTTGTTATGGCTAGCTTTAGTAATAAAAGAATTTCAAGAATGACTTAAATTGACTGCATTTGCACAAATTTTTTGAATAAGACGAGTGGTCAAAGTTAAGTTCAAAAAAGTCAAACGACTTATAAATTTTTTGAATTTATTTGCATATTATTTTATTTTTTTTATTCCAAGTATTTCTAGAAAATATGAGTAATGGGACTACCATTACTATGGGGATCATCCAACGTGCTGGGTTAATCACATCTTGACATTTTTCTTGGTGTAGCTGCACTTGAATTAGGAAGATAGTAACCCAAAAATGTGCGAATTCACTGTAATTTTTTAAGAGAAAACTGCACTTGAATTCACCGTAAAAGGTCCAACTTGAAGACAAGTCCTGCGCTTGTCGTTAGCAATTCGCAAGAATACGTGAAGGGAGACCGGAGACATGCAAAGCATGGAGCTGCTACTGCTGGTAGGTCTTGTTTAGATGAGAAAGTTGGAGGTGTGAATAGTGTATTGATAAGCGTGTCTGTGAGAGAAGATGTGACTGGAAAGTTGGTAAAAGTTAGTGAACTAAACAAGGCCACGTGTGCATTGTGTGATGCATCTGCTGCCAGCATCTGTGATCTGTCTCGGTTATGTGCGCCTGCACATCCAATTGACGGATGGGTCCCTCTCGGCGGCCCCACGTACGTGCGGTTGGATCGCCGCCTTTGTTGCGACCTGGGTGTGCACACGCTTGAGGCTGGGCCATGCCGACGCGAGCGAGGTTCGTTGGACGTTGGGCGCCCGTAGAGTTGGAGGAGAGGAGGATTATCCCGTGGGCTCTCCGGGCAGGGCAGATCTAGTGGGCGGGAGGACGACGGGCCCAGCGTGGCCGGCTGTTGGATCCGCGAGGGGCCGCCGCGGCGGGCGGCCGTGCGTGGCGGTGGCGGCCGCCGCCGAGGCCGAGACCCTGCGCCACGGGGTGCACCTACTGGCTCTCAGTGGCAGACCATGACGTGTTTCGTCGTGGCTTGGCAGCCTCCCAATATTTTCCCTGCCTGCCCTTCGCGGTGCTTGATGTTGCTGATATCGTGTGATGTTCCGACGTTTTTTTTTTTCTGTTCAGGAAACACTTTGCGTGGGTCTCCAACCAAATGCGGGGTGTTATCCTTTTACATTCAAACCTTAAGCACACAGGTTCTGGCCGAAGAATGTGGCCAGTGTCCCAATGCTCAGAACCGAGCCGAAAAAGAGGCGATGTAAAACCGTTAACCCGTCACATCAGATTAAGTTATTTTTTAGCAGCACGTAATTTGACATGAACTCCAGATTTTTGAATTAGGATATCGTGCCAGTGCTACCGAATCCAGGGATCCAGTGGTCAAGGGCTCAAGGCCTTGACAGTCGTCGAGCAGACAGTCCCACAATGCCACTACTCTGTGCAGCAAGTGTATTCGTCTGAAGATTTTTTTTTTAGTAGGTAGGTTAAGCCGAATCAAACTGTCCAGGGAAGCCATGTAGCTCCATGTCAAGCAGGTAGCTGACAGAACGGTCGCTAGCTGAGTAGTTGACACTGTAGTCACCGGCCTGAGGGGCTTATTCCGCCCTGTTGGGGTTGAAAGGCCGCGATGTTCTTCCTTTCTCCGACCCTGAAATAACCCATCTCTCGAGTCTCCTCATCTCACTCGCGATGTGCCCTTCCTCCAACCGTGGAGCCCGACAGAAGAGGGTAAATAATATCGTCGCATCGCATGTGAAAGATCAGCAGCTTGTCCTCAAAAGATTAGATCAGATCAGCGCGCCCATGCAGAAGAATTAATGGAGAATGCAAACTACATTATCTCCTTTCTTAATTTGTTGACCGCAGGAGACCAGTTTCTCGCGCTTTACTAAAGGATCAGATCAGAAATTGTCTTTTCAAGTGGATTGTTTGAAAAAAAAAAGAGTAATCACATATTAAAAACAGAAAAGATGACAGGTGCATTCTGTTCTAGCTTCAAGGTTTCGAGAGTGGGCTTGAAAGAAATGGGCTCAGGACGCGTCAGAAAAGAAGCCCAGAAATGTAGGACGGCCCCATTCCATTCCCTTTTCGACCACTTTCTATTTTTTGTTTGTTTGATAATTGGCCCATTCCCCCCCTGCGTCGGTGACCTGCTTTACTGATTCGTGGCGTTTGGAGGAGACGGCACGGTGGCGAACTGGCGATGGAGATGGAGGGGGTGCTCCGGCCCTGCGCCGAGTCCCGCCGTCGAGCTATTTGGCCGGGAGGAAGATCGAGGTGGAGCGGAACAGAGATGGCAGGCGAGCCGTGCCCACACCGCCGCGGGAAGCAACGGTGGCGCCCCATCCCCTGTCGCGATTTAATGGAATAATGGCAAAGGTATAACCTCGCATCGCTGATGTTTTTTTTTACGAGATTTGTTTTTCATCTGTCGTGTCGCGATAGCATCTCGTCACTGCATGTCTGAATTATCAGTTCATACCGCCATACGGAGGCACGACTTGGACCTTTGCTTGGCTCTTCTTCGATCCTAGTAGTTCTTTGGGGTTTCGGCTGAATATACTCACTGACATATATTTTATGAGCTGCTGGCTTCCTACTTCACCTGAATGGGTCACTCCAATATTTTTCACAGAGGTCGACTTTCCGGGTGTGTTTAGATCGTAGGAAAAAACAATGTAACATCAGAAAAACACTGTGGCATTCGCTAGGAAACGTGTTTTGTGAGAAAAAAATAATGAAAAGTTGGAACAAATAATGAAAAGTTGGAAATGTGAGCAAGGCCTAACCGGAGTCTCAAGGTTCCAAGACGAGCTGTAGTGCTTCGCGGCCAATAAGTCGAACTTACCTGGTCAGCTGGGTTAGTACGTCCCTATGCATTCTGTGGTTAGCTGGGTTAGTACGTCCTGTGACATGCTGGGAGCATATATATTCCAGTCCTAAATAGTATCCACACCGTCATGTTCGCATCATATGGAATTTCATCTGAAGTTTCTTCTACGAAATATTGGCTCTTGGTTGCTACCCAATATTATAAGCTGTTTTAATTTGCAATGGCATGTCACCCAACTGTTTTTTTTTTAAAAAAAAAACTGTTACACAAACTAGAATTACAAGGAAACCGACTGAACTCACATGCGGATAACTAGCATTCCATTCCTTGGTATATAATTCCCTTTGGATCGTTCTCCACCCAATAAAATTGGCATGCCATTTGTTTTGGCAATAGGTAGTGTTCTCAGTTTCATACTACACAATCGCATTCAGATATTCTTCAGTTACCTTCCAGTGCTTTTCAGATTCAGAACAAGTTAATTAAATCAGTCTGAATTCAAAGTGGAATGCCTTTACTTATGCAGGTTGCTGCTGGCAGCACATACATAAACGAAAAGGGTTTGAGATATCCAACATCCAATCTTTATTCGGTATGTGATCTTCTTTTTCGACTTCGTATACGATGGCTTGATCTGCTAATTCATCTTACCTTCTCAAGGCATTTTGCCTTTTTCTTTTTGGCTGTCTCCTTGTCTTAGGCACGCACCTTTTATATATGTAGCCATCTCTTGCACCAAACTTATTCACGTGGCGCCAGTACATTTCACTACTAGATTATCATTACAGATACACAATTATAGTACTATTAGGTTGTCAGTTGAGAACATGGATAAGGTTGGCCGTTGGAGCTGGTGTTGTTCAGTGTCCAGTCCAGCGTAAAGGTGGGGATTGAGGGGAGCATTACGTTTTGTCGTACCCATAAAATACCCAATCCTATGCGATGTAGCATTAGCTTTGGCTGATGGTACAATTAGTGGATAAGGATCAAGGAGGGACACTCATGTGTTTTAGTTTTATTATCCCTTCTAGAATGTTCTAATCGGTCGAGCATTAGGGTTTGAAAGTTCAAAGCCCGTTGCTTTTGTGTAGCTAGTGCTGTGCCATCACGTGTGTTGTGGTTTCCGCAGCCGTGCTTAACCTTGTAATGCGTGATTACGACTTAACCCTATATGGAGGATGTGCTTATCCGAACTGCATGGGACTCAGTTGACTTTGATCGAGTGCATTGCTGGAATATTGTTCCTTATAAAAAAATATTTATAGCAATTGTTTCTTTCCAAAACATTTTTTCTTGATGTAGCATCGTTTATTGCTCATATTTAAATGTTCTTTGATCTCTTGAGCAAGCTCCTAGAAACAATCCACTTGCTATGTTTCCATCTGGTTTTTCAATTTCTATCCGAACAAGAAGAAAGTTGGCATATTCATTTTTGAACAAAAAATCATGAAGCCTATCACTAGTACAAGAAAATAATAATTCTTTTTCAGTGGAAAAACGCCTTTGAGTTAACACAAGGCCTTTGCCTGACGAATTGAATCTTGTTTACAGTTTTTTATTATTTCTAGCAAGCAAAAGTAGCTCGGATATTTTTGGTGTATAGCTGACGTACTATATGGAATACGTCATGATCCCCACTACGCTTACACAACTGAAAAACAATTCCAAAATATCTTATCAGCGATAATGTGGAAATATTGTCAAGAATCTTATAACTATATTAAACCATTGATAGATGTGCGACGACGGACATTTCCAAAACCTAGCTAGCTAGGAATCTTGTGTCACCGATTCTGACCGAACCACTACCAAACATACTAGGTTTTAGGGCCTTCTACACCTATTACAGAATTGAACAATTTACAATTTTACACATTTTTTTTGTGAGAAATACGTAGCCTGCATGTGGCGATGAGCAAAACTCATATATATTTTTCGATTGGAAGAAACATTTTGAGGTGGGTCCATCAATCAGTGTATGCGAGCAACTAGACAAAGGGAGAAGAGGGGGAAGAGAAAGCAGCCTGCATCGGGACGAGTCACCAGGCCTTGCCACAAGTGGCGCCCGCTCGACATGCCGCGATGGCGTCCCCCGGCTACTGATCTGAAAGCTACAGAGGCATATGTTTTTTAAAGGGCGGATGGCGACAAGAACGACTACTTCTTCAGTGCAGGTCTACGTGATGCGAATACGACGGCAAGCAAGAAAAAGGAAAAAAAAATCCCTGCTAAGCTTGAGTAAAATATTCTGCTGAGAAAATTCAAAGCTGTCCATTGGGTTTAGTTTACTTGTGCTCATGGAATTACTGTATGTAGCCCTTTCAATGCAAGTCTTTCAATCTTACATCCACCTTGTATCTATTCATTAAAAAAAAGGTTGTGTCAGTTCAGTTGATCTTTCATTGGTGATGGAGTAGAAAAGCAATTTGGAATATAGTCCCATTTCATAAACTCACACGGTAAGTTAATGTTCAGGCGTAGCACGCTAACTGTCTGAGTGGCTTTTGCCGCACCGATGGTAAAGGGCGTGATGAAAGGCTTCTGACGTGAACGAGTGATTCATCAAGATCTACCAGTGTGACTTACTCAAAGCTGCATGCAGACATCTCTGGACATTTTGCATATATCTAGCATATATATAATGCTAATTGCTGTTCAGGAACTGAAATAGGTATCTGCAAGTTGTTGCTACTCTTTTTGCTAAAGAAAACAATTTGCAACCTATTTGTTATAAACTGTGCGAGCTTTTGGTTTTTCCCTGTCGCTTATGTGTAGGCCTCTGACCTGTTAACAAGTAACACCAATCTGCTTTATTCAGTGTCATTATACTAAAGTAGTTGGTGAGCAGACTCTGGAGGGATAAGGGCCAACAGCTCAACAGAAAAACCAAGCAACGCTGCAGGCTGGAAGACCCTCTCTCATCAGAGAGAGAGAGAGAGAGACTGAGAGAGAAGAGAGGAGACCTTGCAGAGGAGCGAAGCAAGGTGGGAAAGAGGCAGCAAGGGCGGCGGGCTGCAGGAAGGGGAACATGCTCCCTCCTCATCTCACAGGTATTCCTCGCTGACTTGCCTCTCTGATCTGTGGTCTCTTTACTTCCTTGCGGTGCTAGCGGAGCTCTTATTTCTGCTCCCAACCGAACTGGTTTCCGGACCATTTCTTGGCGGTTCTGCCTGATTTGTGGTGGATCTGACTGGTTTCTTGGCTGCCGGCTTGGTTTTTGAGTTGATGGGGTGCTGAGATTTGCGGGTGCATTTCAGGGCGGAGGTGAGGTGGCGCCTGCAGTGTGTGCCCTGTTCCAAATCCTTCCTTCAGTTTGCTAGAGCGAAACTTATGTTGGATATGCGTTGGTTAATTGTTTGTTTTTTTGCTTCTTATGATCATGTCTGAATAATCCTTGTGAATTCACAAGTGCCAACTGTGCCTGGTTGGTTTATGGTTAGGGAAAGGAGCTGATTTGGACAGGGACCCTGCAAAGTTGCAGCTCCGTTGGATTTAAGTAAAATTCATGTAGCACGGATTTGCATGCAAGTAGTTAAGTAGTTTGTACACGATTTATTCCAAGAGAATAATTCGTCTTACATATACCTATTTTGTGGGATTCTGAGAAAACTGGAGGTAGGAAGAGGCGAAGAACTAGTGACCTTAATATGCAGCGCTAAAATTCACTAATGGACCTATTGGCAAAATTAAAGTAGTCACGAAGAACTCGTCTCCGGCTGTTTGTCACATAGTTTCGTTTGTCAAAGATAATCGCGGTTAGGAAGAGATGCAGATGTGTTTGAATGAAGAAGTATCGGAGTTTCGGAGGGAGCTGCTGAGTTGATGCATGGCACTGATGCAAAATATTACTAGCTAACTTACTATTTTAGATCATGTGCATGGCTAAGTTACACATCTCAGATGATCAGTTTGTGTGGATTTGAGGGTCTGATACTCTGATATCTGCCCAATGGCTGACTTAAATTTCTTTTTCATGAATATGGCTGAAGGTTGATCGTAATATTATATTTTTCTAAATAATCTGTTCCATATTATGGAGACTGCATTAGTTTGAAATCTCATTACTTTTTTTGGGGGACTGACCTGTGTTTATATTTGGACAGTATGAACTGAAAAACAAGAATTGAGAATTTCCATGAGATGAGACGTAAGGAGAAATCTCCAAGATGTTGTTCAATTTGATTTTTTTGCGATTCCTTGGTCCTTAATAATGTCTTTAGTTATCTAATTTTTTTGTACCTAGAATTTTAACGCCTGTTGTGTCCTTCTGCAGAAAATGGCACGATAATGATTCAATTTGGTCATCAAATGCCTGATTACGACTCCCCAGCTACCCAATCAACTAGCGAGAGTCATCAAGAAGTGTCTGGAATGAGCGAAGGAAGCCTTAATGAACATAATGATCAATCAGGTCTGGCTCATACCCATTCTATTGTATTATTACAGAATACTGGCATATCATATCTCTCAAAAAAGAATAAGGTTAAAGAAAAAGGTGTTTTCATATTTGCAAATCGGGTGCATATGTACAATAAAAGTTATTTGACGCTCCGTTTTTCCTTGTATTGATTCTAGGTAATCATGATGGTTACTCAAAGAGTGATGAAAATAAGATGATGTCAGCTTTGTCTCTTGGCAATCCTGAAACTGCTTATGCACATCCAAAACCTGACCGTAGTCAGTCCTTTGTGAGTTCCGATTGTCGCAGTCCTTGATTAATTTTTAAGTTCCAATCATGCACTCTCTAGTTCTCAAAAGGCAATCATGTAAGTGAGATGCTTACATTTTCAGGCTATATCATACCCGTATGATTCATACTATGGTGGTGCAACGGCAGCTTATTGGTCGCATGCTATTGTAAGTGATCTATATGCATCCAGCCTGTTCTTTCATTAACTCCTGCTTTCTGGTGCTAGATGTCCTTTATCCACTTTGCTAGCCAATGTTGTTCACTACCTTTTTGGGTCCAACTTGGAGGACGCTTTCTGTGCATGCATGTGTGCCTTGAGTATTCTGCACCAGTTAACAGGAATATCTATTGACACAGCATGCAGTATACTCCGTCCGTCCCAGAACACTATTCGTTTTGGATTTTCTAGATACATAACTTTTGCTATGTATCTAGACACAACTATATATCTAGATGTATATCCAAAGTTATGTATCTAGAAAAGCCAGAACGAATTGTATTTTGGGATGGAGGGAGTATTATCTGCGCTTGTTTTACCCTTGTAATCACCTTGCTTAATTTTACTGAGTTATCCAAGCATTCTTGTAACCATTTTTACTTTTTAGTCTGCATGAGTCTGTCATTGTTATTCCCTTGGTCACAGCTGCTCGTTTCTGCTAGTTCCAGTATAGTTTGGCATTGATAATTAGAGTTATAATCTCATATCTGGTCTCATTTCCAAATAATTAAGCAGATGCACCCCCAGCTTGTGGGCATGGTTTCGTCCTCTCGAGTGCCATTGCCAACTGAACCAGCTGCCGAAGAACCCATTTATGTAAACGCAAAGCAATACCATGCAATTCTCCGGAGGAGGCAGCTCCGTGCAAAGTTAGAGGCTGAGAACAAGCTGGTGAAAAATCGCAAGGTATGATTTCATCGCTATCATTCCCTTGTTTTAAAAGATGGCATGAGATTCATCCAGTGTCCCCTTTCCCAGCATGATAAGTTAGCTCTGAACCTGAAACACGACATTTGTGCAGCCGTACCTTCACGAGTCTCGGCACCTTCACGCCATGAAGAGAGCTCGGGGAACAGGCGGGCGGTTCCTGAACACGAAGCAGCAGTCGGAGTCCGCCGGCACTTCGGACGCGCAGCGCCTGAACGGCGGCCTGTTCACGAAGCACGAGCACAGCCTTCCGCCCGGCGATCGCCACTACCACGCGAGAGGGGGAGGCGCGTAAGGAGCCACCCCCCTGGCAACTCATCCTTGGCTTATCAGCAGCGATTTCGACTTGGCTCTAGCCCTGAACTGGAACCTGGGGTTTCCGCAACTGTAACTAGTACTAGGTGTGTCTGAAATTGGTGGTCGTTCGTACTTAGGACCTGGCATAACCTGGCAACTGGCATGCATGCGTCTTTTGTTTGGGTCGGTCTGTGATTCTGATCCGTGGAGCCGAGCGGAGGCAATGCAGGCGCGAATGCCAGTTCGATGGTGAAACTGAAACTGAACTGGCTGTGTTTTAGGATGGTGACTGCTCTCTAATAATAAGTAAAACCCATTCTGTATGGTGCATTGGTGCCTCGCGTTTTTTTTTTTTCCTCTGTTGGCCGATGATTGGTGTTGCGGCGTCGGTGAAGCGATCAACGGCGCAACACCAATCATTGAGCATCATTGTCGACACAGTTTATTGGTGAAGCCTCCACACAGCGTGCGAGCGTTGATCTTTGTCTCTCTTTTTCCCCACACCGTACGTACCTGTGTGATCGAGGTATAATAGCGGCCCATCCATCCAGGAAACGGCGTACATCGCCATTGCTAGCACGAGGATGAGGAGGCCGCGACGACGACGAGTCCATCCATGGCGACTTGGCGACGCATCACGCACGCACCTGGGCGAATTGGGCCCGCGACGAACGAACCCGAAGCACGAAAGGGACGTGGAGACTGCAGAGGCGTCCGTCCGCACGAGCAGAAACCCAGCGGGCCGTGGAAGCTTCGGCTTTTCCCGGCGGGTGGTGCGCGAGGAGTCTAGAGCGAGGCAAAGCGAAGAACATTCCACGCGGAAGGAGAGGAAAGTGGAGGAAAACCGGCGGACGTTACGGCATCACGGGTTCACGGCAACGCGGACAACCGGACAACTGAACTGATGGTCAACCAAAATACTATAGCGTTTGAAGATCCGTTATGTGCGCGTCAACCATGCTGGAGCCCAGCATCCAAGCGCGCATGAGTGGCATGACCAGAAGCCCTCAGCTGAGCCGAGCCCATGCACTGCTGACAAACTGATCCCGGCATCCCTGTGATGCTGTCTAGGAGTACTGACTAGTTCACAATAATAATCACATAATGGAGCTTAGCGGCCAATAATCGTGTGACGCGGAGTACCATTTTAGTATTTCTTTTAACATGGTGCGTGTCGGCACCAAATCAAATCATCATGGCTTATTGGCTTTCTCGCGAACGAATGGAACGGAACCAACCTAACCACTCTCATTTTGGTACCCTCAAGGCCTCGAGAAGAGGAAAACAAAGGATCGATGGAACGATCGGGCAGTTCGGTTCAGACTTGGTTGCGTTAACAAAACCGCATGATTGGGTGCACCAATGCCTGCGCTGCGCTGGAGCCGCCGGCGGCCGTTCCCGTCTCGCTCTCACGACTTGACGAGCCCGAAATCCGTTCCCATCCAGGCATCCAGCAGCAACAAGTTGTAGTTCCGCGAGATGGTCAGCCACATGGCACGTCCGCTCGGTGTCCCGATCGACGACCGAATAATCAACTTCTGCCGGCTTATACGCCACGACGATAAGATAAGGCGACTTTGTTTGTTCATGCAAAGTTTTAAACCTAGCCGTGCCTTTCGCATACACCATCCTGACAAGTATTCCCCCGGACGTTACTAGAAAGCTGGTTTCTCCGCCGAAAATGCTGTGCACAACACCGTGAGTCCGTGAACGCTGCCACGTCCCCGACCGACGTCAAGCGAGCTGAGCGCTCTCACAAAACGCCCCGTGCTTATCCCCTTGGCCCGGCACCGCCACGCTATAAAAGGCCAAACCAAACACGCCCACCTCAGTTTACCCATTGCCGAAGCCGGCGAAAACGAAACCAAAGGCCACCGCGTGCCGCACGCGACGCGCAGGCGCAGCTACCTCACCTCCTCTCGTCTCCGCCATCCACACGCCCTGACGCCCACGGGGAAAGAAAAGGGAAAAGGAACCCCACCACCACAACCAGACGCTGGCCGTGCCGCCCCCACCACACCACACCACACCAGAAGCGGCAGCTACCAGCGAGCTACCTCGCCTCTCGCCTTCTTCCGTCCCGGCTAGTCGGCTACGTCGCCTCGGTAACGCAACGCGATCGGGGCGGCCGAGATCTGGGGGTTGCCTGGCCGCCTCTTCGTTTAATCTTGTGGGGGCCGATCGAGGAGGCAGGCGCGCTTCGCTTCGCTTCGCTTGTCCTCGTCGGAGATGCTGCAGCTGCTGATGGCGCTCGCCTTCTCGGCGGCGCCGCTGACGCTCTACGTGCCGCCCGTGCGGAGCCTAAGCCTCTTCGTCGAGGCCATGGAGGCCGTCTACCGCGACTGCGCGCCCTACTCCCACGGCGCCGTCATGCGCTTCCGCCTCGGCCTCTCCCGCATCCTCGCCGGCCTCGCGCGCGCCCTCCGCTAATCGGTCCATCGCCCTCCTCCGTCGTCGGATACTCGGATTCGTCGCGCCTCCTGCCGGCCCTGCCTATGCACACGACACGCCCGCGCCGCGTATGTATATGGTACTGCATACAAGACCCTGCCCGTGTTCTTCCTTTTCTTCCTCCTCCTCCCTCTTTTCTGCCTTTTTCTAGTAGGTTCTACTGGTAGCCCAATCCTTATGTAGTTGTAGCAGTTAGTTTTGCAATCTATTTGTTTTCTCCTCTCTTTTTCCCCCTTCCCCTCTCGATGAGGATTTGGTGTACCAAGCATGTAGACCTGCTGTTGATGATCTGTCCAAAAGGGAGATAAGATTTTGTGAGAGATGATGAGGGAATGGATTAAGCATGTAGACATGTGTATTTGTTTGGGATGTGAGTGAGTTTAATCCCCCTAATAGGAACCTGATGTCCTGTGTATATTCGTCGTCTCTTGGTTGGCAATGTTCGGCTTTGCTCGACATGGAAACGGAACTCTTGTTTATTTGTTTGTTTCACCATGATCCACGTTCCATTTCTGACTGCAGAAGCTCCACCTTTTTGGTTTGATCCATGTGTTCGATTCCCGTTTTCTACAAACAACAAGAGCAAATGCCAAGGAACGGCCGCCGCGGCGGGATGTTTCCCCCAAAGTTCCCAGCTCGTAGACGGCAGGAACGAGGAAGACACAGATTTTGGAAGAAAGCTGTGTCGCGACTGATTGGCCACGGCACAATGGTTTGACGAGCTGGCTCGCCGCTCGTCCCATTGTCTGTCCAATGGCAGGTGACGGCGACCTCTCGCCGACGCGGTAGCCATACGGGTGGTCACTGGTCAGCGAGGCGGCCATTTCCGATTTCCCCCACACAACTCAACACAACACAGTGCCAGTGTGCCAGCAATGGTACGGTGAGCCCCCCAAATGGTGTCAGAGGGAGATTAGTGTTCTGTCGGAGAGATGGACCGTACGAATATTTTCCACCCTGATTGATAGCCAAAGATACCAATATTTTTGAGATATCATCTGAGAAAAATAAAACAACGGAGCCGTCATCATCAGCGAAAGCTTCTATACTTGCTCTTCTAGAACTCACGCATCACCTCATTATTTTAATTCTAATTACCCCATCGCGTTGAAGCAGCCACATGCCGCGGCGTGTACTGGCTGCGACCTCGGATTGATTATAGCTGCAGCCTGCACCGTTGACCTGCACACGGAGAGCACGGGCGCCAACAAACACCATCTGGATTCTGGGCGTTCTGGAATTTGGGGAAGAAATGCGAAATGTTGCCCAAATCGAGGGTGGCCAAACCGTCGGATGCCAGTGGGCAACGACGTCGCGTGAGCCAGACGTGGTTGTTGTGCTCATAGTATTCCAAATGGGCGGCCCGGCACTAGCCCGGCCCTAGCCCGAAGAAGCACGACACTATCCGGCCCGACCCTATCAGGCATGATGGCACCATCGTGCCGTGCCGTTTTGGGTCGTCGTGCCTAACTAGCGGCCCAGACACGACACTAACGTCAATTTTTCGTGCCGTGCCGGCACTAAGCACGACGAGCACGAAATCTAGGCACGACACTAACATGCACTAATATGAAAACCCTTCACCAAATCAGCAGATAACCAATTTTCATCACAGCATATCAAATTCACCAGATCAGAGACAGGAAAACACTCAAAATTTGAAAAGTTTGATCTGGTGCAATGGCTGCCTCATTAAAAACCCATCTAGGTAAAACTCACACCGCGTGAGAAACCCTAGATAGGAAAAAAGAGTGCAGCCCAGCTCAATCAATTCAAATATAGTTCAAGTCTTCAAGGTTATTATAGACCATGTTCAGTTACAAAAATCAACCTTCAGTAGGACCATCTAGATATAACTCAGAGTAACATTCCTCTTCAAGTGCTTTGTCCTCCACCAGTTGCTGAAGCCTTGCATCTGCAGCTTCCCAATCCTTGGTGCAGGTGAGAATCTCCACCATATCTGGGCTCAATCGTCGCCGTAGCTCCTCAATGATCCTGCCAGTAGTACTAAAAACAGACTCTGAAGATACGGTAGAAACAGGTACAGTCAAAACATCTCTAGCTAAGATTGAAAGGACAGGATAAGTAAGTTTATGTTCATGCCACCAGCTGATGATGCTAAAATTATCACCAAATTCAGAGACAGTGTCACTGTCCAAGTAGGTAGTCAGTTCATTACCAATACCCAAAGAAGCTCCAGCTGATGCACTAGTGGCGAATGCTTGCCTTTCTAGCATCGCAAACCTTAACATGCCGCAAGAGATGGCCAGTACCAATAGTAGAACGACCAGCATAAACATGGCCACAATGAAAGCATTTGGCACCGGTTCTTACCCTCTTACCATTGATGACCTCGTAGAGCTTCTCGAAGTCACTCCAAGCGTCGGAGGTAAGCTTCCGTTTCCTCCTGCCTTCGCCGTCGACAGGAGGGACGGCGCCGGTGGGCGAGGGAGGGACGCCTTGGCCGACGGCGGTACCGCCATCGCCATCACCGACCTCGATTGGAACACTAGCAGATCCAAAGAGCTCTTCCCGATCCGCTTCGAGGTCACTCTCGTCATCGCCACGCAGGCCTTGCATACGAAGGTCCTCGTTGATGGAGTGACCCTGCTCCTCGTCCTCACCGTCGCTGGACATCGTTCGAACGGAGCACCAGAGCGGCCGAGCCGGCCCCCTGGTTCCTCAACGCCTGCAACAAGAAGAACAAGTGAGCAAAGAGTAGAAGTGGACGAGATCTAGGGTTAGGGTTAGAGGATGAAGCTCTTACCGACGATTCTGGAGCACCAGAGCGACGGTGAGGTCGACGAACCACAGATCCAAGCAGGCGATGACAAGAATCGACCGGCAAACTACTGGATCTAGAGTCAAACGAGTCGAATCGAGCTCGAGCTCGGGCGCCGTCAAGAGGAGACAAGGAGTTGAGGACGAGAGAAAGAGAGGGGCAACGGCCGGATGCGAGAGACGGGTAGGGTTTCGGGGGGCGCCGGTGGCTTGCGGCTTTATATAGCCCCCCTCCAACGGCTGGATCCAACGGTCGGAATGACCTGGATCCAACGGCCGGGAGAAGGGGAGGGGGAAGCAGGCTGCTGGGCCAATGGATGTGTAAAATTTAATGGGCCGCCATCGGGCCGACCCATTTTCGGGCCGTGCCTCGGGCCGGCACTATGGGCCGGGGTGGCGGCCCAAGCACTAACGCCCCATTGGGCCGGGCCGGCCCGTAGCACGATCGACCGTGCCTCGGGCCAGGCTAGGGCCGTGCTTTTTAGTGCCGGGCCTCGGGCCGCCCATCGGGCCTGGCCCATTTGGAATACTATAGTTGTGCTCGCCTTCGAGTAGCATCTCAGGAAATCGCCTCCGGGACCCTCACGAAGGTTCCTGTCAGAAGCAAGAAGGCAGATTGGCAGGGTCGAGCACCCTTCCCTTCACGAGCTTCTCTGATTAACAGACCTTTTCTTTTCTGCTAGTATATCAACAGAAACTCAAATTAACTTGTAATAAAATTCCTCTAAAAACAGAGCTTGAGATCTTCACTCTGGTTAGCGTAGCACGAAACGTGAGCACCGACAATAAGTTTAGATACAATAAGTTTTTCTTATTCAATAAATTTTTCCTATTCACCTCTCACGGAACAAATCTGGCGGCACCGACAGGTACACCGTACACCTTGCACCCACGCGACGCGAAGTACGTACTACATTACATATGCTAGTTGTCCACTCCGATACACGTATGATTTGCCGAATGGCCACTAAAATTGAATCATGCTCTATCGCTCATCCTGATGAGTACAAGTTATTACAAAGTCGTGTCGTCAGTATTATCTCTGTATAGTTTACGGCACCACTGCTGACTACTAAATCCAGACCTTTCCACTCAGCCAATGGAGTGCACAGATCATCGTGTGCTTCCCCGCTAGATCGGGAAATAGCCACCAACGGGTCAGCCCATCAATCTGTCTTTCATCCGTGCATAGACAAGGACCCTCGAGGCCTCGACAGCAACTTCTATCCGGAAGCAAAGCTGTTCAGTCCGAAACGCAAGCTTGCCAACAACGAACGTGCCACTATGTCATCTTTCCAATAAACACCTGGAGCTCCCTTCCTGGGGGCAACATGACGGTGGTTTCTGGAACACCCCCGGTTCCTGAACTGGACGGGGCTCGAGAAACTGCTGGTCTTTGCAGGATGCTGGTGCAGTCAGGAAAAGGCCACATAGACTGGGTACCGTCAGGGCACTTTGATTGCCTCTTGCTCTGGTTTAACTATGTGTTCCAAGTTGATGATCCTTATTGGCTTCCCTAGGATCGACTTGTCCTCCAATTTAGCGATTTCGAGCGCCCTTGAGCAGATCGGAAAGCTCATTTCGTCCCACGAATCCAGAATTATGCCTGACCCCAGGCATAAATCTTCACGGTAGAACGCTGCAAACTGACCAGCTGCTAAACCCTGGTCATCCTCAGACAGACGCACCACCAAAACATCTCCATTTTCCTCGGTATGCTCTTTTGTCACGGTGCAATCGTGGAATTCAGGGCTATGCCGTACCTGAGCAATCAGAATTTTTCATATTAGCATTTCACAACATAAACCAGTAAATCCACACAGGAACATACTACGAGTGTTGACATAAAACAAAAACGTTGAAACAGACACAATTTGATTAAGAGAAGGATGGAGATTGACCACACATCAGTTGGAAGCTGTTCAACCTCTGTTGTCAATTTGTTTAATCAATTTTGAGGTAATCAGTTTCAAACTACTTCAGCCACATTCAAACATCAGGGATCAACAAGATCATACTCCCATGTATTGACCCCACACTCCCCAAATGCAAAGACCCATATATTCTACACTTTCAGATTTTCAAGCCATCAACTGTTAAAACAAGGGAGCACAGGCACATTGCACGTGCCGATGACTACAGCAGGAAGATTAACCATGTAACCACTTATTTTTATCCAAAAAAATAATGGGGCCTATTTGATGCTACAATGTAAAACAAGGATATTAATGCCAGATCACTCAAAATTAGTTCATCAGTCAACTGATGCATTTATTCAGCTTATCACAGTTGTATTTATGCAAAATCATCCATTGTAACTTGTACCGAACAGGTCATTATGACATGATGACATCCAAACAAGACCAGACAGAAAAAGGCCAATAACCATGTATCTACTGCCTTTAAGCTACCGTATGGCACCCTGTTACCTTGCATTTAAGAAATTCACTATTTCCAGGTCCAGAATCATCAAACCAGTTTAGTGACCCAGCACGAAACGTGCGCCTCCGCTTATCCAGCGTATAGTAATTCCTTGATACGAAAATCACATTGTTGTGAACATCTTTCGCAACTACGTACCTGCAAAAGATACGAAGCCATTCAAGTAAAGATCTTCAGGATGAACCAAAGCATACACATTACATGATCAGGAAAATTTTTGCCATGCACAACTTCATAGGGCAGAGTGGTAAATTTTACTAGATCGATAGTTGTCTAACAAGCTGATAATATGCAAGTATATAGAGATTGAGTATGCACCAGAAGGCTGGACATACCAAGGTCCTCCAGCAAGCCGCAATCCTTGGCGTTGACCGATTGTATAGAACCAAAAACCCCGGTGGTTCCCTAGGTAATCTCCGGATTCAGCTTCCAATATGATTCCCTCCATCTCACCTATATGTCTTTCCACAAACTCACTGAACTTGACCTAGGAACAGATACTTGTTTAGCTTCATAATGATATACTCCGTAATTATCAAGAACATTGATCCCTAAGATCCAGGTACAATGTTTACCTTTCCAAGAAAGCATATCCCTTGTGAGTCCTTTCTACCTTGATTAGGAAGGTCCATTTGAGTAGCCAGTCTGCGCACCTCATCCTGCATAATAAGGCACAAAAAACATTAATAAAGAAAATCGTGACATTTGGCCCATGGTGTCTAGGTTTGTTATTGAAAATCCACCAAACCTTTGTAATACATCCTAGCGGGAAAAGAAGCCTTCTTAGTTGAGACTGAGATAGATGAGAGAGAAAATAGGTCTGATCTTTGATCTGTAACCAAAAAAGAGAGAGAGAATCATTCTCAAAAGGCAGATTCATACGACAGCGTCAAACAAAGCTAACAATCAAACTATACCAGTACTACAATCCAGTTCCCCTATTGGTTTAAAGACAGAATTAGCAAACTGGCATCAAAATTGGATCCGACGAGACTGAATTATCCATCTGAGTGGGGGGATGCGCGAAGTACCTTATCCTTTGACAATTGTAGTACCGATGGCGCTTCAGTATTTTCAACAGAAGGATGAACTACATGTGCATAGTGTCCTGAAGCTATGTAGTCAAATCCCAGATTTTCGATAGCTTCTAAGAAAGCCCCTGCACAAATAAAAGTAACAAAAACATCATATTTAGACAAATGAACATCAACATAAATTCAGAATTCAATAGTAGAATAGATATTGACATCAAACTACAATGCCCATACCAAACTTTATTCTTGTATTGCAAAGAACATCAGGATTTGGTGTATGGCCACAGCGATACTCGTTGATCATATGCGATACCTAGATGTCAAATTGATGGTCTTTATCTTAGAATAAAAGTGTATTGCACAAAGGTCAGGATAAAAAAAGAGCTTAAATGAAGCTTACTCACCACATGGTTCCAATATTCATCAGACAGATGGACTACCTCCAATGGCACATCAATCTACAAAACCAGACAACAATCCCTCAGTCAATGTAAGCCAAAATTAGTCGGGACACACATGCTGAACACTAGATATTCAATGAAACACCATCTTCCATCTGAAATTTGGACGATACCTTGTCACAAACAGCTTGTGCATACTTTAAATCCTCGTCCCACGGGCATTCGGACCAAAAGTTCCTGAAATCTTCCTACAAATTATAGGACCAAGTTTTTTTTTTTATCATAATTATAGGACCACCCTGCAGCGTAGCATTTCCAGTACTAATTTGAAATTTTGAATGGTAAACGTGATTAGCTTAAGCGCGCACCTGGAACCAAATCTTAAGGTAGAACGCGGTGCAGCGGTGGCCGGCAGCGTGGAGGAGGCGAAGCGCGACGCTGCTGTCCACCCCGCCGCTCACCAGCACCGCCACCCTCAGCGGCGCCCTGCCCGCCACCGCGCACCGCGTAAGGTGCTCATCCAACGCAACCGCATCTCCCTCCGCCTCGGCGCTGGGCGCCGCCGCCGCGCCGGCAGGCGCAGAGGACGACAGGCCGCGAAACGGCGGCGGCGGCAGGCGCGATCGGAGCAGAGGTTTAGGGTTTAGCAGGGGCCGGCGCCGGAGGAGCGGGCGGAGGGCGGGGAGGGTGGAGGCGACGACGCGCAGCATGGGTGGTGGTGCTCGCCTCGAGCTCTCGGCGGCCCGCGTCGCGCTTCTCGCGAGACTGGATTGGGTCTGTTCAGCGGCGAGCGTTTCAGAGTTTCAGACTTTTGGCTCAGGGAAGGAGAAGGCAGAAAGCGTATTCAGCGTTGTCTCTTAAACTCCGTCTCCTTATCTGGAAGACGGTTCTACATTTTGTATTTTGGTATGGGCAAATTAGCCTTCGGTTTCTCTTTTCCACGGTACGGCCGTTTGAGCGAAGTTATTCGGGAATTTTTTAAATGAGACAGATTGTCAAAGTTGGAGTAAAAAAAGTCAAACGATTTATAAATTGAGATAGAGAGAGTATATGATTTTTTTTCATTGATTCAACCTAGGGCGGTATTCGACAAGCATGATATCGTTCTTTCTTAATAACAGATGGATATGCGTTAATGCTTTTTGCCCAATTGTTAAATTCTTAATTCAAAATAAATCTGTTTGATGTACACTAAATAAACACTATCTTACCATAATTTGAATCATAATTTTCTAAGCTTCTGCAAGATTATTTCAATTTTTAGAATTTTTCTATGTATAATTATTTTATAAAATCCTAAAAACGTTAACATCATTTCTAACTGAGGGTCAGACAAAAGACAACGTATCCTATGGAAACCAACCTCTTCATGGAAGCTATGGAAACTAAAATATGGGCCACACGATGTTGATCCAAGGGTGCGACTAGATTAGGTGGGAGGGCTGATCTGCAAAAACGTGTTGCAAATCACTCCTCCCACCTCCCCTGAGTTTTGCAAATCACCCCTTCCATCTGGTCTAGGCGAGCCCTTAGATCAACATCGTATGGTCCATATTGAAGTTTGTATAGTTTCCATAAAAAGTTAGTTTCTAGCCGACAAAAAGTTAGTTTCCACCCGACATGTCCCTAGAAAAAAAACCCATGACTCGTCTGCTCGATATGCTTGAATTTATGTCTTTTGTTAACGAGCGGAGTAGCTCTCGCTTCTGGGCTTCTGGCTCAGCCTCCTCGCGAGCAAACGAGCCGTGGACGGTCATCAGCCAAGCCCAAACGAGCCGTGACGTCAGCCAACTCTGGTGGGAAAGTCGTCGGGATGAGTCGACGGCGACGGGAGCGTCAGCTCGCGAGCTAAACGAGGCTGGAGTTGAGAGCCGACCCGACCCGTGCAAAGTACAAAGGGAAGGCAAGCACCAGCCGACCGAGCCCCGTCCTAAAACCCTCGAAGAATCATGTCACTCTCCACACTCACCCACCCGGCCGCCGCCGCCGCCACCGCCGCCGGGAGCGGGAAATCCCTTTCCCCTGGTGCCCCGGCGGCGAAGTCGGTGGTGCGTCCGCCTAGGACACGTCCCCTTGCCCCCGCCGCCGCGTCCGCTGCTACCGCGGCTGTTCACGCGGATTTCGCGGAGGATAGGGTTTCGGCGCTGAGCCAGGTCTCCGGCGTCCTGGGGTCGCAGTGGGGAGACGAGGGAAAGGGCAAGCTCGTCGACGTGCTCGCCCCTCGCTTCGACATCGTCGCGCGTTGCCAGGTGAGGAGATGGGATGCGATTCGTTTTCTTCTGTGCTCATCCGTGCCTGAGGCACTACTGTGCTCTGCTATGGTAAATTTGGTAGTTCGCGGTGCGAATCGATGGGGGCTTATTTTCTAAATTCGCGTTCGACGATGAAAGAGTGATCTAGAATTCACTTTCGTCTGGTGTTATTGTTGCATCCCTCCTGCTGGCAAATATTGGACAATATAACTACCATTTATGTAAAATTTGTAGAAGAGGGTAAAATTCCAACCTAATAGTTCCATACAGTTTTATGGATTTGTAGATTGTGAATTTTTACACCTTCTGGATGTTGTCTACTCTGCACCTTTTCTCTGGTTACATGAGTGTTAGGATGTTTGGCCTTGACAGATAAACACTTCACTAGAAGACTGAGAGATGAACCAGTGATAATTGCCATTTCTAGCATACTTGATTGTCTTGTCACAAATCATGCACAGAAATTGGGAGCTTGGGGCTATATGATTCAACTGGACAGATTATACATGTAGGGTAAATTCAAGCAAAGGACTATACAATTTTACTGGGTTGCGTAATAATCCTGCCTGCGTGTCATATCATGGAGAACTAATAAGCTGCAATCTTTGATGTTATGTTGGGCAAAGTGCTGATATGCTAGTTGCCTTGTGTTCTTAAAGCAAACAGCTGTAAGTTACTTAGTTTATGCAAAGCTCAACAATTCACCCTTTTTTTCTTTTTGCATCTTCTAGTAATCTATGTACTATTGTACATGTAGTTTGTCAGTAATGTGTATGTACTATTACCTCTGCTTCTGGGGATCATTATGTAGACAGTCGCTTATTCGTTTGCTTTTTGATTAATTTCTGTGATGAATGTTTCCTAAACTCAAGAGTTTCCTTTGTTTACGTAATTAGATTTTCTGTTCCTAATATCTGTACACTTCACATGAAGTTCTTGGAACACAGCATAAAGCAGTCAGCATCAGCAGCATTATCTTACTTTCCACCATACTGTTACAGGGGGGAGCAAATGCTGGACACACCATCTACAACTCTGAAGGCAAGAAATTTGCCCTTCATCTTGTTCCATCTGGTATTCTCCATGAAGGTACACTCTGTGTTGTTGGCAACGGAGCAGTGATCCATGTTCCAGGTTTCTTTGGAGAAATTGATGGCCTCGAGTCCAATGGAGTCCGCTGTGACGGAAGAATACTGGTCTCTGATCGGGCACATCTGCTGTTTGATCTGCACCAGGCTGTAGATGGACTTAGGGAAGCTGAGCTGGAAAATTCCTTTATAGGGACAACTAAGAGAGGCATTGGACCTTGTTACTCTAGCAAGGTAACTCGAAATGGACTGCGAGTCTGTGATCTGAGGCACATGGACACTTTTGGGGATAAGCTTGATGTCTTGTTTAAAGATGCTGCTTCGAGATTTCAAGGCTTCCAGTACAGCAAAAACATGCTCAAGGAAGAGGTAGAGAGGTACAAGAGGTTTGCAGAGCGATTGGAGCCCTTCATTGCTGATACCGTGCATGTGTTAAATGAATCTATCCAACAGAAGAAGAAAATTCTTGTTGAGGGCGGCCAAGCAACTATGCTGGATATTGATTTTGGTACTTATCCATTTGTGACTTCTTCGAGCCCTTCAGCTGGTGGGATATGCACTGGCCTTGGGATTGCCCCAAGGGTAATTGGTGACCTGATTGGAGTGGTAAGCTAAAAACCACTTTAACTATATAGTCCTCTCTCACAATGTAGTGCTTATATGTTGTACACACTTTACATGCAGGTCAAGGCTTACACATCAAGAGTAGGTTCTGGTCCTTTCCCAACTGAACTATTTGGAGAGGAAGGTGATCGCCTTAGGAAAGCTGGAGCGGAATTTGGCACCACAACAGGTCGCCCAAGGCGATGTGGCTGGCTTGACATTGTTGCACTGAAGTACTGCTGCCAGATCAATGGGTTCTCATCACTTAATCTCACCAAACTTGATGTTCTGTCTGGGATGTCAGAAATTAAGGTGGGTGTTTCTTATAACCAAGCTGATGGACAGAAGCTACAATCCTTCCCTGGGGATCTTGACATCCTGGAGCAAGTGCAGGTAACCTTTGACATGCACTTCTGTTCACATATATGTTTCCACAGCCAGATCAATTGAATAGCAAGGCCTCATATATACCTTTTCTTGTGGTTTAGGTCAACTATGAGGTGCTGCCAGGTTGGCAAAGTGACATTTCTTCTATTCGAAGTTACAATGAACTTCCTCAAGCTGCTCGCCGCTATGTGGAGAGGATAGAAGAGCTTGTTGGTGTTCCAGTGCATTACATTGGTGTTGGACCTGGGAGGGATGCTCTCATATACAAGTAAAAGCCACTTGGTCCTCGATTGGTGAAGAAATCGAGCCCTAACTAGCCTCGAGCATTTTGCTCCATTATTCGTCTTTGTTGCCGTGGTAGCTGTGATACAGCGAAATTACTGACTGGTGGAGTGATCCAGTGCGCGCAATAATAAAGCACCTGCTGAAACATCAGCTAAGGCGAATAAGGATGAGTCGTTTGCACTATGTTCGACTCCACCAATTGTTGGGTGGTCCATCATATATTTTGCACTAATTGTGAACCATGCCTGATGGTGTAATGTAATATGCCATTTCGGTTTCTGGTTGAAAATGAGATACCTGTTCGATATATGCGCATTCTTATTTCATTTTTCCTTTATTTCGTTTAAGTTTGTTGGCACACTTGAGATGTCGAAACGTTGTTCGAGAGAACGAATTATCAGCTATCCGAAGATGCATGGTTTTCTCTGTAAGCTTGAGAAAAACAGATCCAGTTCATCAGAAATTGATGAAAGTTCATCATGCCAAACTCATCGCTCAGAATCAGATTCGTACATGAACTTGAAATGTAAAAAAAGTAGCGTACATGCAGATAGGCAGTAGCAGTTGCATGGACTCTCAAGTCTCAGGTTACACATCCCAGACAGGGATGGGAAGGCAGCTTCCGAACTGGTCGACCTCATGCAGATCATCCATCTGAAACCCTCCATTCACACCAACGGCGCCGGCGTGGCCTCCAGCGATGTCGTTGAGGTCGGCGGCCAGAGCGTCCCAGTCGAACTCGCCATTGCCGCCGAAGCCAACGTCGCCATCACCGTGAAAGCTCCCTTTGTTAATGGCCGTGCCGTCCTCGTCGGCCTCGAGCACGCCGATCTGCTGCAAGAACTCCCTGAGGTCGAGCTGGGGCTTGTCGTCGACGCCGGTGAAGGCGCCCTCGCAGCTGGGCTCGGTGTCGTCGTCGTCGGCCATGGCCACCGCCTGCTCCAGTGCTTGGAAGCAAGACATGGTCTGCGCCGGCGGCGGCAGAGACTCGCCGTGGCCAGCGACGCCGCCGCCATTGGTGACGGCGGCGGAGCAGGGAGAGGTAGAGGCCGGGATGAGCTGCTGGTGGGGAGCTTTTGGCGGCTTGGTGTTGTTGAGCTCCTGCAGCCTCTGGTGGATGACGTGGACGTTGTGCTGCGCGTTGAGGTTGAGGAGGCCATAGGCCGGGACGGTGGCCCTGGCGGAGGCCGCCGGGAGCCACCTGAGCCTCTGGTGCGCGGCGGCGGTGAGGGAGGCGGCGCGGAGGTGGGGGAGGTTGAGGAAGGCGCCGGGGCCGTAGAGCCTTCGGGCGGCCTCGTCGTAGGCGAGCGCGGCCTCCTCGGCGGTGGTGAAGGAGCCGAGCCAGAGGCGGGTCCGCTTGTTGGGCTCGCGGATCTCGGCCACCCACTTGCCCCACGTCCGCTGACGCACGCCGCGGTACTCGCACGCCGCGTTCTGTGGCCCGCCCTTGCCACGTGTCGGGCCCTTCTTCCACGCCCGCTTCCGCCCGCCGCCGACGCCGCCGACGTAGCTCTCCATCGCCGTCGACGACGACGACTACGATCAGCGAGCTCTTTCTTCTTCGATCTCTCCTGCACGAGGCCAAAGCGCCTGTCAGCTGCCTAGCTAGCATTCAGATGAGAAACCAACGACGACGACGACGAGGGTAATGGAACGAGCGAGACGTGAACCAACCTTGGCGGAGAGCGGAGGATTTGGAGTTTGAAATGGAGGGGAGGAGGGTTTTTGAACTGGATCGAGAGCTAGCTAGGAGTGTAGTGAAGTGGGTGAGGAGAGTGTGACGAAGGGCGCGGGGGTTTAGTAGGGGGTGGCGCGCGGGGGTGTGATCGGCACGCCATGGGTTTAAATGTTGTCACGGCGGGGAATGCATCATGCGCTCGGCGTAGACACAGTGTCGCGCCTTTTTCCAGACCTGTGAGCGTGAGCGGGGCTCTCGTCGATCGGAGGCGGCATGTGACCGTTGGGCATCTCTAGGAATGCACGGTGCTGTGTACTATTATTGCAAGCAAACAACAACAAAAAAAAAGATTGGTTTAATTTTCTTGATTTCATTCATGCTTTTCTGATACTGAGTGAGAGGTTTCTGGAATAACGTTTTTGTTTTGTTTTATTGGCCTTGAAATTGCAGATTGTGCTCGATCAAGGCAGGCTCCAGTAGATATGGAGCTCTGACTGAGCATGGAACATGGATGTGCACCGAGCAATGGTTTGATCGTTCTAGGACGTACGACGGGTGTCAAGAGGCGAGCACGTTGATTCGTCGCCATGGTAATAAGAGCGGCATGAATGCGAGGTATAAAGATCCACCTCACAGCATTCTTGGCTCTCACGAGCGCGCTCTTCACATGCTCCTCGTCCACGTCGGATGCATGCATCCATGCGATTCCTGCTCAGCCTTCCTGCCTTGTTTGACCGACGACTCTACCCTGCAACCCAAAGCACACACGGATAAGCATGCCCATGTTTGAAAATAGGAAATATGCTCTCCATGAAAAGGCACTTCAAAAAAAAAAAGAGAGAAGAAAAAGAAAACACGGCTAAATGATGCATGAAATCCAGTCGTTCCAGTATGCAGATGGACATTTTAATTTTGTTGTCATAATCACATATACACAACGAGGCTATTGCTTGATTCATGAAGAGAACCGACATTGATCAAATGCTTAATCATGGTTAATTTGCCCAGGGAAGAGATGCAACAGTGAACAAGAAAATCCGGCTCTTTCTCAGTGAGAGCAAGCGTTAGCTTGGCATTGCAAGCACGAGAGGTAGACAAGAGATGTAGCCATTAATGCTTTGATAGGAGTGGAAAAATCAATGCTAAACCGCAATTGCCCTTTTTTTAGCAAATGATCTGACAACTGTTTTTTTTATCAGTGAACCCTATACAGTACTCCGTATGCAAGAAATATCTCTAGCCCTCTTCCTAATGAGTATGTCCCTTTTCTTTACAATTGCAATGGTGCCTCACTAAACACTTTCAGGAAGTTCTCGAGCAGATGGTTGGCAATCCAGTTTCCTTCGTTTGCAGGAGACCTTGCCGCCAAGGGTCATTGTACAGTTTATGATGCAATACCTGTCAAAATCATTCTTTCTCAGCAAATATGAACACAGCAGAACAACAGTTCTAGGGCAAGAATGAAATGGGATACATTCTCTAATGGACACATGGTCAGGTAAAATTCTTGGTAATACTAAGGTTATAGGATTCACCAAAGCTTCTAATGAAAATACAAATATTGTTTTTTCAGATCTATCGGATGGTAGATGGTAAGCTCGATAGCATCCATACCAAAGGTTGAGGAGCAGGTTTCCTTTGAATTTTCTGAACCTACCTGTATAAATGTCGCAAAGACATCATCATCGTCAGGTAGTTTCGATACCTCAACAGACCAGGGTGCCTCTTCAGAGAACAGCCTTTTCTGTCTCTCTGCCTCTAGCAATATAGAGTCTCGATAGAAAAATCTCTGCCACATCTGGCGCACATTTCCAAGCATAAATTCTACTTGTGTTTCATTTATTCCCTGGTGATATGGAAACAGTAAGCATGCCGCAGGAGGGTATATATGTCCAAGAGAATAGAGGAAAATAGAGTAAAAATGTACCCGAAGTATTATTATGAGATTTGGTATGTCATCTTCCTGTACACGGACTGCAAAGCTGTTGTAGTTGAACACATTTTCATATGGCAGAAAAATTCCATCCTACAATCCAAGCCAAGAAAGTAGATATGTCTGAATAAGAGATCATATGATGAGATGTTCAGTCATGTCACAAGTCTATCCATAGCACATTACATGGTCCCTTGATACAGGACACAACACACAAGAAAAATGATGGTGTATACCTGAATTATGACAGGAATACATCCTTGAAGCATGCTGTCTTCCATACGCCCACTCCAGCCATCCCCTGGCAGGACACCACAGAAAACAGAGCTTGCTAGTTCTTCATAATATTTCTCAGTTCGTAAATAGGTAACTGTCACATCGGCTGCATGCTGCCTTCCAAGGTTTCCCTGCTTGTTTGCTGTGGAACCAAATTCAGCTGCTAGCTTCTGCCGAATCCCCATGCTATACCTGCACAATGCAATCGAAGCATATTTGCAAACAAATTCTCTCACATATTCACACGCGCACTGATAGATACATACGTGTCTTCTGGGCGGCCACGTTTGTATGCAGGACCTAGATTGCCGTTGAAATAGAAAAGTGTTGTACGGTTCCTCCTTGGCCTGCAAAGGTTGAATCGTAACAACGTTAAGGAACATAAATAGTTCATACTTCATATGATATGTCGCTAAGTATACAGATACCTTGCCCATAGTTTTAACCATATAGCCCCTGGGTCAGGTTGCTTCCATGCCGGAAGCACTAGATCCTTTCTTGGATCAAAGCATGGATGGTTGCCTCTTCTATCCAAAGGAATAGGATCCCAGTTGTCTGCCCAATAAGCAGTTGTTGAATTCTTATGTTTTGTGTTAGTGTTTCCCCAGTGGACAAGCATCATGCTGTTCCAGATTTCTTTTGGAGCATAGCAGGCACCTTCATCCCATGAAAAGAACTAAGTTGGAAAGCAGTTAGCACAGCTATTGAATAAGAACCAATAATCATTATACAGTTAATTTGATCCAAACATGAAACCCACCCAGATATGGTCTCTTCCCGAAGTCCGGTTCCAGTAAGGGTACTGCTGAGCTATGTGATCATATGCCATTCTATAGTACTCCAGAGCATGGTAGCTCCTGAGGCGCATGTCCCTCTAGAATTAAAACTCAAATTACTGGAGAACACTCAGACAACTGAAATACAATAATTGGATAACAATTCTCACCGGCATTAACATATGTGGAGCATCATCAGATCTAGTTATTAGACATGAATCAAGCACTGGCACGTAGAAATAATCAGCTTCTTCCCCATTAAGGGTGCGGTGAGGACTAGCAAGAATGCTCTCATAGAGTGCCATCTAAATGGTAAATAACACATTGGTCAGACCTGCTTGAGCTGGTAATTCATAACACTGTGAACATGGAACAGAAAAAAAAGCATATCCACTAACAGCCAAGATTAACAAACCCAAACCTGGGCACCATACAATTGCTCGGTCCACAAAGTCCTGTTCTTCTCATCATAAATTCTGTTCACACACTGGAATTTGAAATGTCTTCCCTGTGAAAAAAAAACATATTAATCTCAATGCTGCAACAGAGGTTTAAGAACACACACAAAAACATATGACATAGACTTACTTCAAGAAGATGGCTGTCAAACTCAGCTGGCAAATCGTATACATATATAAGTGGCCTTTTCTTCTGGACAATGGCCTTAACATTGATGGAGGCACTGTTTAGATTTTTCACCTCTGGCAAATTCACTGGTGGCTGGAGCCACATGGGCCAGTCATATGCAAGTGAATACGCTGATGTTATACTGCAATCAATCCCAAAATATCCACCGTCACACTGAAAAATACTCAATGAGATTACAGTTTACAAAAGTAAAAAAAAAATACAGCAAGTTAAATTCGACACAAGCAATTTCATATCTTTAGCTAAATAGTTTTCTCTGAGACATACCTGACAGAAACCACCACGGCAATGTCCATGTCCAGAACACTGGTTGATGCAACTGCATTCAGCACGTATCTCACAGAACTGCCCCCAGAGCCCATCATATTTGCAATCACATTGTTCTTTATAGTTCACTTTGGACGAATATGCATCATCAGGGACTACATTACACCATCCTAACTTACTTCTGTTTGTTGTGAATACGTTTTCCAGGTCGGGTGTTTTCCAATCAGTAAGCACTGGACCATCAGGTTTTGCGGGCAAACTATAAAGATGGAATGGAGAAGCTTAACAATACTAAAGTAACTCAAAAACAAAAAATCAAAATAAGTATCAGCGATAGTCTTACATTGTTTTAAAACCACAAGCTTCTGCCACAGGGCGATCTGGGTATTTTGTTCCTGGACCACAAAAGCACATTGCCCTGGTCGTGTCACAGTGAGCTGGACATGTGGAAACTATCCATAGTCCTGCAGGCCATTCCTGGGAACTCGGGAGGTTGCATTCCAATTTCAGAACCTCCTCGCATCCTTTCCCTGTATCAGTGAAGTTATACTTGTGACTTGAGTCTCGATTAGGAATACAGCACCACAAATCATTTTTTTTTTGCAGAAAAAAAATCAAAATGTTACAGGAATCTTTAGAGGCAAGAAAAAATATCAACATAAGCAAGGAAACTATACATATGTCTCCACTTTTCTACAGTGCATAACATCCATGTTCTTCCATTTTACATAAAAGAGTTTTCCTTCTTTTCTTAATCCATGACTATGGAAGGAGCAATCCATTCGCTATCAGAAATATGTAAGTAGATAAACAGTGGTATGACCATGTAGTTGATTATTGCATATTTCAGTACCCATTTCGCCCTTGTCACATATTGACAGAGATCAAATAAAAAATTATCTTAGCTAGTCTTTTTTAGTATTGCATATAAGTCTTTAATACTGTATTTCTTAAAGTCATGCATCCATGCACACAAAAACTAAATGTCTTATATTATTTCATACATGCGAACTGGATGTACTATGTTCTTGCATGAGTGCAGACTGAGTATGCTTCATTCAGATCAAGATGCAGTCTTCGATACGATACATGAGCATACTCACAGATAATAATATGGAAAATATGCCAAAATGTTTTGAAAGTGAACCATCGAATGTTCAGGGATACAAGTTCGTGATGAAAATGCAGACTGATTAATAGAAAGTGAAAACTGAAAAATAAGATCAACCAGAATATCCATGAAAGCATCTGCACTCTCCCAGATTATAGTTGCACACACCACGGCCACTGCAGTCTTTCTCACAGCGCTTTGCACCTAGAGCCTGTTGCGAAAGAGCAACACAAATTTAACTCAAAACAAGCTAAATCAAAACCCAATGAAGAGGGACAGAGGTAAGCGCACACCTCAGTGACATTAACAGACGAGTAATTAGCATGGCATCCAGCAAGCCACCTCCCAACCTCAGCCTTCCATGGTGCTCCACGGAACACCACAGAGCCATGCGAATCAGAAGGGAACTGCCCCCTGAGACGCGAGTCCACCACCCCAACGCCCAGGGGTGCATTCCTTGGACGACTTGTACTGCTGTGAGCACCGAAGTAATCCAAGGAGTAAGGAAGGATTGGCACCATGAACACATGCACAGCGGTGACAAGCACCGCCAGGGCACTGGCGGCGCCCAAGAATGCGATGGGGCATTTCGTCGAACGGATTGCGAGCATGGTCAAACTACCATCCGAGCATCACCCTTGGCAAATGCATTGGAGAATTATGCGTGTTGGATCAGAGCCCACATAGTTTCATTCCAATTGGTGGAGACAGCATCAAAGGAGCTGACCAAAAAAAGATGCTCCTGGTCCAAGAAACTTTTATCAAACATATAGAAAGAACCAATCAACCTAAAGAACATGGAACAGAATTCATGGACACGCCAACACCATCAGAATCGACACAGAAAGCACATAAAGAGGAAGCGATTCGCACACAGGAATTAGAGGAATGGCAACGGGTGCGGCGAAACAGGAACGAACGACCAACACATTACCTATGAGACGAAGACCTGGAACTGGAAGACGAAGACCTGGAAAGGGGTGGAGAATTGGGAGGCGCCAGCCGTCGTCAAAGGCGAGAGAAGAGAACCTCTGGAATCTTGAAACCACGAAGGAGCAAGCCGCCGTTCCGTGTCCCGGGGTCACTGTACTGAATCGAGGTACGGGTTCGAGCAGGATGGAGTCGCGGTACGGCGCGTAGGACGAGCGCAGGGACGTTGCCCCAAGTCTGATCGGAGCTCAGGCAAGACACAAGCTACTTGTGGGCTTCAATTTTGGGGCACGCGGAGGCTCGGTGCGGATCCGGTGGAGATGTTCGGGTCCGACAAGAACCAGCCAGTTCGATAAAAAAATGGAAGGCATTCCTGCTGGCGCTGTCTCCAGTCTAGTGTGCGCCGCACCAGATGCTCCAGCATTATTGCATTATGCTATGTTTAGATTCCTAATTATTTACTATTTATTCTAATTTTTTACTATTTCTCTCCCACAAAACACGTTTTCAGCGAATGATACAGTGTTTTTTTCTATAATCTAAAATGTTTTTTCCTACAATCTAAACACACCCTTAAAAGACATTTCCCAATATAAACTCAGGCGAAATGTCAAACTTACCCCTGGCCGTTAATAGCAGCTACCCCTACTTTGTTTGCTTCCAAAATGGCCCATGCCAAAATTAGGGCAAGCTAGAATATTGGTCTGCCGAAATTTTTTACTAAAGTGGGCCAAAATTTAGAGCAGCGTTTAATTAATTAGGTGTCAAAATATAATGGCTATAATTTTAGCACCAAATAACTTGATGCCAAATACAAACGATAATACTAATGATATATGGTAGCACGCATGAAATTTTGGATGGATATCAAAATACGAACTATCTGAACACTATCACTTTGTTAAGTTTTTCTTTTAAAAAAACTGATTCTCAACTAAATGAATGCCAGAATATTCAGTTTTCTTTTTGCTAAACTTGGGCCGAAATTTTAGAGCAAATTTAATTAGGGGTCAAAATAAAGGTGCCATAATTTTAGCACCAAATGATTTAATGTCAAATAACTAAGGCCTATGATTTATGTTAGCACACATGTAGAAAATTGGATGATGTAAAAATATGATGGCTGAATATTATCTATGTGTATTATCACGTTGCTAAGGAACTTTGGCAAAAAAAAAAAGGTTTTCACCAAATAAATACCAATTTCTTTGTGCTTACCCACATTTTATCTTGGTAGCTTTTTAAAACCAACCAATCACGCGATCCTTTGGGCCTGTTTGGATCCTTTTGGCAAGAGCAAAAAAGAGAAAAAGTTTTGCCCCCAACAAAAACTGGCAAAAGTTTTGCCACTGGTCATCGGGCTGGGGGAAAAATCGCGCGTCTCGTCAGCCCCAAATCCAGCCATCTTCGACGGCAATTTGTCCTGGACAGGGCGGAGGTGCTGATATGTGGCATAGGGAGGCACGGCGAAGGCGAGCAAGCGTGGCGCAACGACGGGGTAGGAAGTGATGGCGCGGCAGCAGGGGAGGAAGATTGCGGCGCGGCGGCGGGGGAGAAAGTGACGGCGGCGTAGGAGTCGGGCTGCGCTCGTGGCTGCGTAGTCGGGGAATACGCGAGCGAGGCAGGGGTGAGTAGGGTTGTCGGGGGGAATGGGGGATTGCCAGGCGTGTTTGTATCCAAACAGAAAAAGGTAAAATAGTTGCCATTTGCCACGAGATCCAAACAGACCCTAAATGCAGGCTTTACAAGCAGACGAGCTTCCTCTTACTTTGAAAGTCTGGAACGAAGGTTTTTCTACATCCCCGCTCAGGCGTTTCTCAACGGAGAGCTACAGTTTGAAGAAAGCACAAGAATTTTTTTCTCCGCATGATAAATAAATCATAAGACCCACAATGGTGCATAGATTTTGTTAGCAATTCCAAAGCATTTAAACTACACATTAGAAAAAGAAAAGGGCCAAACCTAACAGGAAAAATTAAGCATGAAAAGACCAGCCGGCTAGCCCCTCCGCCTTACCATCAACGCATCAGGCGAGACGAGGCTGAGATGGGGGGGGGGGGTGTTTGTCTGATTATTTTTTATGCTAAAGTTTTCTCTGATTTGTTGTTCGTTGACAAGATGTTGCTGGAACGATGGGGAGGACCAGGATGAAGCCATGCGGTGTACTGTGCGTAGCTTTGGTCCATGGACATGGACCGGGGGTCCCACTTGTGAAAGGATATGTCTAAGAGGGGGTGAATTAGGCTTCTACAAAAATTTAAGCAATAAAACAATCCTATACAATAAGTCAATTCACCCCATGTGCCTACAAGTGTGATTTGTGCCTAGCTAGTGTTGAAAGGAGTTAAGCAACCTAGTTTCAATCCTACTCTAACATGGCAATTCTAGGAATAGAAATGCGGAAAGTAAACTTGCTTAAAGTAAAGAGAAGAGTAGTGTCGGTGCCTGATTTGGTCACACCGGCACTAACTAGTGATCGCGTCGCTAACTCTGCGTGGGATGGCGGATTTGGTCGATCAGTCTTTGGACATGGGGTTTTATCCTGGTTCCGGCCGTGAGGCCGTACGTCCAGCAGTGGTGCGTAGCACCGGGTTTCGTGTTGCTCGTAGTAAGGGAGTTACAAGCGAGGTGGGAGAGGGAATTGAGCTCCCAAGTCTCGGTGATGTGTGTGTGTTGAGTGTGTGCGCGTTGAGTCCTTGTATGAATCGCCTCTTCCTCCCCTTTTATAGTTTAAGGGTGAGGAAAGCCGTACAGAAGAGATCGTGGTAAGCATGCTATTTGGCATACTGTGGCGCCATGCTGTGCACTGTGCTGGTGGGAATCGCGCCTTCCAACCTTTGCTGACGGCATGAATGTCGCCATCGCTGACTTCTCGTTAACCAGCCGTTGCTTTCGAGGGGTATTGATCGAGGGTGGAAGCGGCGCTGTGTCTTTTCATCATTCCTCGGAGGTCCTTCTTCAAGGCCCTGCATCGTGCTCCGGGGGAAGACTGGTCGTGGAGTTGTTGGCGTTATGGTACGGCCTGTCACCGGCCCTGTCCGCATAGGACCTGGTTCAGGGGCATAGTGCCTGGCTCAGTCGGAGGCGACTGGTGCCCCATCTGAGGCATGGCGAAGCGGAGTGTGCGGCCATGTCCCGCATTTATTACGTCCGGGGTAGAGTCTTCGAGGCCGGCTCGGGGGTCTCGGCCACAGGAGGGGTTGATCATGACGGAGATTCCCGTTCGAGGGCATGGGGCGCCCTCGAACGAGACGGAGATTCGCCCCTCGGGGGCGCCGTCGTAGTGGGCCTTTCTCGGGCCGCCGCGCCTCGGACTTCACCCCTGTGGCCTTCTCGCTGGGCCAACTTGCTCTGTTATTTGGGGTACCCCGTAGTTTGGTACCCGACAAGTAGGAAGCCGATTTTTCCCGAGGTATCGAGGAGTCAGCAACTCCCTCTAGTCCTTATTGGAGCACCCGCGCAAGGATATAGCTTCCCTTGATCCGCGCAAGGATCAAGTGCTCTCGTAGGGGATATCCATTTCCCACTCCAGGGCGGCGGATTCCAAACCGTGTACACCTTCTTGGGGCTTCACACAATCTCCAAGTGAGCTCCCAAGATCAACACCACCAAGCCGTCTAGGTGATGCCGAATCACCAAGAGTAACAAGCCAAAGATCTTCACTTGACCTAGACTAGACCAAAAGCTAGATGGATGCACACTTGCTACTCCCAAGCACTAAAGAGAGTCCTTAATCTTCTCAAGACCAAGAACACCAATGAATCCAAGTGCCTCTCTTGCCCTCAAACACTCCCCAACAGCAGCTGGATGAACAGTGAAACCGTGTGGCAAGAGAGTCTCCAAGGAGTGAGTGAAGGGGTATAAATAGCCCCCACTAAAAAAACCAACCGTTATGCAAAACGCAGAGCCGTCGACTAATTCGATGGTGACCCATCGAATCAGTCGACGCTTGCTTTCCATTCAAACTCTGAACAGTGCAACGGCTAGTTCCCTCACCGACTAATTCGATGCAAGCACCATCGAATCAGTCGGTGCTACCCAGAGTCATGCGCCACATAATCTTCACATAGATCAGACACCGTCGACTAATTCGATGCCACGGCCGTCGAATCAGTCGATGCTACTCAGAGCCATGCACTCTGGGGTCTTCACGTCTTCGAGCACCGTCGACTAATTCGATGGGTAGACCGTCGAATCAGTCAACGCTACACAGAACACTGCACCACCATCTGGGTGAAAACTGAGGGTCGTCGACTAATTCGATACGCGACTCAAGAGCTGTGCCAGTGTCTGTGTGAGAAAACCAGGAGCCATCGACTAATTCGATGGTGCCTTAGCACCCCGTCGAATCAGTCGATGCCTCTGAGTTTTGTGCAGTCTTCTTCTCTTTCGAGACCGAAACTCGACCAATTCAACTTCTTTGAGTTTCTTAACTTCTCAAGGGCTTCAAAGCAGCTACCTAGTACTAGATTTCATAAGTGTGCATCACACCTAACTTCTAGTCTTGCCTAGGTCAAGCTACCAATCCTCGACCCTCCTTAATAGTACGGCCAAAGGATAACAAGGACCTAAACTACTCTAAGTGCCTCTCATCATCCAAACTACACTTAGAAATAGCTTATCCTTAATCTTCGAGCATATCCTTTGCGCCAATACAATCATTCTCAAATGATGGGGGCCAAGAAAACCATGAAAGCCCATCATTACACTAACTTAACCTTTGCCTCTGCAAAACACTTGTTAGTCGTAATGATTATGTTGTCATTTATCGCCAAAACCGAATTAGGGACCTAGATGCTCTTTAAACTTGTAAGGGGTTGCTGAAATAACAGGCTGCTCCATTTTGCTAACTAAAACACATTATCAAGTAGTAACAATTTTAATCGTCCAATTGATTTATCTTTTAGACTATTTAACTTAATAAATATGTTTTTATTTCTACGTTCCAAACATTCAATTCCATTGAATTCTTGTGTTTTTCAGTTCTCTGGTCTGCCCTTCTATTGCTTTGTTATTCCTGTTTCTTCCTTCCCTAGTTGTGTGAGTTGTTCCTGATGAAGTACAGGCAGTCAGATGTTGCCGCTTGGAAGGACAAAACGGCCGATGTGTTACAAGTGGAGAAATGGAGACATCACCACCAATTCGAAGTGGAAATCCAGTACGATCAGTAGTTATAAACCTTCATGAATTAAGAAATTGGACATTCTAGGAAAAAAAAGGATGCATTGGACTTGGAAGTCTTGGAGCATTTATGGTCTGTTCATAGTTTTGGACTGCTCATAGTGTAGATTGGAAAAGATATTCAAACAAATCATTGAATTATATCAGCAGAAGAACAACGACATTTTGCTATTCTCGAATTATACATATGGTAAAGACTCTCAACCTTTGTATGACTAATTGACTATACATATGCTTTTTGTTTATTTCTCGTCCATAAAATGAATCAATCAAATAGGAAATAAGAATATTTGGGGATATGGATTCTAACTACACCAAGTGTTGCTCACTAAAATTTCGTATTATATGCTGCTACTCCACAAGGAAAGTGCAGGGCTTCAAGAACCAAAACATGCTACTGGAGCTCCCTTCTGCATCACAAGCTGTATTGTTCATATCCTTAACCCCAAAGGGTTGTCTCGCAGCATCTTTTTTGCTCTCCAGATCCTTACTGGGCGTCCCGAAGCCCTTATCCTAAAGAAAAGGTAATACAGTATGATTAGATAACCGCACAATCAAATTCAGATGAATAGTTCATATGCTTTCTGTACAGTACAATAAACCCGAGTTTGGTTATGAGATGCACAGAAATGTATGATATGATCACATACAATGAACAGAATAATGTGGAAACCTACTGAGACGATAAACGCTAATATGTCCCACTGAGGACTACGAGGCTACAACAACACAAGGTTATGAACAAACATCATTGTTAGAAACCAGTACTGCAAAGGTACAGGCATAGTGCTACTAAACACCCGTAACAATCTTAGAAAACCATGCCTTACGTTCGGTAGCTCTGAGTTGTACTAAACGATGACAGATATGAAAGTATGGTACTTCTGTACCAAGTAATCTCTGCTGCGTAGACTTGATGACTTGGTACACAAGATCTGAAACTTATGAAAATCTATAATCTTTATTAATATTTCACATAGCTCTACAAGCTTAATTTGTGATGTATGGTGGTTTGGTGATGCCAATTCAGCACACTGTAATATCTATTAAATCGTCAAGGGAAAAACCAGTTATTTATTTTGAGAGCAGAAGTCATAGCCATTCATGATAATATATATCTAAGATCTACAAAAAACTTCTGACCATTAGATGTCCTTAGAGAATTTGAAGGTTAGTCCCAGTAATGAAGACATTGAAATTTCACCAAGTAAACACTATGATATAAAAGCCAGACACTGAATAAGCAAATGCTATAGGCATGCCAGGTTCACCTTCAGCGGTTTCTTGAGAGGTGACGGTGAGGCTGCCGCTGACATCCCTCCAGCTCTAACATTCTTAATAGGCTTCTGTGATGGGGATGGAAATCGCTGCGGAGTCGGTGGTGTTGCCTTCACCTCCTTCAGCACAGAGGGTGACCTTTGCTTCCCTGCTTCCACCTTCAACCCCGCCTTCTTTCCCTTCCTGCAGAAACCAACATTCAGAAACTCAAGCAACAATCACTACAATCGTCTAGAGTCAAAGTTTGTAATTATGGTGAGTATTTGCAAATTACATTGGGCTTGGACTCTTTTGCACTGTTTCTGGTCTTGAAACCTTCTTCACCGTCTCTGAGGAAATGGGATCGCTGATGCCAGCATCACAAGTCACCTTCTCTGCCGCATCGCTCCCGTTCCTGTAGAAAGAAACCGTCAAGGACCCGAAAGGGCCAATCTCATAACTGAATTTCTACGTAGCTTCGGTGAGGGATGAATTACATTGGGGTTGAGCTGCTTTCCTCCTGGGTGTATGGGACAGGCTGGCTGCCACCGCCGCCAACCATCCGCTTGAGCTCATCGTAGAAGTCCGAAATCTGGCCAAGTATATCCTTCCCCGAAAAGAGGTTCCTCGCTGAGAGTGTACTCTTGAGCTGCCTGGGCGGGGCGTGCTTGTTGAGCAGCGCCTCCTTCTCAGCATTCCCCGGCCGTTTCTCCGCACTAGACTTGATGGCATCCTTGGCATTCTTGTTCCACCGCGGGGCACCCAACGGCGGCCTAAATGGTGCCTGTCGTGGTGGCGGCGTCGCCAGTGCAGGGTCCTGGTTCTCGCTGTCCTCCTGGAACCTCTTCTTGGGCGCTATCTTCGGCTTCGCCGGCGTGAATGTTGGAGCGGCGCCGCCTGCGCCACCGCGCCACTTGAGATTGCTATTGCCGTCCCTGAGCCGGATCGAACAAAAAGGTCAGAACAAAGATTGAACAAAGGGCGTGCGCGAACAACACCTGAATTGGTGAGGAAAGTTCTTGGCAACCTGAGATTGGTGGCATTGACGTCCCTCTCGCCGAACGGCAGCATGGCCGACACTGATCGCAGGAACTTGCCCTGTTCAGAGGAAGAAGCGTGAGATGAGGATTTAGCTAATCGGGGGGAAGAAAAAGGCTTGCCAAGAAGGGCGAAGAATGACGCACCTTGGGGCTGGGGCTCAGCTTGAGGAAATCCTCGGCCGTCTTGGGGTGCCGGCAATCTGCAGCGCGGCAAATCAAGAAATCAAGCTCCAATTTTGCAAGATAAGGGTTCAGAATCGCAAGAAAGCGGCTGCGAAATCGAGCCCCAAGGAAGGAAGCCACGCGGATCAAGAACTGGAACGGTTCTTACACCACGGACCATGGCGCACTCACTGATCTGTTTCCCTCTCGATCAAAGCGGGGCCAACTAACAGAATCAGAGCCGCGCTGGGAGCGCCAGCCAAGAAGGGATAGGGAGGCGTACCGGGGCGGCAGAACCAGGCCTCGTCGTCGACCGCGGCGCGGCCGGCGTTGGGGTCGGTGAGGTCGGCCCAGTGTGGGGCCTCGATGCCCTCGTAGGTCTCGTCGCGCACATACCGCGACACCACCCGGGTCCAGTCGATGTCCTTGGGCTCCATGAACTCCATCGCCCCTCCCCCTCTCTCCCCTCTGTCGTCCCCTGGCCCTGCCGTGCAGCCGCGCGGGGCGGAGGAGAGCGAGAACGGGAGGAAGATAGATGGGAGGGAGTGAGGGAGAAGGGGAGAGACGTTGTGGGTTCCGGTAGCTTGGTCGCGGCGGCTCCTCCTTTGTCGCGCTCGTGAGTTGTGCGGGGGGCGGTGGCGAGGCGAGCCGTTGCGCGTGTTATGACCAGAGCGAAGGGGAAGGAAGACGACCCGGCCCGTTGGCTCCCGGCCAATTTTCCGACCGTTGGAGATCACCGACCCATACAATAATGGCGGTGGTGACTCACAGCCACAGCCGGGCCCACATGGATGCTCGCGCCACGCAGATGAACGGCATCCCGCGGTTTCCATGGAACGTTCTGCTGCACAACCATCGAGGGAATTGGGAGTCACGCCATCACCTGGGATGCGACTCGTCAGTGTACTAGAGCAGGCAGTGATGCGACTCGTCAGTGTACTAGAGCAGTCAGTATCAGTATACTACTCGTAATTTCAATGATCAGTTGAGTTGGCAACCATTCAGTGAAGTTGTTGCCACCTATTGAAAACCGTTTTACAAAAATTCGGTGAACCAGTTAAATCGTACAAAAATTGTTCGGAATAGAACGGCGCACCAGTAATGGAATGTTTTTTGTCCAAGTTTAATGTTCATTGCAAAAAGTATTTTTTTACTTTCTATTCATCACCCCACATAATACGCTTCCCAGAAAATTCCTTTTTCACCCTTCCTATTCATCCCCCTCACATAACACGCGTAAAAAAAAAAAGGTACTTTTTCTCCCACAGTGAACTGGATCAATTTTCTTCTAATAATACTCAAGGCTCTTGCCGTTCTTTTTTCGGCAAAAAGCCCATGACATGTGAATGATTTTGGTTTTACCATTGGGCGAAAAAGACCAGCTGTTACCAACTGAAAATACAAGATCAGAGCTATGCAGCATCGTGTAAACGAGTGAACAGCAGTCCAGGATGAAACAGTAGTAAAGGTCAGGAGAAAAATGGGGCTACACATGACTTCCATCGCTCTGAAAACACTTTCCTGATAGTGGATACTAGTATAAGCAACAGCCCAGAAAACACAAAAGGGTCATGCCTATAATACATAGGGATAGGATGTGCTCAGCATACAGAAACTGAGACAGCAATGCTCAGCATACGCGCTCTCTGCAGTTATAGGTTCATCGGCATCCACAAACGAACCAGCATTACTCTGATTTCGTGTTTGATGGTCCATCACTACCCTAGTAATGTTACTGTGGAACGGGCAAAATCATCTGCGACGGAACCTGGCTGGCTGCAGCCACCGACATTGCATTCTTCAGAGAAGGGCAGTGTTGGATGCAGACTCACGTTGGCTGGGGCAGCGGGTTCGTCTTCAACCACAAGGACCGCCCTAGCATGGCTCTACCATGAACAGCCATGTATGAAGCATTCAGCCTAAGATTGCAAGGGAGGAGGGGGAAAGAGGACCACATGTTAGAAAAAAGACATCTGCAAAAACAATGGTGTGAAGAGAAATGTCATTGATCTTACTTGTCGACGTCAGGTATGTTCATTGGATCATATGGCTCCTCCTTTTGTTCCATGCCTGGATGGCTACCAGCAACAGAAGTGGCGTCACCAGTACCATCAACCTGCAATAATGTGAAATTTGTCAAATATACAAGAGAACAGATTTTGGCCAGGCACAGAGATAGTTTGTGCACAATGAAACATGAGAGATTATGGGAGGTATGCACCAGAAATCACTTACAACGGGGAGCATACACATGGTTCATACAAATTTACAATAGAAGATTAGCAGGAACACAGCAACACAAATAGTTCAGTAAATATACATTCTCATTCAACCCAAAATCTTTCTTCAGCCCTTCAATATGGTGGGTGATACTATTCACACTTTAACACTGTTACGATTTTCAACTTTTGGAAATCCTACATCTGGTTCAACTTTAGGGTGCATCATACGGTGACATAGATCATAAGAAATTAACATGGTTAAGGTCTCCACAATCACAACTTACTGACGAATGCACAAATGTACAGCACTGAAACTCTGAAAAAATATAATAATTGTAATTTGGATCAAAATCCTTACCTGTTGTGGATACTGGCTATATCCAGCATAAGCACCATATGCATATGAGGGGTCCTGAGCATACCCATATGCATCATATCCATATCCATAGTAAGTGCTTGCCCACTGATTTGGATCTGCTTGCTGACTCCAAACAGCTGATGGGTCCTGCATATGGTTTCATGGGATAATAAATAAGAGAAAAACGCTAGCTTCCATATGAAGAGAAACCAAGGTAAAACACAGACTAATTACCATAACCATAAAGGGGGAAAAAAGAGAAAATTCATTGAGAGTTATAGGGAAATGAATAAAAAAATGTTGAGAAACTAATGCTATATCAAACAAGCAATCCCTTATCAGACTATTACCCAAGACAGTGAGCAGGAATAGTATCATTTGGCTCTGATTAATCCTCAAATCTAAGTGTTAGCACTTAGTGGAATCTTCTTTAACATGCAACATCCCACATTAACACAACTGCCTCCACTTGATTTCACCAGGTTCGAGGTTCAAGATATTTACAGAATGGCACAGGTTTAAGCAGTAAACATTTTAAGTTTTTAACACAAGATATACCTGTTTACTTGCAGGACTACGGCCCCATGAAAGCCGAACTGCTTGTTGGCCAATCATTGTGCCATGAAGACGTTGTACTGCCTCTTCAGCTGATGCCCTGTAATGGTAGGAATCGGTAACGATAAATCACCAAGAAATTAATATGCTTCTGAATAGGGAGAATATATGCAAAAGGAAAATAGACATACAATTTGAAACCAGTAAATTGTGTTCCTGTCCTCTGAGTTATCAATGGAGCGATAATACTGCATTGAAATCTTAGTTTTGCTTGTAAGCATACATGTCCCTAACGATGTAGACTAACATCCCACTACAGGCATACTTATTTCAGGATGTTAAGAAATTTGGATTTTGGACAAGTCCTGATATAACCACAAACCACGAGGCATAGGTAGCTAGAGCTTTCCATTCCTGGGACAATTGCTAGTAAGAATCCTGTTTATGCAAAATCACACTTCAAGAAATAATGGAAACAGAAATTTTCCTGAGGCACTTACCTAGCTGCATATTGTACAAACCCACATCCTTTACCAACTGGAATCTTTACATATATAAGCTCCCCAAACTGCACACATATCTGCCTCAGCTCATCTTCTGTCACATTCGGGTCCAAGTTACCAATAAATATCTGAAAATGCATCCCAAGGTAAATAGCATAGTCAACAGAGAAACTGAGCAGAAATACAGTAGGGGTTCCTACCGTTGTGTTTGTAGGATCACTATCAGGTAGAACTGTCTGGAGCTGAGGCACTGCATAAGCTGTTGCTGGATATATTGCTGCATATTTAGCATAATTTGCATAAGAAAACCAGTTATAATAAACAAAAAGAAATACAAATAAAATGAAGAATCTCCTATGGAAAACAACACATTATATTACAGATCATCAAATGTTACCTTTAGCAGCTGAATACTGAAGCTGGGAGCCACCGGATTTCTTAGGTATCGCAGCACTTATACGCATTGGTCGTGTTGAGCAGTACATACCATTCATTTCTGTCATTGCACGGTTCTTTTCATTTTCATCAGCGAACTTTACAAATCCATATCCTTTTGATCTCCCAGTATTTGGATCTGTGACAACCTTAGCCCCTCTAACAGATGGATAGTTTACCCGGAATGTCTCCTGTAGTAAGTAATCTGTGACATCAGGTGCCAGGTCCCCTACAAAAATCGAATGATCAGGTCCTGCATCAGGACGCCTCTCACCAGAGCTAAAAGAGGCCCAGTTCAATCTGAATGTGTGCTCAGTTCCAGGCATCTGTGTGCCATTGTAAGTCTGCAGAACTTTCTCAGCAGCTTCATGAGAAATGAACTCTATGAACCCATATCCCTCTGGAAGGCTTGTTATTTTGTTACGTATTATTTTGACAGATTGCACCTGCGCTTCCAAGAAATGCAGGTCTTAGTACAATGGGTTCTAAATGTAATCGAATATACTCAGCAGGAAAAACAAAACCGTACACACAATTACGCTTAAAGTAAATTGAAATCAACATGGTACTTCTGATGTTTAGATTAATCGCAACTGTTATATAAAAAAAAAAATCTAGCATCACCTCAGTGCCAAATAAAGACAACATGGCAACCCAAACATAGATCAGACATGCAACTTCCAAATGGTTTTTGTATTAACTCAAACAGCTGTAAAGGGGTGTATTTTACCCTTTTTCTGTACTGAAGTACTCAATACTTGGAAAAATTGGATTTTTTATTGTTCTTCATAAACTATGAGCTACAAAAGTTCACAATATCATCAGACCAGTAGTGCCATAAAAAATGCAAAACAGTTTAATGCTTTCGTACAAGATCCCTATAAGAGCCTACTGATATAGATAAGATTGGTCTAGAATGTTACATTGCCCAATACACAAAGAAAACAAGATACTATTGCTACTGCGACGACATATTTCAAAAGGCTTATGTGGATAACTTTCTTTGCTCTCTGCCAAATAATAGCATGAGTGGGCAATGTTAACAAACAACCATGTTGCTAGTTACACAAGAAGCTCAGCTGACACGAGTCTAGGGTGCATGAGTCCACTTGAATTCACAATTGTTTGGGTCAACTTTTGAACAAAAAGGCTGGCTCTACAACCCTAAGACCACGAAACCCTTGCCACTCGGAATACAGGGACACGCATACTGTCGCGTTTGTGAATCTAGGCAGCAACCCTAACAAAACAGAACGAATAGCAGATACTACAAGTGAGCTCTGAAGCATCCGAGATACAAGTATCAATTCGAGCCACTACAATTGAGCTCTGAAGCATCAGAGATACAAGTATAAATTCGCCTGAATTCACTAACCGCAGAAACGCACCCTCTAAATCAGACATTGATACCAACAAACCCAGCTTGAAATCACCGAATTCCGACCGCCTACCAAACAAACCCTAGATATAAACACTATCTAATCAGGGCGCAACGCGCGGAGTTAAGGGGCACATATTGAAGGGCGACGCCTACCTCGCCGGTGTGGGCGAAGCAGCTGTAGAGGTAGTTTTCGTCGGTCCAGTACTGGAGGTCGCCGATCCACAGCGTGCGGACCTCCTCCAGGGTCGTCGGCTGGTGATACGGCGCCGCCATCGAGCGGCAGCGAGGCTGCTTAGGGGCCGGAGGCGCGGCGGGGACGAGGAGGGCGCTTGCGGGCGGCCGCTCTGCCTTCTCTCTCTCTCTCTCTCTCTGGGATTCTATCGGGGGAGGCCTTCCTGCCTCGTGCTCGTCTGTCTTCTTCTTTCTCCTCCGCCCCAGCTTCACGTGTTTTAGGGCCTTTCTCGGCCCATATTTGTTTGGTGGGTGGTCAGTTCACAGAGCCCATGGTTTATCCTAGTGGGCTGGGCTGGCTACCTACGCCAGGATGGACCGTGCTAGAGTCGGCCCGCGGGCTGTGCTGTGTTCATCACGCACGATGCCGCGCACCACGCCCCACCACTCTTCGTCCGTCGCTGTATCAAAAAAAAAAAAAAAAAACCCTCTGCGTCCATCGCCATTGTCTTGTTCAGTGATAGTGAAACACAACGAGTAGCTGCAGTTCTCGGGCAACTATCGTTGCAGGTCAATTTGGCGTTCTCGTGTACAAGGCACTCGTACACCAGGACAGAGCAGCTCTCTACAAAAGGAGGGGGAAAAAAACGAAAGCAACTCTGACGCAGGGGAAGGAGAGAAGCCAGGATGGCTAGAATCCTGAGAAGCAATGGGCAATGCAAACATGCCAAAAACACAAAATGTGTCTCGAAATAAATGCGGATCAACAGGCAAAGCACCACGAAATAGATCAATTTGTCTGTGTGCGCAAAATCTTAATCATATGCAAGTAAGTAACCCAAACCAGCACACATGCTCTTCGCAAATTGCAATGAACAAAAACATATCGGAGTGATCCACAGATCGAGCATGCATCGTCTAGCAGGTGGTCTTAGTTCACAGTCGACCTCTACAACAGCCTACAGCAAACCTCTCGGTAGCAACTACATCTGATTATAACCTATATTTGGTAATATGATGCTAATACACAATTCTAAAGAGGGGACGACACACGATGGCTTCAAGCAGAAATCATGCGTCCATCGGGGGCGGTGGGTTCGGCTTTGGAGCGTGACAGCTTCGTGGAGGCCACATAACTGGTAACTCATTGCCTCTTGGGTTCCTCGCCAGGAACTTCAGCGAAGCAAACAGGGCAGACCTGTGAAAGAAATGTACTTTCTTGAAGCGAAAGAAGCACGAGAAGAAATGAAAAGCAGGCATGTATGTGCCAATCGTTTTGTTTGCTGACCTTGTTTATGCTAAGCCATCTTGTCACGCAGCTGGCATGGTACACGTGCTTGCAGGGAAGTGTCATCTGCAAATTTCCTCTCCTGTACTCCATTTGGCAAATCACACACCTGTGGACCAAAAGGCGAGTCCTGCAGGTTAACTTCATGTCCATTCAAGAAGCTGTAGAAAGTTGCTGCAAACAATTACATACTCTTTTCTGATCCACTGTGGTAAGCATGTTACATCAAACATATATTGATGCAGCATAATTTTATTTACATAAAGACAGCCAATATAAAAGATTATAATCTATTAATCTGACCTTTCACGGCGCCTTTTCTTCCTTGAAAAGAAACCACACTTGAACTTTGTGACAGGAAGCAATGAAATGCGTTCTTGGGAGAGACCACGGCTCTGGGTTCCAACTGCCTCACCCAAATCCAACAATTCCTGCCAACAGAACCATGTTATAGTGGAGGATAAAATGAGGGAAGAAATATACTAGAAATTAAATAGTTGGAGAACTTTGCCAAAGAATACTTTGCAGAAATATAGCTCAACCATTGAAATCACATTGTTATATCACAATTCCATTGAATGAACCAAAGCAGTGCACGTAGGTAACTTTGAAAAGGAGTTTTCTAGATAAACAACCAAAAAAGATATGATTTTTCAAGAACTAGGAAATGCTTTGGGCCACCTTGTATTTTATTTACTCCAGGAGAAAGTATAGACTTTAAATGGAATATATGATGTGATTTGAAATGGTTTAAGAAACTTTGTCAAAGGCAACCACAGTATGCAGTAAAAAAAAGTAGTTGGCAATGCAGTGAGGAGCCATAGACTCCATTTCAAGTGGAGCATTTGATGATAACTACACTCCTTGTCCTTGACCAATACAGTAACACATGCTATAAGTTATGCAGTCTCTAGCCTATGTAGCTAATATTACATGTCTAAAGCAGAAGCAATAAGTATAGTGATGCATATTTGAAGTATATGTTTTACCTGGCGTAACCAGCATGATAATATGGACAAAAGATTTGTGCAGGGAAGTCACTAACCTCATATGTCATATTGTCAGGATCGATGTTATCTTGCCAAACAACCTACAGATATAATAATCATCTTCAATGAAGCAACTGGAAACTATTGCCATCCTCAGCAGAGAACATAAAAGTGATCTCACATAACATATAGAAAACAAACTACAGAAAACATGTTTTAGTGCTTATAAATAAACAATAAGTGAACCTTGGATGATATGTGGAGTTAATTGTAATATACAAATTGGAATATAAAATTGATGGTCAGATGTGTCAAGCTATTGGCCATTGGAGACAAATTTATGGCATCTACACCCAAAAACAAAAGGCTTTTTTAGGCACACTGGACATATAAATTAACTTTGAATCAGAGACATACAAAACACGTGAAATAGCTACAAAAGGGAACTCTTACAGAAAGGGAAAATAATACCACATGCACTTGCAGGAAAAAGACTTATTAGGTACTCCCTCCGTTTCAAATTATAAGTCGTTTGACTTTTTTTACCCAAGTTTGACGAGTTTATCTTATTCAAAACATTTGTGCAAACACAGTCAAATTGATGTCATTCTTGAAGAATGTTTAAAAAAACCCAAGCCATAACAAAAAAATATTGATATTTTGCATAATTTTTTTAATACGACGAGCGGTCAAAGTTGAGGCCTAAAAAGTCAAACGGCCTATAGTTTGAAACGGATTGAGTAAAAGATAACCATGCTTGGAATATTCATTTACCTCAGGACTCCCGGGACTTTGGTGTACCTGTTGGATGCCTGTAAAAAAGAACATCATCAGAGTGCCATGACAAGATGGATTAATTCTTAGTTAAACAAAAAATGTGCACAGGTTAAAATAAATTGAGGAACTGCAAAGTGACTATCTGACTTGTTGGAAAACCATAGAACCATTGTAGCTTATTAGTGAATGTTAATGTAACAATCAAGTTCAAAAGAGGAGTTGCTTTATGTATGCTTGAACTTTTCTGTAAGCTTGTCCAAAAATTAGGGGAAAAAAACAAGTTGCCGGATGATTTCGACGCGTGTGATTGTAAAAATTGCGATAACTAATCTCCTATTAGTATAATGCCAAACATTGACTATTTTGCACAAAAACAACTACAAGTAAATAGCAAATGTAATACAAAGGTACAATACAAGCATTAAGAAGCGCAATTAGACTCGTCTTTTTCTGTTCCAATCTGCAATCAATTATGCTCTAGTGGGTAAATGCTAGAACGGTAAAGAGCAATAGCTGATTATCAAACACTACAACACTTTTTTGTCATACGATATACTGGGAGCTAATGAAGCACCATCATATAGACTTAGATATTAGATTTTATGTTTATATAACCATGCTTATTTGCTCACAATGTAATTTGGATGTAAAACTACCTCAATTTCAAACATTAACAGCTCTAATCACCTAATTGCATATATGTGTCTGAGTTGCAACGGAAATGTAATGACTACGATATACTCAGCTCCAACAGTATGTCACTGATATTAACCTGACAGAAGCAGATTAATAAGAGTAAAGTTCAATTACCAGGTGAAAGAAGGTGTATGCTATCTCAGTATGTTATTAGCAACTTAACCAGAGATTGGTGAGATTTCACAAAATGGTGCGGCTTTCATGACTTCTGTTTTCAAACTTACATTCCTCGGTTGTAGAATTTGCAGTTGCACGGGGAGCTTCACCACCCTGCAGTACAACGTTGGCAGAGTCCACGTTGTTTACAGGTGTATTGTTATCCCATATTCTGCGCCCACCGTCTGCCCTATGCATGTAATCGTCTATGTCATAAACATGGGTGTAGCTGTAATAGTTCCCGGGACCCAAATATCCATACTTGTACGAATTTGTATGCATCATTGCCCAGTATGGATTACCCTGCATGATAGCATCAAAGAATTGTGAACTAAAACAGACAATGATTCAAAATAAAGAATAGTTAGCTAAGGCAGTCGATTACAGCCATCTGGATTTAGCTCTTTTTTTCCCCCGGTAAGAGAGTAAGAGTCCGTCGGTGCTATGCCAAAAGTAATTACATTGGTGTGGCAAGTACACAGGGTTACAAAACCAAAGAGTTTGGCAGGTAAGGTCTCAGTGAGATGGAATTATTGGCTGCTGTATAAGATGATTTGAGAAACATGGAAGTTATGTTTTGCATACCTGATCCTGAAAGCCATCCGTAAGAGCAAAGTCAGCATGAGCATAGGTGAGCCCTTCAAAGAAATCCATGAAGCTCTCAGTGACAGTGTATGGAAATCCAGTGTTTATGTAGTGGAGTTCCATTTGTCTGCTGCTGTTCATTCCTTGTGATGAAACATGTACCTAACAGAAAATCAACCAAACGAAGTTGTGTAAATTTTGTCCCATGAAAGTAGAATCAGAAGTAATCGGATGTGTATCAAATGTTGGCATTGCTCTATATCATCCCGTTTTGATGAATCAAAGAAGGGATATGCTGTTAGCTAAAGATCAACATAAAAGCCTAGTAAATGTACGGACTCTAGAATTCCCCTGCTGATCTTTAAACTAAACCAGATGCTCAGAAAATATGTCAAGCAATACTACAGATCTTGATTAGTGAATATTGGTAAAGGATGCATGTATCAGTTTGCAAGCTGATATTCGCATTGATAAGACATTATTAAGACAGCAGCCAAATTGTCATCATATTCATACCGCAGAATGATTGAACACCCTTACACTTGTACACCCAATAGCTGTTGCAAAAAGATCGAATTTAGCAGGTAAAATCATGGTCAGATCCGAAAACAAACACCACTGTTGTAAAAAGATCAAATTTAGCAGGCAAAATGTGGTCAGATCCGAAAACAAATACCATAAGTTAGGGATTTGGGTGTTTGATTTCGTGAAGCAGGATGGGAAGGGAAGGGAAGGGAATAGGCAGGTATACCCCTGTCCGATGTTCGTCGCTGGCGAAGCCCCCGTCGCTCGATGAACAATGGACAGGGCAAAGGAAGACCGAGGCCGAGGCCGAGGCCGAGAGAAAGAAGAGAGAAGTCGTGGGAAGGGAGGGTGCTGCCGCACCAGCTGGACTCGAGCTGCAGCTGGGCAGGGGAGCGTGGAGGACTGGAGGCGCGGAGGCGGGCAATGACAAGGAGGGGGTGTGGAAACGCGCGCAGCGCGGGATGGGAGCGCGGCGGGACGCAGCGGACCGCGAGTACCGGCCGGCCGCGCCGACGAGGTGGAGGAGGGGTGGCGGGGTGGCGAGCTGGGTGGGGATGGGGGGGCGAGGAGAAGGCGGGCGCAGGAGCGAGTTCAGAGCTTTGGCTGCTGATATCATCGGATACCAGGAGTGGGAGTGGCAGGCAGATGGTGCCAATGGTGGGGACAGACAGGTTTAAGAGAAAACTGGGTTTTTCTTTTGTTTAAGATTTTTTTATTTAGTTTCGTGAAAAACTTGGTGCTTTTACATTAGTATAATTTCAAACTAAATATTAGGAGGATCAAACATTATCTAGTTATAAAATTAATTACATGAATGGACGCAACATCGTGAAACGAATCTATTTAGCCTAATTAATTCGTTATCAAAGATTGTTTACTCTAGCACTGCATTGTCTAATAATAGCTTAATTAGTCTTAATAGATTCGTCTCGCGGTTACACTCAGGGGTTATGAGATGAGTTTTGTTAGGTATCCAGATTTAGTACTTTACTAAAATATCACAAAATATAATTGTTCAATGTACATTGTTGCCTTTTTTTAAAAAAAAATATAGATTTTGCAGAGCATCGTTAACAATATTTCCTATGTTCTATTTTCATTATTTTCTGGTTTCATGATCTATACTTTCCAACCTAAGTAATGATCGTGTACGAAAGAAAAATTCATCGACATGTGAAATTGTGAATGCTCCTGCGTGCTGCATAGTAGCGTGACTAGATCGTACGCAAAAGGAGAATTCTCGCATGTACGATGACACCAAAATAGTCAAATAAACCGAACTATTACGGGAGCAACCTTAACTAGCAGCATAACCATCTCCTTCGTTATTTACTGCTCGCAAGTACGAGAAGGAATGAGAGAAAACTACTGCGCCGAAAAGCGCATGGCTATCAATTACTATAACCACTAAATCATGGACTTATTAACCATGATGGCACCATGAAACTGCGACGCCGACGCGGTACAAAAAAAACATTATGCTTCGCAAGTACATAACCTGCCAGTGCTCGTGATTCGGCCAAGGGTACTACGGAGATTTCGCGAGAGCAGGCGCGGAGCTGCCATGCCAGCAGTGAAGAGATGGGCTATGTTCAGATTGAAATTTCGCGAGAGCAGGCGCGGAGCTGCCATGCCAGCAGTGAAGAGATGGGCTATGTTCAGATTGAAATTGAAAGTAAAAAGTACTTTTTCTAGATTAATAATAATGTACTGAGAAGCGTGTTCTGTGAATGGGATGAATACAAAAAATTTGTTGGAAAAGTACTTTTTTTACTTAATCTGAACACCATGGCTTGTGCATATGGGTGTGGGACATGCTTGTTGCCTTGGCGTCGCACAGCAGCTGATCGATCGAGCAGTGGCGTCCAAAGAGAACACCTCCGCGTGCTGCGTTTCAGGCAAATGTGATTGAGGCCATGTTCAGGTTCTCAACTATTCACTATTTATTCCAACTTTTCACTATTTAGGCCCTGTTTAGTTTCTCAAATATTCCAAAAAAACACTATTCATCCAACTTTTCACTATTCATCCCATCCCTTCTACTCACATAACACTATTCATCTATAGTGTTTTTTTTTGAACAGTGTATTTTCGGGGAATCTTTCCCCAATCTAAACGCACCCTTATTCTAACTTTTCACTATTCCTCCCTCACAAAACACGTTTCCCAACGAATGCTACAGTATTTTTCTTATGCTATAGTGTTTTTTCCTACAATCTAAACGTACCCTGATCCACAGCAGTTTTTACCATTGACATTGACGTTTTTCAGCTGTGTTTCTGTCGTGTGTTATATGCCTTGCTTGCAAGCAACAGCATGTGTGGATTCTTGGAGGCGCGTGTACCCCATCTCAGGTTGCCAGTTGCAACCCACAAATGGATCGTGCTCCGCTAGGAGTGCGTGAGCTGGCACGTTGATCTCCGACGTGGCAGAAATGGCCCAATCGGGGAAGGCCCGCCGTGCCATCTTTGCTGCCGACCGCGATGTCCAATCGCACCCGGTCCCGCCACGTGCCGTGCTCTGGTAGGAGGATCTCTCCTGAAAGCAACGAGCTGGGCCATTTTTTTTATTTATCTCATTTAGGTAATTCCTTGTTTAATGGACAAGCATTAGATTCGGATAAAAGCGAAAAGGCCGCTGAGCGGGACAGATTCTACAACACAGCAACGAGGGGTCGGCGGCATTCTGCTGCCATCTCCCTGTCTGTGGGTCCATAGAAATCCGGACCCACAAACCGGTGACCGCATGCCGATCTCGGCAGTGCGAAGAAGTACGCTTGTGGTGCACGCAAAGGGATGAGCAGGCGCGGGGCCCTCGCCTGGTGGGGTCCATCTCGCAGGCGTGACGGTTGGAATTCCTCTGTGCCCACGGCAAGGCCTGCTGGACCCACCCGCCGGGGGACGGGACGGACACGCCGGCCGTGGCCCGTGGGTGGGTGGGGTCCGGGGGCACTCAGAGGCGAGAGCATGACATGCGGGCCCGGAACGGAACAGCGGGCAGGGTGGGTGGGCCCCGTGATCTAGCACACACTGTTCCCTCCGTCGCTTTTGCCCCCCTCGTCTCGCCGCTGCTTTTTTCTCCTGCTTTCGCGCTGAAAAGCGTGCACGGGATGGGGGGAGGGAAGATCACGAGCGAGGAGGCCACCGGCGCACCGTGCCACGTACACCCGGTCCATGGGTTTCGGGCTCGGATCTTTGCCAATTGCCATGCCTGGCTGCTTGCTGGATCGTCCACAAATTTTGTCGCGCAAAAGCAGCGAGTGCCAAAGATGCAGTTAGGTTCATCGGCATCCACGAACGAACCAAGGAGATGGAGACGAAGAACCGTCGGTGTCGGCGTGCTGTCTCTGTGCTGGGGTAAGTGGCGTGGTCCATGGAACGGGTCCAGATCGACGCGGGCGCGGCAGGGATAGGGGCGTCGGCGCGGAGGGATTCGTTCAGACGAGACGGGAGCTGAGGGCAGTGTCGTCTTTCCCCTGCGAGCCATCTCGCTGCCTTCTGGAAGGTACTTGTCCGTCCGGCCGGCGCCGTGGAAGCTTTTTCGCCAGATGGCCACTCGCTTCGCTGCGCCTGGCTAGCCTAGCTTGGGGTCTCGGCTGGGGACGTGACGATGACGAGGCTAGCAACAAAGGCAGTCGTCGCCATGCATGGCGAAAAAGGGCAAGCTATCTAACGCCGTATCAAAGCCCTCTCCCAGCGGCGAAGCAAGCGGCCGGCCAACGCACGTTGGTTCTGTGTCGTCAAGAGATGCTAGTAGCTATGCTCGGGGTAGCGTGGCTTAGCTCGCAAGCGAGAGATCGAGAGGGGTAAGCCGTAGCCTCATTAGAGCACTACGCGAGCGAGTTAGCAGGGACGAAAGGAATAGTTGCCGTCGATGTCATCACTAACCAATGTCGCACGTACCGTGTTTGGTACTTTTGGGGGTATGCCACTATGCCCCCGCCACGCACGCAGTCTCCAGTGCGCCGCGCGGCCGTGCTCTCGCGGATGCGGGAAGCAGGGCTACGCGCTGCTTGGTGATATTGGCATACCTAGGCGTACTGGCACCCGACACCGTCTTGTCCATCCTGAACGACGGCGCAGGTTCGGCGAGCCAGGGCGACATGCGTGCCAGAGTGTTCACCGACTGAGCATTGGTCGTCATGTACGACGTGTCGTGCTAGGCTTTGGGACGTCAGCTCGAATTCGTTGAGCCGCCAACGACCAGCCCCACGGGCACACCGGCATCGGCATCTCGATCGTCGACACGTACTCTGCACTCGTCTTGCTTCTTCTGGTATAGAGTAGGAGTATGTGGGCAGGGCACCGTAGTGCTACTGTTCGGATTTAACTGCACGACGTCTCTGCTGGCTACACGGGGGACAAGCTATGCGATGGATCATGGGACGATGGCATGGCTGGAAGGTGATAGACCTGAACTGCACATCTGGTGTAAACCATTCTCAAATGGGTGACTAAAGAGAAAAAATTAGGAGTAAACCCCAAACCCAAAATGCAGACGGGGGAGGGCGGACTGGACTGGATCGAGGGGTTCGCGGCACGCCCGTGTTGTGATTTTGTGACGGGGACAACGACTGGTGGTGTGGTGGTGGGCGCGAGAGAGGCCAGGACCCGAGAGACGAGCGCCAGAGTGCATGGGCCATTGATGGGCCGCACGCGCCACACACTGAAGGCAAGCAAATGGGCCTATTTTGAGCGGGCTTTTGTTAGGTTTGTATTTTGTAAAGTGAACTGGATCGGAACACATGCTCCAGTGTCATCCGAATCCATGGAATCCTTCGATTCCCCCGGCGACGAGGCCAATGGCAACCGTCGGCCGACCTCGATTCTCCTCGACCGGGAGGCGCACGCCACTGGATATCGCATCGACCAGCCGCCGGACATCACCGACAACAGCAACGAGACCACGGCCACGGCGAAATCCAAGGGTGGCCACACCATGGCGGTCTCCTTCTGGGCAGCCTATCCGCCCGATCTGTCCTTCTTCTCTGTGATCTGCAGTCTGCACCATACCCCCCGACGCCGTTCCCAAGACCGCCGACTTCAAAGGCTTGCCGTACGTGGTAGGCGCGGAGGGCCGCTTCGTCCTCCTCCGAGCCCTCTTCTTCTCGCGCTTCGGCAGGAAGGAGCTTTTCATGTACACGGCGGCTGGCGACACCGAGTCCCCATCGCTGGAACCGTGGAACGGATTCCGCTTCCTGACGATGATAGTAATTTTTTTACTGCTCGTGGTTCCTCAAAAGAAAATATTGCTCGTGTTGATGCCTTGATGGTCGTATCCACGGAGTTGAAGAGTTCGGAATCATACCGCTACCCTTGAATCTCGTACTCTGGTTTGTGAACCAATTTGTATAAAAGTGCTAAGCTTGTTGAGTGATTTAAATATGGAGTTTCGTAACATACCGTGCAGAGTTGACAGCTAGGAAATATGCATTGTCGTTCTTACATGAAGAAATCTACCTGTTCTATTCTAATCCGTCCTTGCAGAGGCAAACACTGAATCCTAAACTGGCACGCCCGGCAGCACCTCGCCCCCGTTTCTGGCGATGAACAGATAGATTTTGGCACAGCCACGTCATACAAAATACATAGCTATCACACACATTACCTACCCCGCTCCTCGCCACCGTTTCCGTGCCGTCCATGCCTGACTCGCACTGTCGCCGTCGTTCCCGGATGGCCAATACTGCTCCGGTGCTTCATGGCGCTGGTTCTCAGCCTGAACCTGCGTGGGCAGAATGCCATGCTGATGAGCGTCGGCGTGCCCAGGGACTACATGACCTGCGTACATGCCAGGCGCAGGGATACCGCAATGGCCGTAGCCGCCGGTCGCGCCCCAGTGGTGGTTTTGGTTCACGGTCGGATATTGATAGTAACCGGCAGCGTTGCAGTGATTGGCGCCGTCGTGCGTGTTCGAATGGTAGTCTTGGTAGCCAGCAACTCCGCTCCACGGCTGGGTGACAATGTTTGGCTGAGGCGCCAGCGGCCATGGATGGTAGCTTCTCTGTGATCTTGTCACATGGAGGAGAGGATTGGCGTTGTAGCTTGCTGGGGTGGCGCCAGTGGAGGAGGACAGCTTCTGGTCAATTCCGTTGCGTGCATAGACGTCGCGTGCATCATTTGGATGGGTGCCGGCTCCATCCCACGGGTTGGTGTTTTGTGTTGGAGGCAGCATTGGAGGGCAGCCTCCGGTTGATCTTGCTGCAACATGCTGAGGTTTCATGTCGCCATGTGTACTCGAACAATTGCCAGCTCCATTCATCTGGTTGGAGTTTGGTTGTGGAGGCGGTGGTGCCAGGCAACTTTCGCCCACCAGCAGCGAGGGAGCATTTGAATCACGGCATTCCCTGTTGTTTTGAGCATTAGGCGAAGGATGGTGTTCTTGAGGTTTCAGTGACACCTGCTCTAGGATCCCAATCCTAGGTTCATGCGCACATGAAGCTTCCACGACATTTGACGTGGAGTATTCAGATTCGTTTTTGGACATCACCAGAGGATCCGTCAGGAGGTCCTTTAGCTTTGCAGTCTGGCTTGAACCTGCTGTAAGACATGTAGAAAGCAGTTAATTTAAACACAAACAAAGTCACAGACAAAGGAGAACATACTGATTGTAATCAGTTAGCAGTGCATATAGCAGAGTAGTAATAATAATAATGAGCAGCTCAAACACTTACCTGAAGTCATGTTCAGATGGTTGGACAGCGAACAGAGACAGTAACCATAGATGCAGGGGTCATGTCGTGCAAAAGAATACGATCCAATGGCCGTAAGTGTCTTCTTTGCAAGGTCAAGAGCGACCACCCATCCATTGGTGTCGTTGGTTTTCACCACGGACTTCAGGTAAACTAGATCCTCAACGTCTGTGCTCAGAGTGGGCAAATATGAGTGTAGGTTCCTGAATTTTAAGCTCGTGTCTTGGTCCTCCCCTAGCCCAGCCATCGACGACGAATAAATTGCGTCATCGACTGAAATTTCATCGACATCAATGACACATCCCTTGTGCCAACAGTTGGATGAAACTGTCCGGCTCCATGTCACTGCCCTCCAGCCATCCCTTTTGCGTATCTGCCTGGGCTTCTCATCCTTGCGCTTGCGGTCCATGATCAGGTCTGAATCGTAGAGCACGTCCTTCTCACTGGGGTCGATCGGCTTCTCCGGGAAAATCGTCGTCACGATCCACCGATGCTCCACCTCGATGAACTTGATCGCGCCATTGCTGAAGGTCACATCCCTGAGCCGCGCCGCGGGATCACCCGGGTGGAATTCTTTCAGCCTCTCCCTGTTCTCCGGCAACGGCGATGAAACGGACGTCGAGGGGCTCACGGAGCACGTCGCACACCACAACGCCTGTCCTCAAATCGACCCAGCCTATCACGCCATCTCCAAGCGAGATCACCTTGTCGACTACAATGGAGCCCGCATCGGGAGCATCTGGCAGTGGCTTGGTGCTCCAGGATTGGTCCACGGACGAGTAGATGAGAAGCCTATAGTGCTGGATTGGCTTGTTGAAAGCCATAGAGCGGGCGACGAGGAGGTACACCCTCCGTTCCAAATTGCAAGTCATTTCAAGATTCTTAGAGAGTCAAACTATCTCAAGTTTGACCAAATTTATATAACAAAATACTAAGATTTATGATACCAATAAGTACCATTAGGTTCTTCATTAAGTATATTTTTAGATTATATCTATTTAGTTCCATAAATTTTTGTGATCCACTCTATAATTTTAGTCAAACCTAAAAAAAATTTGGCTCTCCACGAATCTTGGAATGACTTACAATACGGAGGGAGTAGTGGCCATCGTCGCCGCCGCGGGGCACGATGGAGAACTCGTTGACTAGGGGCACACAGAGATCGCTGGGGGGAGGGACCGGCTCGAGCGAGGGGGAGCCGGGATCGGCCTTGTACATGAAGTAGTCGAAGCTGGTGCCGGCGTTGGCGAAGCGGACGTGGAGGAGGACGAAGCAGCCCTCCGCGCCCACCACGCGGGGCTCGTGGTCGAAGCAGGAGGAGGAGTCCTCCTCGGATTTGGCGGCGCAGAGGCAGTGGACGCAGAGGTAGGACATGTCCGGTGGGTGGGCGGCCCACAAAGAGATCTGGATAGTGTGGCCCCATCTCGAGGTGGCTGTGGCCGTGGCCGTGGTCCCGTTGCTCCGGTCGGTGATGTACGTGTCCAGGTCGAGGATAATCGAGGGCGGCCGATCGGCGGCGGCGGCGGCTGCGGGCTCTGGCGGCGGCGGCGGCTGCGGGCTCTGGCGGCGGCGGCGGCGGGGAGAAGGAATCCGGGAAGATCATCGTTGATCCGGTCGCCGCCCTTGCGTCGGCGAACTCGGGATTTACGGGGTATTTTTTTTTAAGAATAACAGAAGAGTTTTATGTTGCGAACTCGCCACGAACCGACCTGTTGTCCGATCAGGATTTTGGATAGGGATGGCAATGGGTTGGGTTCGGAGCGGATATCCGCGGATTTTGGGTTTTGGGTTTTGAGTTTGGTTTCTATTTTGTGCCCACGGATTTACGGGTTCGGATATCCGAAATATTTTGGGTTTGGGGCGAATTCTGAATTTCACCCGTGGAGCTCCGAAATACTGTTTTCACTTGTGTTTTGTGAATTTACAATGAGATCAACATTTCATTGATTAGCTATTCTAACTATTTTTTATTCACAAGGATGAGGATGATTCCACGATAATCGATGAATGATGAACTCATCAAGTCAAGAATCAAGATGAATTACCCAAGTTGTCTACCTAGATTTTATTTAAAAAAATGTCAAGTAGTCATGTGTCATGTCTAAGTATGAATGTTATGAAATCTGGATACTCTCCTTGATGTATTGTTGTATGCTGAATTACTATTTTGTAGTTGTTGCCCTTTCCGAATGCTGATTTTATTATGATATTCTTAGGTGTATGGTTAATCCGTGGGTTTTGGTTAATCCATGGGTTTGGGTTTAGATATGGAATTTCACCCGAATAGGAGTTCAAGTCGGATTTAGATTTTAGGTTTGGGTTTTGGGTTTGGGCGCTAGACACTTCACCCGATCCGATCCTGATCCATTGCCATCCCTAATTTTTGGACCTGGTTGTCCACACCGACCAAGACGTATCGAGCGAGAGAGTATCGACATCGTCGATCTATTCGGGCCCAAAACATTTCAGTTCCTTGTTAAAAAAACATTTCACTTGCAAATAAATATATTTTGTTGCCACTACTTGACTCCAAGATGCGTCTTTATATAATGCCAAGCAAAGTTCACGTAGGAGACCCCTATTTTCCTGAGAAACTAAGATTACCACTGCACACAAAGTCGAAAACCTTCCTTGCCGGTATTTCACTCTTCGAAAGTCGCAGATAGCTGTACTGGTATAAATAGACATCTCGTTAGGCCAACAAATCACCTCACCTCAGGCATAGACACACACAACCTAATCGCTCGCTCGCGAGTAATTTTTTTTTTAGCTTTTGCTAGTAGTTTTACTAGCAGGCTATTCCCCCAAGAAAAAAAAGAAAAAAAAAAGAGATGAGGTCACTCGGCGCGGTCCTCTTCGTCGTCCTCGCCGCCGCCCTAGTCGCCGGCGCGGCGTCGGCGAGGTTCGAGGACCCGCGCAACGACGTGCCGGCGGGGACCCACCCGCCTCAGATCGCGAGGTTCGCCGTGCTGGTGTACAGCATGAACCGGAACGCCAAGCTCAGGTATGTCGGCGTGTCCGACAGCGATGTGAAGCAGCACCAGGGCGGCTTGAGGTACAAGATGGTGGTCACGGCGGCGGACGCCAGCGGCGCCACCGCGGATTACAAGGTGCTCGTCTGGGGGATCCCTGGGACCTACCAGTGGATGCTCTTGGAGTTCAAGAAAGCCTGAATATAATCAGTGCAAGGAGCAGTGTATGCTGGATGCGAGTACAAAAGTCATATATGTGTAAGCTAGAAAATGGAAATAAAGGGGGTGTGTTGGTGTGTGTGATATGATACATACGTGGAGAGTAAGGACTAAGGACTATCCTATTGTCTCAAAGTGTATGCCAAAGAAAAACGATGTCAGTTATATATAACATAAGAAAAAATGGTTTATGAGTTTTTGCTTAATCATATTGTCTACTTGACATTTCTCATAGTACTTAAATACTTCATGGAAAATGCTGCACCGTGTTGTCCACTTGCAAACAAAATATGCTGATAAAATACATCATTCATTTAGTCATGGATTCAGTGTGCATATTATTATATTTGCGTCCACTTCTTTCATTTTGTGCAAAGTATTAGTTTTTTTTAGAGAAGTGCAAGGTGTTAGTTTCTGTCACAAACAACCACAGCTATGCATGGCAGGACTTCAGTAAAAGTTCAGCTTAATTTACTCCTACATGCTGCTTTGACTGATGTAATCTACCCTAGTGAATTTGTCTATTTTTTCTCCACACATACGTTTCAAGTTTCTTTTTTTTCCCACACACCATAACTTATTCTAGTAAAATAAGTTAAGACCTTTTCATGTTCATATTCATAGGTTAGGAGTTTCAGAACTAACTGCAGATGTACAAAATAGCAAGGAAAGAAATGATAAAAAATCTGAACAAGTTTTTTCCTATCATATCCCTTTACCTGACAAAAATTTAACTTCAAACTACAATGATGGTGCGAAAAATTTAGGGCTTTACATTAGCCTCTACTAGTTTTAAAATTAGATGGTTACGAAAGCATTGGAAGCCCCTAAATAATAGGTTACTGTACACATGCATGCCTACAGACAACTTGTTTAAAAAGAAGTCAAAGAGGCAAAAAACCTGGAATACATAAACAAGTTGGGCCACTTTGACCACAATTTTGGTCTATGAAAAATCTTTACCAACATGAAGAAGCTATCTATCGCTGTTCCGTTTAGGCTATACCCAACCCAAGACACATCAAGTAGTTTCTATACATCTATGTCATATGGACACTACCTATAGAAACTAACTCCCCGATGCATAGTTTCTTAAAAATAAACTACCATCCAATCACATATGTTCTCTCTCCTTTCATCTCCCTATCATCAAGTTCCATTTCTTGGTTCTTGTGTAGACATGGTTTCTCATGCAAAACACCATGTCCTTCTCTCCCCTCTTTAATTCTCTTGCCACATCACCAAATTGCTTATGTGGCTGACTATTTAATGCTATGGACACCATCCTAGTAGATAGGTTGGGGATAGCCTTAGACACAACAATATTGATTACATACCCAGCTGTTGCAAGGCTAGTTAACTTGTTGGTCACTAGACGTGTGGTTGTTAGAAACTAAACTATCTCCTTTTATTTAAGTAGAGTTGGGATGGATTATTGGGTTGTCCTAATAATTTTTGAAAAAAAGAGATATAAAAGGAGACTGTTAGAACACTTTTTTCCTCATCAACTCTCTCAATATTGGTAGTTGGATTGAGGAAAGGATGACTGCTAGAGCCTAGAGATGCTCTTAGTAGCCATATACATGGCACGATCTACAAGAGACAGCCACTATGCGTGTGGTAAGCTCTTAGCTTAGTTGCCGTACATGAGACTAGTGAAGATTCATGATCGATCACTGGGAGATCTCCAAGCAAAACAAAAGGAAGTAATTTAGTACTCGTACGTACGTTTATGGATATTCCAAGACGCAAAGGGAAGCTGCAAAGATCACACATGATCTTCATGGGGGTTCTCAAGCTCGTATTTGGGCTCCTAGCAGATTTCTTTATTCCTCATTGATCACTTTGTAAGCAAAAGAAATGTATATACATATATGGTTGAGAAACAAACAAGTGAAGTGTACTTCATTCGGGTATTTATTTATTTATTAAAAATAATTAAAAGTGTACAGTAGTTCGGAATAACGACAAACACCTGTTGAGTTTGACTCAACTTGGAATCCCCAATTTTTTTTCTGAAGAATGTGGAATCCAAATTTGTATTAGCAACTTGGACTCCTAGATGGTTGTAAACTTGTAATCATGGACAGGATCGAAGCCCCAAGATTTCTAGGATAAATAGCTAGCTGTCTTTTCCCTCGTACACTACAGTACAATTTACAAAGGGCAAGCAAGGTCAGAGGCCCTTTCCAGGCAGGCCGGTGTGCATTGGCATCGAAACGGTCACTACAAATGCGTTGCATGTACGAGAGCTTACGGCCATCTATGCACGCACGCATGCTGACTCCTATAGAATTGAGTTGACTTGCCACGAAGAGTGGACTCTGCAGGGTTCTGAACCCTACAATACCACGAGACCACGTAAAAAATGGAGGCCAAACAGACGCGCGCACTTCCCGTTCCAGCGCGCGCGCGCGCTCAGATGCCACCTCCTGCAACTGCAAGCAATTCGATCTCGCCGCCCTCGAGATCTCGAGGTCGCGATCTCTCGCATGCCGCACGCAGAGCGCGCATGGGTTCATCATCATCTATCGTTGTGAGTTTTTGACCTTTGCAGCTACTAGCTGTGTGTCTTTCTCTGTAGACCACCACAGTATTTGGTCGCGCGTGTCGGCACTCGCTTCAGATGGACGCGTCGCGTACACACTTTCCCCGTTCTATAAAAGGTCACCTGGTCCTCGCCATGCATGGCAAGGTTGACCACAAGCTCTTGCGCGAGAAAGCACACAGCAACCAGCAAGCCAGTGTGGCACCCGAGCTAGCTAGCTAAGCCATGAGGTCGTCGTCACTGCTGCTCCCGCTGCTCGCCACCGCCCTGCTGGTCGTCTTCTCGGCGGGGGTGGTGGACGCCACCTGGACGCCGATCGCCAACCCGAGGAGCCTGGTGATCAGGCAGATCGGCAACTTCGCCGTGATCGTCTACAGCAACGCCGACCCGCGTCACCTCCGGCCGCTGGCACTGGTGAACGTGGTGAGCGGCGAGACCCAGCCGGCCGGTTTGGGCATCACCGACTACCGGCTCGTGCTGAACGTGAGGAACACGGCCACGGGGAGCACGGAGCTGTACCAGTGCGTCGTGGAGGGCAAGCCCGGGTCGCGCGCCACCATATGGGAACTCCACAGCTTCGTCAAGTACAAGCAGCCGGCGGTCTAGCATGCATACATATTGTGATCGACACCGTTCCGTCGATCATGGTGTGCTAGCTGCCGCGCGCCGCCATGCTCCCTCGTTTTCAACCTTCAAGCTACGAACAAAACTGTCTTGTTTTAAGTTGTATACTTTATTTATTGCCAACAAGTGATGTAGTACGTGTGTGTGCTTTTCAGCACCGGCATTATATCATCCAAGTGATGTAGTGTGTGTGCTTTTTCGTGTATTAGGAATAAGTTGTCTGGTCTTCCTGAAGGACACAGGGAGACTACAGCGCGCATGAGTTTTGTTGCGGTCAATGTGATCTGAAGGAGTTGAGTTTTTGTACCTCCGTACCTTGCATGTTGATGCTAATGTAAAAGTATCCGTTTCATTATTATGGTCTTGTTTTTTTCTGATGAAAAAGATGTACGGCCTTGGGTTTGTTGGAGGTTCTCTTTGACTAAAAAGTTTTTACTGTTCTTAGCCCTTGATGTTTTATCTGAGAAGTTCAGTGAACTCCCATCAATCTAGCTCACGACTATTTCCCTATATATCCGCGAGGAGACAATGATTAAGGTTTGACACAATGTGTACATGTACATGCATGCTAACTAAATCATCAGTTGCCTGTCCTTCTAATTCCTAACTTTTATTCGTGGAGGTAGTTTAAGTTTTGTAACACTTGCAAATGAGCAGGCAACTGTAAGTACTCTACCGCAACCTTTATTTTGGCACACACTGACTTTCTTATGATATTTGTGGCACTGACTTGGTTATATCATAAACATGGTGTTGACTCCACATGGCAACCTTTTCCTTGGATAGAGCACTCAATTGGATTTTTGGTAGCCTTATAGTTTGTTATAGACCTAAACTTAACCTATACTAATTTATTAATTGAAAATCTGAAATGCTAATTTATAAACTTTGTATATATTAGGTGAATCCCTGAATCTTAATTTACTGATCTTGCCGAGTTCAGACAACAGCACCCGTGTCCGATTCCGACTCCCGCACGGCCACACCCAAAAGCTGACTCGCTGGCTGCCTGCCTGACAGTAGTGGCCGATCATGGACGGTATATGGCAGAGAAATGCCTCGATCTGAAACAAATGAGAATATTAGAATTTTCCAGAATTTTAGAAGGGGAAAACACTAAAGCAAAACTATTGGACCGGTGATCAATGCATGGTTGGTAAATAAACACGCTTTAATTAGATGTATGCCTTGTTTAAGATGCTGTGCCCACTCAACCCCAGCGACTTCTTTATGCCAAATGTACTTATTCCGTTTTTCACCGCAACGTAGTACTCTCTCTTTACGTCCTTCGGTAGAGTTGTAGGGTGGAGAGCCCTACAAGCAATGGCCGATCTTCGTGAAACTAACAATGCTTGCTCATGAGTCGAAGCTCGTGAATGGCGATCTCGAGGTAGGCACCAATGCAACTTGCACTCCTGCCTGGACTGGAGTGTGTGTGCTTCACCACTCAACGCGACGAAATTAAGGAAGACGGGTATGATCTGCTTAATTGCTGTGTTACTGATCAAAGTTGGAGCAGTGCTATCTAGCAAGTTGTCAAGTTGGAGGATACGTCTTCGGATATTGATTTCCATAGACGTCCGTGCGTAAACAATTAAACAAACCATGAGCCAAAATGGTGTTTCGAAGTGGCCCTGACGCCACTAGGCTTTGACCAGCAGTCCAGCACGCCCAAAGCTGCTACTCAGTTGTTTCTCCTTTTCTGTTTGTTCTAGTTGCAGGCTTCGAGTAGTTGCTCGAGTTGTAACGGTCGTTTGGTTTTTGTTGGTTCTTTTCTTCTAATAAAAATTTGGCAAAGCTCTTGCCATCCGTTCGAAAAAAGAAAGCTAGCTGCTACGCCGCCGGACGGCCGGAGCATGATCCAACGCCGAGGGAGCTGAGTCCAGAATGTGAACGATAGTAGCTGGCAGCAGATGAAATCAGAAGCAACGAACTGCTGCCCAGCACCCAACGTGCCTTTTTCCAACCTCTACGCCACAAAATCAAAAACCAATTTAGTTCACGTTCCAATACGCCCGATCGATGCATGGAAACATTCCCAGCCGGCCGGCGCCCATGTATCCGGTACATGGTGGCACCGTACGTGCACCTCTCCGCCCTAACATCTAACGTCAGATGGACGCGTGGACGTCCCCTTTTCCTGCCCTATAAACCTCGCGTATCGTTGATGGTGTGTGTACGTTCATGCCACGGCCCTCCATAGCAACGACAGGAGATCGCTCAACCAAGCAGCTGATCCGAAGCAGCATCAGCCGCCCACCATGAGGTCTCCGTCGTCGTCTTCGCTGCTCGGCGCCGTGCTCCTCGCCGTGCTCATCCTGGCGCCGTCGCGCGCCGAGTGGGTGCCGGTGCCGGACGTGAACGAGGTGGTGATCAAGCAGGTGGGGCAGTTCGCTGTGCTGGTGTACGGGCTGGCGCACCGCAAGGACATGGCGTTCGTGGCGGTGGTGCGCGGCCAGACGGAGGACGCCGTGGGCGGCGGCACCAACTACCGCCTGGTGGTGGTGGCCGCCAAGCCCGGCGAGGAAGGGAGCACCACCACCGCCGAGTATGACTGCCTCGTGTGGGGCGTGCCCGGGTCGAGCTCCGACACATGGAAGCTCCGCAGGTTCAGGAAGATCAACCATAGCTAGCCGGATCACCCCCAACTGCTACTATATATTTACCACTTAATTTGATCCACCCATATCTACTAGAAAGTATGTAAATCATATATACATATGTATGCCGCAGCTGGAGTGTTTTTTACTTTCCTGTCGTGTAAGCGCAGTAGCAATAAGGTTTTTGGGTCAGAATGGTATGTCAAGCTGCAAGGCTCATGTATGTTCTCCTTGTTTAATTAGCAGGAGTCATGAACTGTCACGTTGTATGATTGTCACAGCAGAAACGCGTGTTCCCTCCAGTAACAATATATAAGTAACTCAACACAAGTAATGGCCAAATGTATATGTGACCTATTTCGTACTCTTCCAGTTCTTGCCAAAAGCGTTAGCTAACTATCACTGTACTCTCTTCATTCTTACTTTTTTTTAAAAAAAAATCGTGTACACTGTTTTTGCCAAACACACGCATGTTCGATCGTGCCGATGGGCCAAGAACGTTTTCCCTGCGCGAGTGGGCTTTATACGGGCTGGCACCTACAGTACTTGAGAAGATTTGGGATGGGCTTTCTAGGACGGATGCTATTGGGCCACCTCACCGTGTAGGAGAGTTTGCTCATTTTTTTTTTCTTAAAAGCACCTCTCTCTCCCACTAAACGTTGGCGGTTCAACAAAAAAAACTAAACGTCCTGGCCTGCCTGTTAAATTACCAGTGTGTGTGTGTGATGTAGTACAATGTGGTCTTTGCTTGAGAACCTCGATGTGTAAGATCAAGGGAGTCAAGAAATAAACCCAATTCCACCCAAGAGTACAGTCTAAGCTACCTCGAGGTGATCGATCGACTTCACTCGGACCAACGTTACCGAGATTCAAACAAGACACTTCGAAACGTGTTTCGTCACATGCATCGTCGGCTTATAATATATTATTACTCGGCGGGAAGTGGACAAAAGGCTCTCGTCTCCGGAGCTGGTCTTCGTCCAAGTCCATGCAAATGTAGCCAGCGATGACGAAGAAAAACAAGCATTATGTTTTCCTGACGGGGAAGAACCCGTGATCAACCCCCACCCACAGCCCCCCCAGTCCCCACCACCACCACCACCAAATGCATATGCTTGTGCATTGGCCATTGGTGTTGATGTTGCTCATTGCCGCGTTTTATTTCCACGGCCTCACCTGGGACACAGCACGGTTAAGTTTTCGTTATACTGCATCCGCAATGGACACCGTACCTAAACATCCTGCCACTGGATTCTGAAAGAATACTGTTGTAGACCACCGTCGTACTATCATTGGGGGTAACTTCTGACTTCTGAGGAGACTTGGCAGGGTAAAAAAAAACTAGAGAACCTAGTGACATAGGCTTGAGGCCTATACATCACTGCTTGTGTCAATTGGTTATAAGCTTTGTGATAAAGTATGCACCCCGGTGTATGATTCCTGAACTTGACACGTCACTTGCTCTTTGCTAGCTGTAAACATGTGCTAATCTTAATCTCATATATATTATCCTGCCGTGTGTCCACACTATATAAAGGGTGGCTATATGTGTGGAACTCTCGTGCAACACATAAAGTTCCAACTATCTCGATCTCACAAGCTGCCACATTGCTTAAGGTGAAGCTGCCGAAGCAAAGAGGCAACACATCAGCAAAAAGAGCTAGTAGCCCCTGACGACGTTCGACATGAGGCCATCGACGCTTCTTGCCGTTCCTCTCCTTCGTCGTCCTCACAATCGCCGATGATGCCAACGGGGACGCCGCCCCCCCAAGCCCACTAGCGGCAAACCCGGCGCCACCTCCACCGGTCTCCATCCCTATTCTGCCACCGCCGCCGCCGGTAGACGACCAGCCGTCGGCGTGGTTGCCGGTGACGGACGTGGAGGACAGGACGATCCGTCAGGTGGGGAAGTTCGCCGTGAGCGCCTACTGCCTCAACACCGGTGCGCGGCTGGCGTTCGTGAACGTCGTGGGCGGCCAGAGCCAGCCGTACGGCGGTGGGGCCAGGTATCGGCTGGTGATCACCGTGGCTGCTGAGGATGCTGGCCCCGGCGCGGCTGAGACGACGACGACGATGGCTCAGTACGGCGTGCTCGTCTGGGGCATCCTCGGGACGACGACGTGGCAGCTCTGGTACTTCGCGCCAAACAACTGACGCACACGTTAACTAGGTGCTCATTTGGGTCGGTGTCAAGTGATGATAAAACTGTACGGGTATGTGTGTCTGTCAGTGTGTGAGTTGATCGATGCAATAAACTTCAGTGTGTGACTGTTTGTACTTTGTAGCATAGACCTCATTTCCTTTTGTTGAAACGGACATGTTTTGTTTATTTAGCAAGCGTTTGTATTTTGTGTTGATCCATCACGACTAAGGGCTTATTTGGTGTACCCGCAAAAAAAGGGGGCTTATTTGGTGTTTCGGTTAAATTTTAGCTCACGTTACATTGGATGTTTGATATAATAATTAAGAGTATTAAATATAATCAAAGTACAAAACTAATTGTATAGATGGATGCTAATTCACGAGATGGATTTGTACAAAGTCTAATTATTTTATGATTTGACAATGTGTTGCTATACTAATTATTTAATAGTGGATTAACTAGGATTAATAGGACCAATACTTCTATAATTAGTTTTATAACAATTAGCTCATATTTAGTCTTGTTAGTTTTCATCTGAACATTCGATGCAATAAGGATCAGACCTACGTTTTCTGGAACTCAGGATCCTTTTTGAATGTGCAAGCGTTCATGGAGTTGTTCACGTATGTATTTCGCTTTTCTACCATGCCTCCAGCCGCACTTTTTTAGCCTGGCTGCATCCGCCGATAGCCAGATACGCTCCGCGGTTGCAGCACGCCACGACAGCACAGTGAGATGCCGATGAAGGCCTGCAAAGAAAATGACGGAAGCACACGCGCATGTTCAAGGGTGCTGGGCCTGATGGAGGAGACTCCCATGAGTGGGCCGTCTAGTTGAATGGATGGGTTTAATTGGATCAAACCTCTGTTTTTTCTTTTCCTTTCTGGCTTTCTGCCAGTGATGTCATATGCGATATGTCACGGCCACCAACGAAGTCTCAACGAGCAACGATGCTCAAGTCATCACTCATCACTTCATCAGTCATCGCCGTCCCCTCGGAAATCGGAATGCAACGATGTTTACCAGTATATTCTGAATCCTGCCTTCGGTAGAGATCACCACTTCAGATTTCACCATTTGGTACTTAAAATGTTCCATCGTGCCTGCCGACGTTTCCAGGTGCTCAAGTCCAAGTGATTCGAACAGCATGCACTGCATTTGGACAAAATCTTCATATACGTAGTCAGAATAACTCCACAAGTACGTGCTGCACCAGCTGTCACAACTCACACGTAGCAGTGGTGACTGAGTACTCTACTCCAACATGTACACATATAGTAGCTGTTAAAACGTTGACAGATGCGTATGCCATCTGGCCATGCAGTTATTTTACCCAGGATCAAATATACGTGCGAGGTCGCGTCTTCTTGATTTCTCTGATGGAGTGTATTTCCAGGAAACAGTGGCCTCTGACCTGAACAAGCAAGTCGTCTCTTTACGCCATATGATCGATCGACGACGAGCTAGAGGCATGCAGATTTACGGCGTGGTCCGCGTGGACTTTGGAGCGTGTGCATGCGCGTAGCGGAGATGCTGATTTTTCTACATCCAACTGTCAGGAAGTGCATCTTGGCTAGATCGGTCTGGCATACCATTGGATCGTATGACGATAAACCCAAGGCACTGGCTTAGATCATGCTGCTAGTCAATAAAGCTCTAGTTGACCCCGCCAAAAAAAAAGTCAGAGCTCATTTGTATGGTTCGACGAAGTCTCCGGCCGGGTGCGGCGGTACGTGGTTTACAGTACAAGAAGTGAACGGCAGCTCAAACCGAAACTCGTGAAGCAAAATGTAGCTTTTCGATGGTTGGAGCTTATGTATCTAATAAGGCTCCAAAGAAGCTTACTATTGAGCAAAATGTAATTGTCTGACAAAAGAAATCTCGAACAAAAATGCATAGCAGCTAGGAAATGACAGTCCTGGGTCACCAAAATCCATCTACATATCCAGACGAGAGATATGCATGTATATATCGTCTATAATTCGGAAAGCTATCACAACCATTTTAATTTCCATGCGGCCTCAAGAGGCACGGAATGGGTGGACTCGGAGTTGCCCGGTGCAAATGATTCACTCACAAGTTGACCCCTTGCAAAACGAATATGTTTGTTTCTATATTCCATGTTCGACTAAGCAGATCTACAAGGCAACTGTTTTTTTTTAAAAAAAATGCGCCAATGCAAACAAGTGGATAACAATATATGCAAAATTAACTGGTCAATGCAATAAGTCGACCATCCAGTACAGGTCGCTACTGTGTTCAGTGATCTCTTTGCAAAATGCCGAGTTGTCGATCGATCTGCCCAGCTGACTCTGCAGACGAGAAGAGCTGGCTAGCTGCCCCATAAATGGGCCATACGGGACCCAGCTTTCCTCGTACCACAAGTCCACTACGTCCCTTTCTCACAAATCACAGCTCTCAAGCACGCTTACTATACACACAAAGCTAACTGTAGACGACATGGCCACCAGGTCGGTTCTTGTCGTGCTTCCTCTCGTTCTCGCCACCTTGATTGCAACTGTCAACTCCCAGAGCTACACGCCGCCGGCACCGAGCCCACTTCCTGACAGTTCGTCGTCTCCTCCTGCGCCACCGCCACAGGATTATTCAATAACCCCTCCGCCTCCTTCTTCACCACCTCCACCGGTGCCATCCGCGCCGCCACCTTCTTCGCCGCCGCCACCGACGCCATCCCCTCCGCCTCCTTCTCCGCCGCCGCCGGTGCCATCGCCGCCACCGGCGTCGAACTGGACGCCCGTGGCGAACGTGAACGACCCGACGATCCAGCAGGTGGCGCAGTTCGCGGTGCGCATCTACGCGCTGAGCACGACGCAGCTCAAGATGCAGCTGCTGAGCGTCATCAGCGGCGAGACCCAGCCGTACAACGGCGGGTACAACTACCACCTGGTCGTCACGGTGACGGGCGGCAAGAAGACGCAGTACGACGCCTCCGTCTGGGGAATCCTTGGCACCATGTCGTGGAAGCTCTGGTCGTTCACGCCGAGGTCCTGATTGCCATGCATGCAAAACAAGCTGGGCCATGGCATGCATGTGTGCTCACGCACACTGGCAATGGCAAGTGGCAAGCAGGGACCATGTGCGTGCAGCATGCATGCGTATCAGAAAACGTCTGGTTCATCATGTGCTTAGTTTAAGAGAAGTTTCTCGTTAGATTTTCAGGAATATCTCTTTTTTAGTCGTTACATTAGTTTGTAGTAGCACAGTTTTCTTATTCTTTTCTGTTCAGAATAAATAATGCAAATTAATGTACTTTTCTCCTATCTTTTCCTTGAGCAATGAAATCACATATTTTGTTATTTATTTGTTGTGCATTATTGAAACAAAAAAGTATGATAGTGCGTCCGATTTGTAGATGCAAAAGGAAAAAGAAGAAAAATATTCGCTTGCTAACGATACTGTCATCATTACGGAATCCCTTGCGTTGATATTTCAAAAAGATTTGTCTTCCATTAATTCTATTCAAGACAGAGTTGAGGCAAGCCAGGGCTCCTAATAACGAAAGCTGGACCCAAACCGAGTCTTCTCATTGAGCCACGTCGCCTACAATTATCAACCGTCAGATCTAGATCGAGCGTCTCAGCGCGTCTCCAGAACCTTCATCTCGACTCCCGAGCGCGGCCACCCGGCCACCCCTCGCGCTCTCCCTCCTCGCACAGCCCCGGACCGGATGACAAGGGAACGCACGCCGGGACGGGTCGTCCCGCTTGCACGGCGTGAAGCACCGCCTGGTGTGGGAGCGAGCTCGGGGCCAGCACACCGGCTCCGGCTTGCGCGGAGGAGCTCCAGCAAGCTCGGCGCGAGCGACCAACAGTATAGGTGGCCAAATGGGCCAGGCCCGTTGGGCCGGCACTAGCACGACCCTAAAAAGCACGGTCCTAGCACGGTCCGGCCCGATGACAATAGTGCCAGTGCCGTGCTAGTGCCTGGCCCAGTGCCGTGCCTGGGCCGCCTCCTCAGCCCGCAGCACTAGCACGGGCACGGCACGAAAATGGGCCGGCACGGCCTCGGCACGGTTGTGGCCCGCTAACGGCCCATTTAAGAGCATCCCGTATATAAACCAAGAAACCCTAATCTCCTCCCACTTATTTCCTCTTCCCTCTCTACCAGCCGCCACCCTCACTTCCTGCCTATCGTCGCCCCTCCACATCTCCACTCCCACCGCCAGCAGCCGCCGTCGCGCCTCACTCCCCCCTCCGCCGCCGCCGCCGGCAGCTGCGCCACCCGCCGCGTCGCTTCGTGTCGTCCACGGATGTCGCGTTGCGCCGTCGCTCTTTCCGCGTCCTCCTGGTGTCGCCGCGCCGAGAGCAGGGCATGGCGGCGCCGCCGCCGGGAGCTGGCGCCAACCCAACCCCAGGAGTAGGGCATGGCGCCACCGCACATGGCATCTGCACATGCCCTTCACCGCTGAGATGGTGTTTTTGTTGGATTTGTAATCGATTTGATAATTCGTATGATATTCTCTTTAACATTTGCATCTTGATTCGATCCATCCTTTTCTTTAGCACGATAGTGCCTCATAGTGCCGTCGGCACGGCACGGCACGCTGAATCCCTCGTAGGGCCGTGCTAGTGCCTCATCCTCGGCACGACGGCCCTACGAGGCACGGCACGGCTGGCACTAGCGCCGAGTAGTGCTAGTGCCGCATAGTGCCGTGCCGCGTAGTGCTAGTGCCGTGCCGGGCCGGCACGGCCCGTTTGGCCATGTATAACCAACAGCACGAGCAATCTCTCTACGCGAACTCGGCGAGGCTGCGCAAAGCAAGCTGCAGGGCGTTGGAGTTGGAGGACGTGCAAGCACGAGACGTAGGGAAAGAAGTCTTGACGGGGGAGTGGCCGAGCGGTTGCTCTGGCTCACGTGGTCACGCCTCACGCCCCACGGTCAGGAAGAAGCACCCCTCATCCTTATCTACCATCACTGATACATGGGCCATCTCCTCCATCGTAGATTCATAGTCGTATGTGTCTGACATATATGGGCCACAATTTTGACACTGGCCACAATTTGACTGATACCCGTTCTTCACTTTGAAGGCTTAAACCAAACAAAATAAATAGGATGAACCTCACCGAACCCCATTATATGTGAGATTTACTATAGATTCTTTTTTTAAAAAATAAATTTGTTCATAGTTTTGAATGATTTAATACAACTATTTATAAGTAATTTATTTTTTATTTGTATAACGTAAACTAAACATCTAAAGACACATAAATTCTTACTAAAAGATTATTGTGGAGGTTCCTAAATCACCAAAACTCTTTAAAACCTTCAGTAAAAAGACTCCTCAAATTTTTGAATAGCTATAGTTTTGCTATGCAACAAAAATTTAAATTCAAAGCATTTTTTAATCCATTTGCATAATGTTTAGATATGATTCGTTGCATGTACTATTGTGACACCAAAATATCTTTAAATTAAAAAATTGAATATTGACATATCTTAAAATTTCAAAATCAATAAATTTACTCGGAGCTGATTTTAAAATCCAAATCTTTTTCCAATTCATTCATTAAATATCCGAACATCGAAACACCTTGATATTACAAAAGTTTAAACATAAATATTGCTATTAAATACAAAAACTTTCATAACAGCAAATTTTAAAATTCAAAACTTCTTTTTTCTAATTCCCTTCCACAAATATCTCATTTTTATAGAAGATACACCTGATGAGAAAAAATACTCTAAAATTCAAAGAGCTCTTTTACAATGATTGACAAGTACCATGGTATTACCAGGATATAGAATCCAACGGTGGGAAAAATGTCTAGTACCTAAAAGTAACATCCAAAAGTACCAAAATTGTGGGACCAAGTACCGGATAAATGTGCCCAGATAATTATTTTATTTTATTTTAAAATTTAAAAGAAAGAGTATATATGTCTTTTCCGCTGATGTTGGGGAGGAGGTGGCGGGAAAAAGATTATTGTGATATGTTGTGGGAGGGTATATTCTAATCAGGGTATATGAAAGTACTAATATACGCTTGTTATTATTTATTTGATTTTTTTAAAATTCTAGTTAAAGTACCGGTAAGTATCAGGAAAAGTACTTAAAGTACCTGCAAGTACCTGGTAGTACCAGCTGGTAAATATAAAACTTTTTCACAAAATGAATTTTAAATTCGCCATCTATTAGTGATTTATTTAGGAAAAATATTTATATAATCACGGGCACATCCACCTGCCTCCCGCGGCAACGCCACGAGTACTATATTTTAACCATAGGTGATATCTTGTGATATTATCGACTCTTTAACTCTTCATTCGTTTTGAGTTTTGAGGCTTTGATTGAGGGGGGTGTCTGGGTTCCCTATCCTATGTGGAACAAAATGGCTCGGCAGGTGTTGGGGTTGTAGCGAGAAATATAAAGGCGAGGTTTTGCTCACGGCCTGGAGGGCAGGCCTCTCATCAGGTGCGTTGATGCGGCTGAGGCGGAAGCAAATGCGTGCTTGGAGGGACTCTGGCTTGCGGCTCAATGGGTGCAAGGCTCGGTAATCATCGAGTCAGACTGCGCACGAGTGGTCCAGGCCCTCCGTCGCGAAGAGGACAAGTCAGAGCTCGGCTTCATTCTTGCGGAAGCAAAAGAACATGGCCAGTTATTGGAGAACTGGAAGATTGTTCAGGTGAATAGAGAATGTAACCAAGTTGCAAATGAGTTAGCTTTGTTAGCTAGGAGAATTTTCCATTCTGCGGTTTGGCTAAGACAACCTCCTGCGTGCGTACTTGCTCTGATCCAAAATGAGTGTAATCCCATTCCATCCTAGTTAATAAAAATCTCTTTCACCAGCAAAAAAAAAAAAGCATGGGAGTTCATACGCAGGCTGCATCATACGTAGGGGTTTTACGTTGGAATTTCTATATAAAAAAAAATGAAAACAAGGCATTCTCCTCTACCTGATATTATCCACTTTTCAGAAAGGATTGGGGATTAAGGACGTATGCGAACGGAGGTTAGCCTAGCAAATAATGGAGATGGTTAGTAGGCAATGCCAAGGCAGAAAAAAGAAAGGAAAATCACTAGTAGAATGTTGATGAAGATCCAACTGAATGAGAATTCATGTGCTGTGAGAAATAGTGCAAATTGGCCAAGCTCTGAATATCTGATAGAGATGGACATAGACATTGAATTTTAGTTTTTTATGGACTTAATTAATTAATTTAGAATTTTCATTCCTAAACCCCATTGAGTCCTGACTTCTGAAAGCCGGCCGGTGAAAATCAGGTAATAATTTAATACTTGAATTTCTCGGACGTCGTAGTTGCCGACAACACTCCATTTAATGATTGTTTTCGTTATAATTTGACTGGACCTGGGTTTGAGCAACATGCACTGTATCTGAACACAATCAGCGTCTGGGAGTAACGCAGTTGCTGGCGTACACATGGCGGCGTACTAGATCCAGATCGATGTGTTCTCTAAAATGGACACGTATGCATCGAAGCTGTTAAAATAAAATGTGGAAAATGCAGACTATTAAGGTTATGCATGTGATTGATTGATCAGATATCCATATGGTTTGCAAATAACATATATATTCCGTAAATACAAAAAAATACCAAGTATCTTGGACATGGCATGCCCGCACTAACGAGTAATTTGACTACGTACTTTCTTTTCGACAAAAAGGTATAGTGCACGCCTGTCATTCTCCAGGTTTTGAAGATAAGCTTTAAAAGTTTTTTTTTTGAACGAGAAGGCACAAGTTGTGCCTAATTCATTGATATAGAAGGAGTGTACATGGCCCGTGAAGCCGGGCTAATATTACATAGGGTTTATTCTCCCGACACAACCGACTCTAGGTCCTTGGCCCCCGCCTTAATCCAGGCAGAAGCCTCTTCTCTAATTTTTGCCATTAGCGCTAAGTAGAATGCTCTTGCCGCTGGAAGATTCTCCCATTTCTTTCTTTCCAAATTTCCCATGTTACCAGCATAGCCAGAGAGCGCGAGGCTTTTCGCGGCATATCTTTTGTAGCGGTGAGGGCCTTCCACCATCCCCTGATCGTGTATGTAGGTCTCCAGCGATGTGGGTGTAGTAGTGCTTGGTTTAGCCAAGTGCTTACCAGACCCCAGATCCGTTTTGTGTAGCGGCAGTCCGACGCTAGATGACGCGCGGTCTCCATGACCTGACGGCAAAGGGGGCAGGTCGGGCTATGATCCCATCCACGCGTTGCTAGGCGGTCCGATGTCCACACTCTGTTTTGTAGTATGAGCCACATGAATTGCTTACATTTCGGCGGCGCCCATGTTTCCCAGATAACCCGCAAATCTGGTTCCTTAATGCATCCGGCGTGTTGTGCTTTATAGGCCGATGAAGCCGTATATTTACCGTCTGTAGTTAACTTCCATACTATGCTATCCTCCTGCTCAGCATCTCTTTGCACCTGTCGGATTGAGCTCGACAATGTCACACAGTCTGTAAATAGGTCGACTGTCAGACCGCTATGGAAGTTTAGGTCGCGTATCCATTTATGATTTTGAAGTGCATCCGCCACCATTCTGTTCTTTCTCGTGGAGATGTTGTAGAGAGCCGGCACTATGTCTCGGGGACGTCGTCCATTTATCCAACCCCCATTCCAGAAGCTTGCTTTTTTGCCATTCCCGATACGGATCGTCGTGCAAGCCGCGAATAATTGCTGGTCCTGCTCGTCACAAGGTGGCTTCGTTCCGATCCATGTTTTATTTGGAGAGGCCCATTCGTGCCATAGCCAGCGCAGGCGTAGGGCGCGCGCGAATCGTTCTAGGCACAGAATGCCTAGACCTCCATGTTCCTTCGGGAGACAGGTGCGTATCCAGTTGACCTTGCATTTTCCTCCTGTGATGACCCCGTTGCCTGCCCACACGAAGCTTTTCCTGTTTTTATCTAGCTCTTGTATTACTTCCTTAGTTGGCCGGAGCACAGTGAGCCAGTATACAGGTTGCGCTGAGAGGACCGTTTTGGCGAGGCAGACCCGACCTGCCTGTGTGAAGTGTTTCCCCTGCCAGGCAGACATTTTCATGGCAGCCTTATCGATGAGCGGCTGGAAGTGAATTCTCTTTAGTCGTTTAACGTGCAGCGGCAAGCCCAGGTATTTTACCAGGAAGGCCGCCTGTTTGACCGGCAGCGTACGCAAGATGCTGTCGAGATTTGCGCCGCTGCAATTAATTGGCGTGACAGTCGTTTTTTGCAAATTGGTGGATAGACCCGTCACCTCACCGAACTGCAATAAAAGCCTTTTAATGTTGTGTGCATCCCTTTCAGTCGGCTTGATGAAAATTGCCGCGTCGTCCGCGTACATGGAGATGCGGAGTCTTGCGGTTCGTCCCCTCAACTTACTGAGGAGCCCTTTCGTCGTAGCTACCTCCAGGAGCCTTTGTAGCGGGTCAATCGTCAGCACGAAAAGAAGTGGAGAGAGTGGGTCGCCTTGTCGCAAACCACGGCCGTGCAGAATGGGATCGAGTGGGGAGCCATTAAGGAGGACTCTTGAGGAGGACGTGGAGAGGGAGGCCGCTATCCAGTTTCGCCATCGAGTCGGGAATCCCCTCTTTTCCAGTAGTAGGAGCAAGTAGTCCCATCTTACAAAGTCGAAGGCTTTGGAGATGTCTAGTTTTAAGAAAAGTGCCGATGTTTTGCTTCTATGTAAGGACCTTGCCGTGTTTCTGACGTACAGAAAATTGTCAGGGATGCTCCTTCCCTTTATAAAAGCACTTTGGCAATTGGATACGAGGTCGTTCATGAAGGGTTGCAGGCGTAGGGCTAAAATTTTGGAAATGATTTTGGCGACGACATGTATGAGGCTGATGGGACGATAATCCGTGATATGTTCGGCGCCCTCCTTTTTTGGTATGAGGACTATATTCGCTTTTATTGAGAAGATTGAAGTCTGCGCAGCGCAAGTCGTAGAAGGCGGAGACAGCTGCCACCACGTCATGCTTGATAATTGGCCAGCACGTTTTGAAGAAAAGGCCTGTGTAACCATCTAGTCCTGGGGCTCTGTCCTGCGGGAGGTGGTTAATGGCATTGATAATTTCTCGTGAACGGGCTATCCAGTGTTGAGAGGTCCTTCGGCGGTATTTGCAGAGATTCCCAGTTGAAGTCTTTTGTGCGCTGGTCTGGCCTTTGCATTGTCGCTAGGAAGTGATCCTGCACAATTGTTGCTTTGTTGTTATGCGTGATTGCCCAGCCCGAATTGTGTTTTATGCCCTGAATGAAGTTCTTCCGGCGTCTAGCGTTTGCTCTTAGGTGGAAGAACTTTGTGTTGGCGTCTCCCTCTCGCAGGTGATTTATTCTTGCGCATTGTTTCCTCCGGGCCTTCTCCAGCACCGCCCAGCCATTATTCTGTGCTTGAGTCGTTTTCGTAGGTCTGATTTGGCCGTAGTGAGGTCCCGGTTGTCCTGAGCCTCATCTAGTCTCAATATGACTTCTTGGGCCATATGTAGTTTTAGCCGTGCATCCGATACGATCGTCTTGCTCCATCTTTTAAGCGCGCGGCCTGTCATGAAGAGCTTGTGACCGAGGCGATGAAATGGTTCTGTGTGTGTAGTTGGTTTGTTCCAGGCTTCGCTCACGACATCCATGAAGTTAGGGAGTTTGGTCAAGATGTTTTCAAATCTGAAAGGGGTCGGTCTTCTTGGCCCCTCCTGCTTGCAGAGGAGGAGGAGGTAGTGATCGGAGTGGGAAGACGAGAAAGCATGGAGTGCGTGGTTTTCAAAATGGAGGTCCCAACTTTGATTGCAGAATACCCGGTCAAGTCGTACAAGTGTAGGTTGTAGTCTCTCGTTGCTCCATGTGTATTTCCTGTTCTGCAGGTGTATTTCTTTCAACTCAGATTGTTTCATGAAACGTCAGGACTTCAGGAACAAGCTAGTTATAAACGGAAAAGCGCATGCTGGCTGCAGTTCGAGTCGTCGGCCTGCAGGAGCAAGAAGTCGTCGTCCCCTCCATTCTGACGAGTGACGACCCTGCCGGCCAGGCAATTTGTAGATTTTCGAACGTACTAGGCACGAGCGTACTGAAGATGCTGTCGAGTATCGTCTGTATGTGACCGCTTCCCTCTACTACGGCACACTGCCCTGGTACCTCGTACACCTGACCCGTGCCGACACTTACATGGCCCTGAATAGGTCACACCAGGCATAGCTTCTCTGCACCACACAACACCAAGTCTCTCTTTCTCTTTTCTCACACACGCAAGGGCTAAGAGAGGCCACTGAACTTATTGGCACCATGAGGCCGTCCCTTGTGCTCGCTCCTCTCCTGCTCGCCACCTTCCTACTGGCCGCCACTGTCGAAGCCCAAAACTACACGGCGCCTCCGCCGCCGCCGCCACCGGTGGCATCGACCCCACCACCTTCTCCACCAGTAGTATCTCCACCGCCGCCGGCGACCAACTGGACGCCCGTCGCGGACGTGAACGACCCGACGATCCAGCAGGTGGCGCAGTTCGCCGTGCGCATCTACGCTCTGAGCACAACGCAGCTCAGGATGCAGCTGCTGAACGTCATCAGCGGCGAGACCCAGCCGTACAACGGCGGGTACAACTACCGGCTGGTCATCACGGTGACCGGCGGCAAGAAGACGCAGTACGAGGCCTTCGTCTGGGGTATCCTTGGGACCATGTCGTGGAAGCTCTGGTCATTCACAGCCATATACTGACATGCATCATGCAAGCATATACACGCGCATAGCGTTCCTGCATAGTTCATTTCAGAAAAAATAAAGTCTAGCTGATCTTGCTTGTCAGGAGAAAAGCTAACTACTTTTAGATATTTTCATCACTATTGTCTTCACGTTGTTGTTTTAGATGTTTCCTTCAGCATCGTTTCCACTTCACGTTGTATGTTGTTTAGGATATATACATCATATACCATGTACTTTTCTGTCCTAACTACGTAGCCTCTCGATCCGCGCCGCCGTCTCTCCCGCCACCGTGATCACACGTTCCGATCCGCGCGCCGCGGGATCTCCGGCGTTGAGGCACCGCGCGCCCACCGGATTGCCTGGTTTTTCTCAGCTCGTCGAAAGGGCGTTCATGATCCTTATCGGTTGATCCTATCCGGCGCCAGGTCCAAAGTCGTCGGAAAGATCGATCGAAAGAATAGATCAATGGTTATAGACGTCTTTTAGGTGTCCGGGAGACGACGCACGTCGTCGCCGGCGGCGGCGGCCTCGTCGGGGAGCACAAATCGAAGATGGCGGGGTGTCTGTGGCCGTGCGCGACAGCGGAGGTTGCCGGGGGTGGACCCGGACACAGCAGGAAAGGTGGCCTGTTCCGCTCCAAGCCCAGGACTCCTCCGGAGGTGGTGCAACACGTCAAGGAGCTACTCACCTACGTCCTCGACCACATGGAAGGCTGCGCCGCCGGCGGCAAGCGCGACACCAAGCTTGAGCACAGGGTATAGCTCACGCCTTTTCCTGCGCGCGGCTTTATATTTCATCCCATATACACCATATATATATATATATATATATATATATATATACACACACACACACACACACACACACACACACACACACACACACACACACACACACACACACACACACACACACACACACACACACACACACACACACATATACACATGTTACTTTCTATTTCCATAAAAAGTGATTGCTAAGATAGGTTATAACTCGTGTTTTCTGCTATCACATCCATCCATTTTCAGTGCACTCGCTCTTTTGTTACCATTGTCAGTAAGAACCTGTGCATGCAATAATTATTATGATGTTTTCTCGGCTTCAGAAAGGAGAAGTCACACTGTCTGCTGTCCTACACATGGGGAAACCAGGCATATCTCACGGCTGCTTGAATTGTACTTGTATAATAGGACTAAACAAGATGAAGATTTCATATTTAAGAGTTTATTTAAACTTTCGTTTGTTACTGAGATGATGAAGTCATAAATGTTTGATCTTACCATGCTTCTATGAGTTATATAGAGTGAGATCATTTGTGCAAATTGATTATGTGTTCAACCATTTTACAAAAGGACATTATGGGTTGAGTAGCATATAACTTTATGGACTTAATAACAAGTTGGTTGTGCTGCTCATTGAAGGAGACTACATTTTCTATTTTTTTTCTATTTTATTAGTTGAATATGAAGAATAGAGTTTCAAAATAACAAAACACATTATTTTGATTCTGGTAGCTATTAAATCCACATCTTGATTGTATGGCAGATGATAGAATTAAGCAAAAGCATAAAGGAGATGAAAGGCATTCTCTACGGTAATGGTGAAGAAGATCCTTGCGAAGAAGCTTGCAAGCAATTGACTAAGGAGTTTTTCAAAAAGACAAATGACATCTTTCGTCAAATAATTGTTTGCCTTCCGCACTTGGACTTGGAAGTATGTTACTATCTACATATTTTTGAAAAAAATCATAAAATTCCTTTGACTAGCCCACGACCATAATTTTCTCAATTCGATTATATATCTCTTATTATTTCACCCTCTTTGCTCAGACACAAAAGGATGTTACTCAAGTAATTGCAAATTTACAAAGGCAAAAGGTTGATTCAAGATTGGTTGCTTCTGAGTACTTGGAAACTAATTCGGATCTTTTGGATATTTTGATGTCTAGGTATGATAAACTCAGCTACCACCACATTATCTATCAAATCAAACCGGTTATATTTTCCTTCTTCATTTAAAGAGCATTATATATTTATACACCGTTTGGAATTATGAATGTATATTATATATCGAAATAACAAATGGAATTAATTCACATGTTTGAAGGTATGATAACATGGACATAGCAGTACATTATAGTACTTTATTGAGAGATTGCATACGCCACCAAATTGCAGCAAGGTATGTTTGATAATCTTTAATGTCATGGGCGTGTTAAATTTTCCACTTATGTTTAGCTCTTTTGCTTAGTCTATACCGGTGATTATTTTGTAGGTATGTTTTGGAATCTAGACATTTGAGGGGTTTCTTTGATTACATACAGTTTCCAGACTTCAATATACAATCAGATGTATTTAAAACTTTTAAGGTGAGAATGTTCTATTTTTTGCTTAGAAATTGTTAACTGATAAAATATAACTATGAGTTTTGCAGTCATGGCAACAAGTAATTATATGGTAATTTTTGTTTAATTTCCTGTTATCTTTGTCAGATGATATCGATTGTTTTCTTATGTATAACAGGAACTCATGACACGGCATAAATCTACCGCTGCTGAGTTTTTCTCCAAGAATTATGATTGGGTATGTTTGTTAGTGGTGGTTGTTGTGTTTCTTTTTGTGTAATACTACAACAGAAACAATTGTCCAAAAAACATATAGCAAAAACAAAGTGTACAACAATATATCTGAATATTATTAACTATTATCAGTTCTTTGCGGAATTCAACTCGAAGCTGATCTTATCTGCTTCCAACTATTTCATCAGGAGGCAAGCTATTCAGGTAAGAATGTTATTATTTTAGCATTATCTATTTGCTTTTTATCTCGCTTGACATCACATTCAATCAACACTCGTAAATTGATATCCTGCTTATGTTATTATTTTAGCATTATCTATTTGTTTTTTTATCTCGCTTGACATCACATTCAATCAACACTCATAAATTGATATCCTGTTTTCCTATTATTTTCCTCATTCTATTTAATTATTTTATCCCTCTGTCCTTTGCACATGGTACATTGTCTTACCCTTCTTCTTATTATTGTTGTTTCTGATTTTATATAATTGTTTTTTATCTCATTTAGCATCACATTTCAACGAGCACTCATAAAATTGATATCCTGCTTTGCTGTGATTTTTCCACATTATTTTTAACTATGTCAATCTTATCTCATTTGTCATATGCATATGGTATGTCTTTCAGCTTTTGCGAGACATTCTTCTAGAAAGTTCGAACACAACAGTGATGGTGCGTTATGTTAGTTCAAAAGAGCACCTCATAATTTTAATGAACCTTCTAAGGGTAAGATTTATTTTTGCATGTTAAGTGAGCTCCTCAACCATTAGCATTATTAGTATTATTGAATACTGTCTCCTGGTTCAGACTTTTAAAGCTCATACGTTTATCTGACTTTGGCTGCTATGTTTCACATTGCCAGGATCAAAGCAAAGCCATTCAAGTAGAGGCTTTCCATGTCTTCAAGGTACAACACGCATGAATCAATTTTCCTATCTTTCCCTACACACTTTTTTTTAGAATACGTAGGAGAGCTGTGTATCATTACACCATTACATAATTTATTTTATTAGCTATTCTAGAAAAAAAACTCTGAAAAATATCTAATTCTTGCATTGTGAGGAAAACTCTAGCCCCCTGTTCGTTTCGCTGGGCTGGTGGCTGGGCTGGTAGCCTACTGGCTGGAGGCAGCTCGAGGTCCCACACATCAGTCTCACTCTCTGGCACTTTCCAGCCCCAGCCCCAGCCAGTTTTGGCCATCCGAACAGGCCCTAGAAGGCTGCCTTGCCATCTTCAACACATTACTCCTATGTTAAGAAGAATATCTTTCCCTAAATACTGCTGTGAATTTTATTTTGATTGGCCGATGAGTTAAAAAAAATGTTTGCTGTCAGCTGTTCGTCCTTAACAAGGACAAGCCAGCAGAGATCACTGACATACTGCACGCCAATAGAAACAAGCTCCTGAGATTCTTGAAAGATTTCTCTACCGTGGACAAAGGTAAATTTCAGCACCCAATGAGCGAATCAAGCATGTTCTGTATTATAGTAGTAATCCGAAAGCAATCTCATTTGTTGCTGGACGCAGAGGACAAGAAGTTCGAGGCCGATAAAGGCAAGGTTATCTCAGAGATCCTAACGCTGGCGCTGAAAAGTTGATAGGTAGAGTGTGACAAGTTCAGTTTGTTTTTATAATGGATCGAATTCGAATGTGAAGCTGCCGCCTTCCGGCTCTCGTTGCTTTCTTGGTGCTTTTGTGCAAAGTGGCGCCGAAGCATGTGAAGTGCCGTGCATGTTATTGTCTTCCCACTGTCAGATTTCATCATCATTTCTATTAAGCCTGATGTGGTGTGTGCTGTCAACTGCATCTGTCACCGTGCTTGTTTGTGTTGCTGTTCCCCACCAATGCCTGCGTCTATGGGCTGCCGGCCTCCTCTGCGACGGCGGCGAAAGCCCACAGAGTAGCACGGGCCGGCCCACCAAATATTTCTGATAAGTAACATTCTCCAGTAGACACAGAACGCAACAAAACGATATCTCGCCCATCAGTTTCTTGACAAAATTCAGCCTTTGTGATGGCTTTGAGTTTGTGCTCACGAAATGAAAAGGCAGTTTGTATATAGGATCCTTGAGTACAAATCCGAGCAGCATGAATTAAACGCCAGAAAACTTGTGTAAACGAAAAAGGCAGACTCAATCCTCCAAGATTGCTCGGTGTTTTCGCCAAGGCTCCAGCAGATCAACCCGGCCGGTCGCCATTTGGAAGCATTTCCGAGCACAAAGAACCAGTTTGACACGAGAGCTCATACACAGCTTAGTGAAGTGAATGGAGACTGGAGCGACTGCATCTAGTTTGAGATCATGAATGTACAGGTTACACGGGCATATGCCTTTGATCACTCAGGAGAAGAGGCCGGCACACATAGCATAGCTCTTCCGCCGAACGAATCAAAGGAGAAACAGAGAAGGATGCCAACTAGGCGGAGAAGAGGCCGTCGGCGGCGGCCATGCCAAGCCCAGTCTTGGGCTCCATCTCCCTGAGCCGTACGGCGACGTTGACACTCACCCCCGCCGCGGCGGCGGAGGCGGACTCCACCCACGAGCTCCACACCTTGCCCACGGCTTCGAAGTTCTTCGTCTCGCCGGCCGCCTCGCCGTTGGCCCCCCGCTTCACCCTCTTCTCGAACTCCTCTGCCACCAGCAACGCGATGTCCGCCATGGCACCCCTCTTGACTCTTGTCTTGCTACTGATACTACTATCTGGTGAGTGGTGATCTCACGAACTCGAAGACACTGCTCTGGTTTGCTTCTTCTAGCTCTGGTCGCTGTGACTAGTGATGGATTGGGGTCGTCGATCGGGCCGGTCAGGTTTTATAGCCCGGCGTCGGTGCCGTGGTGTGCAGGCAGGAAGAAGGCGCGATTGCTGCTTGCTTCGCGAGCTCGGCTCGGATAACCAACCGGATAAGCATCGCGCGTTTCCTTTTTGCCCTTTTCAATTCCGCTGTCGGGTCGCCGGTTTGTGATCCTGACGACGAGGTGATGGGAACGGGAGGCGTCGCCGGTTTTGTTTAGTACGGGAGGACAAGACTTGCGACTCGCGACCCTGTCTCTTTCTGTGGGAAGGTCTCCCATTTCCAATTCGGTTGGCCGGTGCTGCCGCGGGCGCCGCACATCCTTCGGCGTGTTGCACGTTCTGTAGCCTATGAGCCTCGGCAATTTTCTTTTTGTGACTGACGACCGGGTCTGTGTCTATTGATAACATTTTATTGGCCCCCTGTCAGTGATGCAATTCTTCTTTGTGACTCACATGGCGATAAGAGGAGGTTTAGCAGTAGCAATTATCAAGTGGCGTTTGTTAATGTCTCTGAAAACTGAAAACCCAGCTGCCGGGATGGTTCCCGGCCTGCGCAGGGAAGATATCCTCTCACGTAGTGCTGGGCTGCTGGCGATGCGAAGGTAAACAGTCACATGTACACATGTCGATGCGTCTCCTAGATCGACAAGGGGCGGCCCATGCTCGTTTCTGCCGTGCAGATGAACTTGCCTCTTTTGCTTGTCACGAGCAGCCGCTTCCCGTGATTGATGCTCCCGGTCTTTCTTTCTAGACTGTTCCTGGACACCTCACCAGGCTGGGTGCTGTCGGTTGTGCCAAATACCATAGAGAGCTCCGGCTCCCCTTGGCATGCCAATTTTTTTGAAGAACAGAGAGCTATGCAGTTACATACTGTAACGAATCCATGTGGAGTCTGCATGTGTGTGATGGGTCTTTATATATTAGGCCACGATCACTTGTATTTTGCTAAATGTGACCTAGTTATTAGAGTTCAACAACCAAATTTCTAGAGAATTTTTGTATATATTGGTTTGTAGTTGGCAAATAGGCTCCTCTATATTTGGTTCACGCTCCGCCATTGTCCACGAGCGACACTAGTAGTTTAGGGATTTCCTTCATAAGCATGGATTACTTAGGTCGTAATAGATGATATATCCAGAACTTAGCTGAGTCATCATCTTATCATCTCCCTTGGACAGCTGGGGCTACCGAGCTGCATCGTTAAGTTATTCTAAACCATCACAGTAAACAAAACATAAAAAGAGCACCAGAAAAACAAAACCAAAAAGGGTCATGAACTCATTGTCATTTGCTGGGGAAGGTCATTATCATCTGTTGGGGGAACACTACACGCAATCAGCAGGAAGGACCAAATTCTCCGTCCATAGAAACAGCGAGTTTTTCTTTTTGTGAGAAACGTAGAAACAGCGAGCTGAACTGCAGAGTAAACGACCCAGGAACTCAGGCTGTGCAAGTCTGCACTGACGTACTGACGTGGGGAGAGGATCTGCTGCCCGATGCCACAATGATGCTATCTTTTTCCTTCAGAGTGGAACGCGCACACTACGAGCCGGAAACCCATGTGTGCCGCGTCGCCATCCACCCCCAGTATCAGCCCACGGCAGCGGGTCTCTGTTTCGCTAAACAAACCAAAAGGCTTAACAGGTTTTATGCTGTAAACAGCTTTGGTTCACTCCAGCAGCGTGACCTGATCCTCAGACGTGCACGCAAGAGCAAAGATCAAACACACTTTGGAGGGAGAAACCTAGAAAGCGGTAGGGATTTTTCAATTTTCAATGTATCCCGTACAAAGGTCGCTTTAGCGCTGTTCCTTTCGTGATCACAAAAAGAAGCCGAGGAAACACGTTGATGGGCACACCCTCAAAAGTCAGCAGTTTACAAGGCCTCATACTCTATGCAACAACAAAGAAAACCTGCTTGCTACATGTCTTCAGGGGTTTACGCGGTATTCTAATTCACCGGGGATAACATCAGCTTGTACATTTCTACCACAGATACCTGGAGCTCGTCGGCGTATTGTTTGGCTTCAGAGGTATCCACCCGGATTGCTAGACCAGATTGCTAGATTGCGGCCCAATCCGAAGGGCAGCTATGTTTAAACACTGCAGATAATAAAGAAAGGTCCAAGAGAGCCTGCAGAACCGATGACATGGATACTTCTATCTTGAATCACTGCACAGAATTTCGGTGAAGAAAGAGACAGCTTCCTGCAGGTACGGCGACTTGTGGTCATCAGGGACAGGAGCGTTCAGCATCGTCTGGAAACATCCCATGTGTACATTCAGTGCCTGGCTTGGGGTGTTCGTGAGAAGCTCACATAGCTCCGCTGCCATCTTTGAATAGCATGCCCTGCCATACTCGACACTGTTAGCATGAAAATATTCTACAATGGAACCTAAAAGGATTACAACACTATGTCGATGAATTCAAAATAGAGTTATCTGGCCAAACTTCGAACAGCTATTATAATGAAAGTGGATTTCATCGGGTAGCTTGAGTTTGCATAAACTTAAATAGAATTCAGTTGCAACAAAAGGACCAATATCGTGAAAACATGAATAGAAGCGATCAAGCAGAGATTTGTTCTTAGTTGCTTCAGCGATGGATCTGCTGCATATTGAAGAATGAAATGACAAATGTTACCTTGATTCAACAGGTAATTTGCTTCCCCAGACTAGTAATGAATCATTTAAGCGGCCAAAGAAACTTTTGCATGATTCGTTGTTCTTCTCAAGTGGATCCTGAAAGATGAAATAATGCTGCTTTCATTCACATATCTTCAAGGAAATATTGTAGTATCTGAAGGAAGGGTTCATACCGAATCATCCATCGCACTTTCTTCTTGCATTGAGTTCTTTAGAATGTAGAAATCAATGTATATTCCAGCACCAAGGTCCCAGTCAGCAATTTCAGACTTATGATTCTCCAAGGCACTTGTAATCTCCCAGATCTCCTGATGGTGAGCTGAAAAAAAATAGCAGGAAATAAAGTGATTGCATACTAATATTGCACTATCAGGAATACCATATTTATTGGGGAAAAACATTAGAAATGAAAGAGACGCATCCACCAAGTATATAAACAAATAGATGATGACGAGAAAGGAATAGTAGGTTTATTGACCAAGCTCAATTCAGGCAAAAATGTTTGCTCAGTGTGTTATAGGGAAACTTACATGACAGAAACATTATATGGGCAACAGAGGTCATGAAAATAGTATGAGCTTTCTTCCAATTGCCACACTGGATAAATTCTCCAGTGCACCCTGCTGATCTCCATAGTATTCATGATAAAGACCCTGTATATGGACCATATTAGCTATACAGGCTTCAGGTGTAATGTTTCTTTTTTTATAACCCACTGGCATTACAAATAATAGAGATGCCTTTTGAGGGCCACATACTCAGGAGCATCACATAATTTGTGATGAGCCAAAAAAAAGAAAGAAAACTCACCAGAGCTTCATGCATCCATTCTACTGGTATACCAAGTTCCACATGTATTGCCTTTGAGCATCATCTTTACTCCATGACTCACAATATTGTGATAAACTTCCCTGATTAACTTCTCATGGATGTATGGGGCATCATCAAGATACGGCATGTGTAGGATGACATAGATAGCCCAATGGCACTTCCCAAGACAAAGTAATTGATAAATGAAACTCAAATCTAGCAAATGAAGATCATTTGAACTGAAAGCACCAATCGCTTCCAAAATTGAACGCTGATGCCATATCAATATGATAGTCCAAGGATCGTATGAAGATGAGAATGCACTGAACATAGTTTTTAGCAGACCAAACTTCTCATCTTCATTGGCATGCAGAAGCATTAGGTAAAAAGAGATATCAAAACGGTCACCTGGGGACCACTGAAGTGCTTCATCAAGTGGTCCTTCATCTATATATACAGGAACAGGATAGGGAACTTTGCCCTCATCAAGGAGATGTTGATAGGAACGGATTATAATATCAAGTGATGTATCAGGTGGTAATTGATACCACATGATCAAACCAAGATACCTTTTCCAGTCAATTGGTGAATCTAGTAGAGCAGCCTCTATGTTACCAGTAAGCCAACTCATATACCTTTATCCTGTCCTCCTCAATGTAATCAAATCTAGGCCATTTATTTTCCATAGATCCAGTTGCTGAGAAAGGTTCAGATCGATTTAACATTGATCCACTGCTGACTTAGCAAGATTGCCAACCGGACATCACCCCTCGAGGCAGCAACTTCTGTGGCTGAATCCAATTGACGACCAGTCAAAAGAAGAGAATATGTTCCAAGTACCTGGCATCACTTAAGGAACCCACCTCACCTTGCACCCGATGACAAACACTGTCCTGCACCAATTGCTAAAGTCTGCTCTCCTAACCAAAGGGAGTGCATCAAGATCTATGTTGACAGACCTTCTTTCTTGTCTAAAACCATGCCTTCCTGATCATCATCTCCAATGGGCTCCAACTGGTTACCATTTGCTCTTTCTGAGAATAATACCCTAATTAACTCCAGACCGTAACTTGATGCATTACAGCACACGGGGAAGACATAGATAAGTCACTGACTTCAAGCTGCTTTTCAATTATATCAATGTATGACCTGCAGATGTCTGGCAAAAACAAAACGATTTGTCCACAACTTTCTGAAAGCTTTAATCTGAACGAGTCAGACTCAGTCTCCAGAAACTCATGATCAAGACTCTTATGGAGGTCCATCGGATCAGAAAAAACTAATGCTGCTAGGTCTCCTTAATCTTGTTCTTATCGTCACGCACAACTTTGTCGCTTGCAACCTTCTCTATGTGAATAACCGAAGATAGCCCATTCCAGACTATTGACCAGACTACCTGAATGAACCAGCATGCCATTTGTCCCCAACCAACACGAAACGATCTACCCATGAACAAAGCGGCATCCACCACACAATTACTATACATTTTTCCAGCAACAGGAGTTCCTGCTCAGCTGGCAGCTTAAAGCCTTCAACCTTGGTCATTTTCACTGGAATCCTTTGTTTCTGCCCAGACATAAGCATAACCTGACTTGATGGACCAAGCTCTGAAGAATTCATATTGTATTCCAGTAGTGCAAGTGGTTCTTTCCGAGCAGGCATACCAGGCCTCCTGCCAACCTTCTGAGAAAGACATGTGCAAGGGTGAGACAGACCTTAACCTTGAACCTTTACCACTTGAAGTGGGTGAATCCACATTCATCCTTTCTCTGCTAACGTACCTCTCATCAGATGGGAACCCATCCTCCATAAATTCATCATCTTCCTCATTGTAAAACATCGCCATCCTCATTTCTTGCATCTTTGCAGGGTCAAGCCCAAGATGAGCAGGCAATGAATGTGAAAGCTCAATTTCATAACCATTTGAAGGTGGGTCTCTTTCTCTTACTTCGGCAGTTGGCTGCCGAACAGCTGCCTCATCCATCACAACATCTTCTTCCTCCTCTTCCACAAACCCAAATCTACTAAAATGATCAACCTCAAATTTCCATTGACCATTCACTGGATTGAATGAAAGAAACCTAGCACCTTGCTTTCTTGCAAGACACCTCAGAACCTCAACAAGGATACTGGGTTCTGGAAGATCCTTAAGATTCAGCAGCAATGACACTTCTGCAGCTTTATTAAGACCATGCCTACAGGCGGCTTACCAGTCTCATCCTCATAAACCACAACAGAATGTTTGTCAAACCTGACGACATCATTCAGATCAATCCCCCTCACATCGGTGTTGCTCAGGAACCTAACCTGTCCATATCCAGCCCTCCCGATGATGAAGTCCGGAACCCTGCTACAGTAGCCAGGATCTGACACCTCCCTCTCAACCAACTCATCGATCGACGGCCTTGTGAAGTACTCCAAAGAGCGCAGCACAGGGAACACAGTACCGGCAGCCATCGGTGGTAGTGAGGTGATATGCCGGAGTCAGCAGCGGTGAGTGAGGGATCCCTGCTGTGCTTCCAAGGGCTTCATTGCTCCATATGCAACTAGCCCTGCTCCATAGAAACGGATTATGGTGAGATCAAGAGCACATGCAGGGACACATTGAATATCAATGGCAGACCTAGAAATAGAGCCTGGGAGGTGCTAAGCAATGACAAGCTAAAAGTTTTCCGAATTCAAGCTAAGCTATATGCAGGCATCACTACTCCAACAACCAATGCAGAAGCACAAATGACACGAAAGATGGGCCAATACTATCACCAATATTAGAACCAAACTCGTCAATTGGCTTGCAAAACCCCGGATTAACAGGAACACTACCCTCAATGAGCTCAATATGCTTTATCATTTGCTCAAATCAGTTGTTTTAGTTGCTAACTTTTCTCATAGCTAGAGCACAAATTGAACAGCACATGGGCATATCTCCAACTAAAATCATAATATTTTACTCGAGCAGAAATAGCTGTTCGGAGCTCGTATTACGAACCTTGTGCGTCGCCGCGTCGGCTGGCGAGAGGGGAAACCGGGGAGGCACTGAGGGAGGCCGCGGCAGCGGAGGTATGGCACCGGCGCGTGGGCGACCAAGGGACGAGCCGGGGACGTACTGGAGACCTGCGACCGACGTCAAAGCGGAAGGTGGGGGGGGGGACCACGGCGACGGCCACGAGGTAGCTCGGTCGGCGGAGGGACCCGATCTAGGGTTTAAGGAGGAAGGAGCCAAGGTTGGGGAGGACACGGGAGAGTGGCCGAGCGGGGGGAGAGAGAGAGAGAGAGAGCGATGCGCGCCGCGCGGGGAGCGCCCGGCGAGAGGAGGGATGGGCCTCCAATGCCTGAGGCTTGGGCTGACTTCTATTTTAGCAGGCTTGCGAGGTTGCTTGACTTGCTGCTATGTGAGGTAATTGGGCTTGTCCAGAACCCACCCAGGCACCCACCTACAGTTGTTAATCCAATAATCCAGGACCAGGCCGAGCGTTTTTAAAGATGTTGGGTCTCCTACAGTATTATTTTTAAATAGACTGTCACATAAATAATATCGCAAATTCTAAAAAAAACATAAACAATTTCGACGCTATGAGAAATCATATCAACACGAGAAGTAAAGAAAGAAAGCAAGATGATAGGGAGGAAAAGATATAGAATTAGGTGGTAATTTATTTTCTAGAAACTATACATTAGGGAGGTAGTTTCTATATACAGTGTGTAGCTAACATGGCACTTCTAGATGGTGTCTCTGACATAGATGCGTAGACACTCCTAGATGGTGTCTTAGGTTGGGGAGACCTCCCTGGTCTTAATTGCTTGTCATAAACGTCACGCAATCAGTATTTAGGACTGAGGTTTGTAATGGATGATGCTAGCAGTAAATTGTAGAACAGCAAAAGCTATACTATGGATCGGGTAACCATTGGTCGTTTGCTCGCTATACTATCTTTACTGCCATATGTTAACTTTTACAAAACAGCTCGCAAGCCGGACAATAC